>CM077100.1:7413038-7464375 GCA_039619505.1 Cimex hemipterus
AGAGAGAGAGAGAGAGAGAGAGAGAGAGAGAGAGAGAGAGAGAGAAATTGAGTAAGATAGAAAGTAAGTTGGAGGTAGAGTCATACTAACGACCAAGGTATCCCAGTTAGTCACTTTTTCCCCAACTTTGTGAAGTAATTATTTTCTATGAGATGGTTTACACTTTGTCAAACAATTTTATCTCAGTTATATTGCATTTACAAGAGTGAACACAGAGACGGATCATTAAAATGACGATCGTAAACATCCAAACCGTTTTATAAATAACTGTTAACTTTTACCTTACCATTTTACTTGAATTTGTATTTTCGTACGGCAAATCGAACAAAAATATGAGAAAAACATCTAACTTGAGAGATTTTATAGTTAATTAAATCCTTGGATGCTCAGGTTGTTATTTTTTACTGTAAAATCCTACCGTTTGTTATACTAAGAAGGGATTCCTAATTCGATGGAGTATTATACGCATGAATTAGCTTTATTCACTCCAATTAACCGATACTTGTTCTACCCTACTTCCGCCCCACGTCGAACATCTCTGGGACGGGAACCATAACCATAATTGTGGAGTCAGTCAATTGCTATAACAATTAACGACTTATTTTATACTATTAAAAAGTTGGTATTTATGTTGGTTGTTTTTTCCGAGATTCCGAGCTTTAGAAGGGGGGGGGGTTGAAATAATTTTTTGGAAGTTGCGAACCTATACTAAGTAATATATTAAGACAAAAAATATATTGCTTGTAACAGTCCAAAAAATATTTTGAGAAAACGGTGCCAAAAAATACCAACTTTTCTGAAATTCTTTGAACCATTATAATCTTTTGCCATTAAAGAACGTTTCTGTACTTTTCAAAAACCCTTAGCTACGAATTTTCAGTATATATTTAGATAAAAAATTAATTGCTTGTAATAGTCCAAAAAATAATTTGAGAAAATTATGCCAACTTTTAACAAACTATTTGAATCATTAAAATTTTTTCCCAAAAATCAACGTTTTTGTACTTTTCAAAAACACTTAGCTACAAGTTTTCAGTATATATTAAGGGGGGGAAAATGAGACACATTGTAGTAGTACAAAAAATATTTTGAGAAATGGTGCCGAAAAATTGCAGATTTTAGGCCTTTCTTTGAACAATGAAATCATTTAGTAACATTAATGAAATATATTAAAATTTTAAAAGGTTAATGCTATAAAAAGTACAGGTTCTAATTAAAAAGTGATGCTTACCAAAATTAGTATCTATTTGATATAACCTTGCCTAGAAAAATAAATAGTAAAAAACCGGTCAGTCAGAAAAATTGGTCGCTACCCGCTTAAGGAAAACAAAAGCCATTTCTGGCCAATTTAGGAACGTTTGATACATTTGCTTAAAGTACAAATCCTCCTTAAAAATAGGTGCTTATCAAAATTAAAAACCAACGGTTAGCACTGGAGTCAAAAAAATAAATAGCAAAAAACCACCCCTCCTAAAAATATTCGCTACGTCCTTACGGGGTGGTGACCATTTCTCGGAGGGATGGTTTTTATCTTATACCGTCACTTCAAGTCACCCATTGGATTTTCGCTTAAGTCTTTCAAATCTAAAGTTCAATTTTCCATAAGATTGCATTACCTACATGCACATCCGCCCAATGCACGCAATCTATGTAAGCTGCCTTGGATTAATGGAAGAGCTAATAAAGACCGGACAAAATAACCGGGGAATAGGGGAGGATATTTTAATTTTTACACCTCGCCTATTGGTCAAAAATTATGGAAAAGCAAACAAAAACACTACGTAAGGATATAATAACATAGCTATGAAGGTAACATTATCTTCAGACTTATCGATGAAATACTTCATACTGTCCAAGTAGTTGTTGTTTAATCGTCTTTCCACTTCGATTAACCGGAAATTTCGTACGATGCTATAAACACTAAGCACGATTGCATTTTCCAAGTTTAGCAATTGAAAATCTTCAGAATAAATTCAAACCCCCTTGCGTGTGAAACTGTACCAATCTCAAGAAGTGCGCAACACGAGGATCACCCACCTCGGGCATTGGCGGTCTGTGCCAGAACTCGGTCTTGTAAGTTCAGCCACCGAGGTCAGGCTCCAGGATGTCAACAACTACGCAATCAGCCTCCCATTCATCAGCTCTTTCCTATTAATGGAATAATTGAACTGAACATAACATTTTATATAACAAAGCGAACTGAGAGTTGATTGGATATTCAATATTCTGCCATCGGACCAGACACAATACACATTCACGCCCGTAAATACATTCACTCTCAACACACGCTAGGGACATAAAACTATCAATTCAAGAATCGGAAGACCGGACCAAACATTCGATGTCGTGCTCATGCGCAATTCTCATATCGGGTGGCCTACGAGCTTTTTATATGGACATCCATTAAGCCGGGAACAACTTTCTGATGCAACGGTATGCGACGCTACCGGATGCTACTCGACGCTTTGTCACGTTTTAGTAGGGTGTGCACATATGTTCAATGTCAAGCGCACGCCACGCACAGTCACGCACAATAAATCAAAATAATCCCTGTAACAATCGCAACGCCTCTTGTACACTATTTTGAGCATAACCTTGTAATAAATTGTTAGTTCAATTTTATGAGCCCAATCGTGTAATAAATTTTTTGCTGAATTTAATTGTTTTAAATAAAGTTATTCCGATGTTTTGATCAATTTTCTTCCTAACCATCATAATTAAAGAATTTTTATAAATACTCATGAATTTTTGATACCGTTTAATTTGGTATACATTAAAATAAGAATGTTGCAATTAATATAACGACAAAATTACATAGAAATAGTTTGAAATAAGCTACAAAAAATGTCCTGTTCTGACACTACTCGAGAAGACGGTGTAATTTTATGAGCAAAACCTTGTAATAAATTGTTAGTTAAATCATTATATTAAAAAAATGGTATTCCGGTGTTTTGGTCAATGTTCTACTAAACCATAAAAATTAATTTTTTGAAAATAAAAACTAATCTTTTTTGACTTTTTGATCTCGGTTAATTTGATTTATATTAAAATAAGTATGTTGTAATTAATATAACGACAATAATACATGTAGTTTGAAATAAAAATATGAGGGTTCGCTTCTTTTGTCTTCGACTGTACTCGATGCTACACGACGAATATCTTAGGATTCGCATAGCGTAGAGTAGAGTAGCGTTTGCGTGGCATCGGGCAGATTAAGGCACGGCGTTAATACAATCCTATGGAAAGTTGGACTTTGGATTTGCGTCGGGTAGCGACGCATAGAGCTGTATCGGGTAAGTGTATTCCTCCTTAACTCTGTTGGCAGGGAAGCGACGATTTTCTGGGTATTCGGCTCAAACGGATACTAGCCACCCAGCCACATATCGGAGTCGGTGAACTCCCCGATGTATAGGCACTAAGGTCTGCACATGGCGGAGTGACAACCCTTCGGGGTGAAAAAGCCCAAACACGAATTTTAATGACAGATATAAAATTGACATTTTTTGGTTGGGTAGTTCGGGTCAATTTTTTTTTTTTCTTCGGCGTCCAATTATCCACTTAAATATTCTTAACTCCTCAGGATTTTAACGAAATTTAACGTTATTACAACCGTTGGAAAAAGGAATATCTCGCATTTCAGTCTATTTTAACGATACTTAGAATTTATGTCAGTATAAGTGAGGATAATAAGAATGAATTTAAAAAACTCTTGAAAAGTTTTATTTTCCATCTCCGGTGCTAATTTATTTACAGTAGACCAGATTGGTGCCGTTACTTGTAATTTAATGGCTGCTAAACTACTCTAAAGTTTCCCGTAGATCGGTCAAGTTACTTACGTTAAGTTAATTATATTTTTTTGCTATTGGAAGAAAAGCGAAAATTTTTAGGAAAGTCCCCCCCCCCATTATTCGGGGTTTTTGAGGGTATGAAAGACGATTATAAACTTTGCTTCTTGAAAAAAAAAAATATATATATCAACCTACTTTGCACTGTTTGGTCACCATTTCAAAATATTGAATTTGGCAGCAAGCCTTAAACGTAGATATCGTACATATTGAAACACAATTTTTGAAAATTTGTTGGCGGTAGGTTAAAATTTATTTTCTTCAAGAAATAATGTTGGTATATCATCTTCGCAACCCGAAAAACCTACAAGTACAATTTTTGTACGAAAATAATAATAAAAAAATTAGAATTAAATAAGGTTTTTTTAGTTGAGATAAAAAAGTCAATGGCACGAGTGGGATTCGAACACACGATCTTCGGCTTAAACCTTAATTAATTGTAATATATTAAGTGGTCAAGCGGACCACAAAATTAGTGAATTGAATAAAAAAATTAGGAAATTCGCCTTCCAAACGCATCCGTTTTTTTTTCTCGAAAAATCCAAAAAAGGTGATAATATTGAAAAGACGGGGGGGGGCGATGGCCGCAACGGTTTAACGGTTAACCTGGCGCTCATCACTGTAAGGTAAAGGTCCCGGGTTCGAATTCAGTGGCCCTCCATTCAAACCTGACATACTTACAAATGGGCTTTTTTTTTTCAAAACCATAGGCACCCCTAGGGGTGATGTAATTTCTTAGTAGTTGATATATTTAGTTTCTTAGTACTTTATTGTAAAATCCCATATACAACATGTAATATAACAATCTTAGTTTCTGTAAATAAATAAGAAGAGAAGATATAAAATAAAACGTTCAACGTGTTTTTGTTGAATTAATTTTTATTTTTCTCACTTTCAGTTACGAAAAATCTTAACTTTATTGAGGAAATATTCTATTTTCCATCGTTGTAATAACGTTGAAATTGAAGAAAATCTAGAAGAGTTGTAAATTTTTAAATGGGGCGAAGGACATCAATGCGAGAAAGCATTGCCATCTGCGCTCCGGCGAATTCAGCACAAAAACGTCTTATTTTTGTTTGATGTAAGAATTCGTCTGTAAGGGCTCTAATGAGCACTTGAAACGAACCAGAATTTTTCTAAAAAAATATATATATATATTAAAAAGTTTCCGTCAAAACGTTCCTCTTTCAAATAACGTCCTTCGACTTTTTTTTATCGAATCTGAGAAAAATAGTGATCAATTTGAAATGAACCATTGATCTATCGTAAATTCTTCCTGAAATGAGAACCTTATAAAGTTCACGTAATTGCATAAACGTCGTCTTCGTAAATAAATTAGAACCAGAGGAATAAAATAAAACAAACGTTTGAGCTGTTTCTATTAATTTCGTCTTTATTTTCTCAATTATAATGGAAAACCCGTTGTTCTCAGAGCCTAAAAATATAACAATCGTGCTACCCAAAGTGTGAAATATTGTAGATTTTGGATACATACGTGTGAATTTATAAGTAGAACAGGCATAGGCGAAAAAAAAAATTCACCTGGCATCCCCCCCAGAAAAGTATAATTTTTATTTACTATGAAAATTCTTATTTAAGGGCTTTGCAGAGTGCTTAGATTAATCCTAATTGGTTTCTCAAAATTATTTTTTTAAAGCTTTTTACGCAAAGCCTTGGCTCTTGTAATATTTTATAGATCTAGCCTCATCGAATACAATCATCAGTTTTCAATTAATTAAGGTTTTTGCTTCAGATAAAAAATTCAGTGTCACAAGCGGGATTCGAACCCACGACCTACAGGGGGGCCGCGGTAGCCGAGTGGTTAGCGTGAGAGACTCGCGGCTCGTAGATCCCGCGGTCGTCGGTTCGATTCCCACCGTCGCCCCTGGCCTTTTTTCACGCTAGCCCCCCCCCCAAAAAAAAAACGAAAACGCATAACAACATTGTCATTTGGATCATAAAGCCAAAAAAAAACAACAACAAACAAACAAACACGATCTTAGGCTAAATACGCTGCTGCTCTACATTGAAGCTATCTTGAATTCCATCTTCTCGGGAACGAACGCTCCATCTCAACTTACAACCCTTCGAATTTTCCCTATTTTTTGCCACTTTCAAATTTCAAGTAATGATGGGAAGTTGTCCAGTTGTGTCCGAGTAGATTGAAGTCACGATAGCTCAAGCGGTAGAGCAGCGGTGTATTCAGCCGAAGGTCCTGGGTTCGAATCCCGTTTGTGACATTAATTTTTTTATCTCAACCAAAAACCTTAATTAATTTAAAAGAATTTATTCGGTCCACGCGGACCACGAAACCTAATAAAATCTTGCATATTAGTTTCATATTTGATATACCTTATCTCATTTCTACGATAAATATATCTTATTTTATAAAATCTTGATATACATGCTTTACAAAGGGAGAAAATACTTTAAAAATTGCATAAAGTAGTTGAAATATTTCTTTATAGGGTCCGTAGGGCCAGTTGGCAAGATCGTGTAAAATTTGTCGACCTAACGCCAAAAACCGTTTGGCCATGAGCGGTCATTAACCTACATTTTTAATATTTTTATTTTGTGCTTACGCCGCCCAAATTTCGGTTCTGGAAAAGGTGCTTTTAAACATAGCGCCTTCCTTTTTTTTCTAAACAAAATTGTAATATTAACGATTGAACGAATTGAAGAAAAAGTGAGAAAGATCGAGTGTAAATTGGTTGATTATCGGCAAAGTTATTGTCTTACCCCACCGTCGAAGTTGAATATCTGATGGACTGGATCAATTCAAATAAAAATGGGTTTAACTAATAGAAAATAGTATGTTTTTAAGAAAAAAAATTATACTTGCGTTCTGAATAGATTATTGTCCGTTGTATAGAAAACGGCATAGTTTTTTGTTTTGATTTGCAAACGACCCGTCGGCTCGTTTCGCCAAACTTGTGTGAACCTGGTCGTTGAAATCGTTGTCGTTTGTTTGTCTTCGGAGGAGGACACATGAGAATTCCCAGCCCATATTATTAGGCCGGCGGGCAATAATAAAAATTCCGGATCGTTTCTTCATTTCATTGTTCCGTAACCGGGTGGAAGTCGGAAAGAAAGCTCCCTATTTGTCACCGTAGCGCTGGTTTCCCGGAAATCGAAAGCGACCTGGGAATCATTTTCCTTTTCCCGCGTTGACACTCATTTTTCCCCACCGAAAAGTATGTTGCGAGGAGGACAAAAGCCCATGCCGGGATAATGCAATATACGCAATGGTTCCGCTACAATAAAACAAATTGGAAAGTACTTTAATGCGAATTTTCTTTTTCAATTCATTAATTTGTTCACTGGCGTTTTTCCGTCCTGTCCAACTTGTCATTACACACCGATACATATGTACCGTATGTATTTATTAATTTATTATTAATTAAACATAAGTATTGAATCACAAGACAATTTTGTATCCCAAAAGCTTTTTTGAAAAAAGCAATCAACACAAGAGTTGGATGGATTTTCTTCTTCTTAAAATCTGTTTTAATTTTGTCAAAATCCGGTTTAGTACGGTAAATCATAAAGGTAAAGGAAAAACTGAAAAGGGCTCAGGACGTAGCACCACGCTTTACTGGCACGAGATCTAATTTTGTTCTCCCACGATCGCCTTCTTCATGCAAAACGGAATTACGCACTGCGAAAAACATACTTTTTAATCAATCCCAAGCTAGTACTAGCACAATCTGCTGCCTATGTAAATATTGTTCCAATGACAGGTGGACAAGAGAGTAAACCTCTATATATTTTTTAGCCGTAACAACTTGTTTTTAACCTAAGCTTTACTCTCAACTGGAAAATAATGTCATGAGGAAATGCAATACGGATTCATGTACTGAAAAATTCCAGAGTAAATATTTTCGATGTTTATGCAGGGCGTCGTGAAGGATAGGTCAATTTTTCAGGAGGATAGCCTCGCTAGTTTGAGGAAGATTCTCTTGGTTCTGTGAATACTGAAAAATGTGAAGCTCTTACTTTGAGCTGTAAATAATGGCTCTTAATTTCTCAAAGGCCTTTAATCGCCTTGTGTAAAATTAACGTCCGTTTGATAAAACTTCGATTTACGAAAATCAGTCATTCGGATTGTTAAACTTCTATTACAAACGTGAAAAAAAATTAAAACATCAAAATTTTAGAGGTTATAATGAGATGTCAAATTTGACTAAAATGTCTCCATTGTCTAATGTCTGATTCCCAATTGTATTCGATTTTTTCACTTTTCGGGTACTTAAAACGTCCACAACTTTATTCTATAAAGTCCCTCGGAATCACATAAAATATATATGCCACCGTCAATTTCATTACATTACTAAAAAGAGAATTAAGGAGCTCTACGATTAATTGGTTTTTCAATTTATAGCTTTAAGCAATACAATATTTTACGAGCTTCCAAAGATCCTGTCTAAAAGTATTCAGATATCGTGAGATGCGGTCTGGTGTGATGTAGGTTTCAGAAAATAATTTTCTTTATCGTGCCAACGTTTCGATCTTTTATTGAGATCATCTTCACGGCTCAAAGTGTCTGTCTTGTTTGTTGTTGTCTATCCCTGAAGATGATCTCAATAAAAGATTGAAACGTTGGCACGATAAAGAAAATGTTTTTCTGAAACTTACATCACACCAGACCGCATCTCACGATATCTGAATAATTATCGATTAACGGTCACTAATCTCTACACATCCCGTCTACAATTAATTAAGGTTTTTAGTTGAGATTAAAAAACTCAATGTCACGAGTGGGATTCGAACCTACGATCTTTTTTCATCTCAACTAAAAACCTTAATTAATTGTAAGATGTTATACTTGGTCAAACGGACCACGAAACTAGTGAATCCTGTCTAAAGTTTAAGTAAGATTTTTTTGTCTGTGAATTTAGAAAGATATGGAGATTACTGAAAAGTTGTACATACTAAATAATAAATAATAATTGAACTCAATTTCTCAAAAAACATTAATCACAACAGTAAAATTGCTAAAACTTTGAGTTTATAGTTGCAAACTATTTTAAAAAAGTCATTAGAATTTTGCAATTTCTATTAAAAAATATCGAAAGTAATGCGAATTAAATCCAAAAAGACTGTACTGTATAAAATTGAAATATAAGAAACAAATAAAAAGCTTCTAAAATTTAGATTAAATGTTCAAAATGTTCATCGTTTGGTAATTTTACTGAAGTATGTTTTTTCTCCGGGTTAGAATTCAATTTTTTAAAACTAAATAAATGAATCATATACGGCCTTTAATGATCTTTTTACTGGTGTAATGAAATTGTCAGTAGGATTAAAATTTTGCGAGTTTCATTGAAGTTTATGGACTAAAGTTGATTAAGGTTGAAAAAAACTGAAAAGCGAAATAATTTGAAAACAATTGAGAATCGATATTATTCAATAGAGACGGTTTTGGTCAAATTTAGCACAAAGGATATTGACAATCCTGAAATAGTCTATTTTTACTAGAAGTGCCCAAATGATCGTGACTAATTAGGGCGTAGACTAACATTCAATTCTTAGCAATTGAACGTTAATTTAACATTCATTATATTTAGTGGTCAGATTAACCAAATAACTTCTTTCAGTTAATTTATCTTTATGTAAAATATTAGTTAAAACGAAAAAAACTATTGTCACAAGTGGGATTAGAACCCACAACCTTCGGCTAAATACGCCTCTGCTCTAACCAATTGAGCTATCTTGAAGTTCGGGGTTTCGAATCCGGCTCACTGACTTTTTCATTTCAATAATTCCTTACATAAAGATTAATTAATTGAAATTTAATTTGAAAGATTAGAGATAATTGTCCTTTGAAAAATTAATCCGTAAAATTTACAGATCATAACTACAATTTTTCTTAAGTTCCATATGTTTCAAACTTCACAGAACAAAGAAATATTTATTTAAATTGTAGTCTCGAACTTTGGAAACTCGTAAAACTTTATGTTCTTATGATGTATTTTTTGCTTAAAGTTTTAGGTAAAACGGATGAATCAAACGGCGATTTTAATCCTCTGTCTATTAGTAAGATAAAATTGTATAGTGGAATTTGTAGTTTATGTGATACTAGGGTCCTTATGAAAAAAAAAGAAAAAATGTGAGATGTGTGTAGAGATTAGTGACCGTTAATCGATAAATATTCAAATATCGTGAGATGCGGTCTGGTGTGACTGGCACTCTCAACACGACACGCAAGAATGGCACAAGTGCACAGAAGACAAACACTTTGAGCCCTGAAGATGATCTCAATAAAGATCGAAACGCTGTGACGATAAAGATAATGTTTTTCTGAAACAGATATCACACCAGACCGCATCTCACGATATCTGAATAATAAAAGTAAGAAGTTTGCAGTAACCTGTAAAGTGAAATTTCTGGAATACAATTACACGAGAACCAGTCTTAGGACCTCCAGCCAATACAAACCTAGGCGAACCACTTATCCTTTTCCAAAGAATGGAAAGTTGACAACTAAGTGAGAAATTAATTATTCTTTTTATGTAATGTCTTGGTTGAGATAAAAAAGGATCATAAGACGCTGAGGATCGAATCCTGATCACACGACATTTGAAAATGGCAAAGAGGAGGGAAAATTCGAACGATTGTAGGTTGAGATGGGAAGTTGGTGTCCGAGAGGATCGAGGTCACGATAGCTCATGTGGTAGAGAGCACCGTCGAGGGTTCGAATCCCGCTCGTGACGCTAGCTTTTTCATTTCGACCAAAACCTTACATAAAAAGAATAATTAATTGAAAAATGTAACTTGGTCAATTACTAAATGAATGAGATGTTCCGTCGTATAGGCTCGGAGGGCGACTGGCGGTACAAAAGGAAAATAATTTACTTATAAAACCCTTCCAATATTACAAAACTAGGTCTTCGGGGAAGCGGAAAAGGCGATTTCGTTTGTAATCGCTAGATCTAAAAAGAATTAAATATGGACCGAAGAAAAATTTGCCGTGAAGAAGTGGCGGAAGTGCAATCTCCGATTCGTCAAGGGAGAGTCAGAGGTCGTGTCTTTCGTTTCTTCAATGTTCAGTGAATGTCCATTAAACTCGTACATGAACCGATATACAACCACTTTCACTCTAAACCTAGAAAACTATTTCTACGTTTTATTTTAAAATAGATAATTTTTCAAGAAATGGCAAAAACTCTTGTAAATCGTAGAGCCAGGAGACGTGATTATACCCCTTTTTAAACTTCCCGGGTAATTAAATCAGAGTTAATTAACAAAAAAGCATGTAATATACTCTCTGGTATGTTAAATCGTGGGGTGCACGCCAGTTACTCTTCGGGTCGTCTTACAGCGGTCGAGTGTGTAGAGTGAATCTATTATGTCACGCTAGCTGGTCTACATTTTGTTATATCGGTCAAAGCATGCTGAAAAAAGCAATTTCCAGTTTTCTCTACTACGAGGCTCGAGGCGTAAAACGGGGAATAAAATCAAAATGGAACAACGTCAACGTAATTCTCTTAAATCCTGGAGGGTCGCTGATTTGAAAGCTGGCCAGCGAGCCAGCACGTCCCAAAGGGGCACAAATCACTAGGTTATGTTCTAAAAGAAAACGACCATTTACTAAAACGCACTTGCCAGCTGTAGTGCATTTAATCGGCCGGTATTTCGTCAAACGAGCATCACGATCTTATGATGGATTCAGCCCTCGTAACGTTTCATGCCACTTTCCCCACGATCGGCGTCGATTTATCAACTTTTCATCTAGAACCATCGTGTAACATAACTTGTCGTTTTGAAAACAAATCTCTTTGGGAGCGAGTCAGCAAGTACCAAGTAGCAGAACCAAGGCTAGTTGCTGGACAGACAGGTGAGGATGTTTTACTTACATGCTTCCTCATCTATTCCCCTAAAATACTTCTGCATCATCGAAGGTGAGTGTTTATGTTGCCTCTTATAGTCTACATCGCCCTTGTGCAATCGAAACATCGATGATTAACACCGAGCTTATTGAAGCAATTTTGTTATTGACCAGGGCCTAAGTGTAACAATGACTTTTGTTTGACTTTTAAGTCTTACATCGAAATATTGGAAAAGTCATCCAATTTTTGTTAAAATCTATACTTTATATATATAGGGTCCCATAATAGCCGTTCCACCGCTAAAATGGGAAAAGATGAGATTTTTTAGACGAAACGTGGGGTAAGACAGGGTTGTATATTGAGATCCCTTTTATTTGTCCTCCTATTGAATGTTTGTTCATATTAGGAAATAACAAATGTGTTCATGTACTCCGATGACCTAAAAATGTCCGATTCTATTAATGGCATACAGAATTTCAGTTTTCGAAGCTTATCCATGGAATTTTTTTTCAATATTAAAAATTTTAAGTTTTTACAAGAGACCCCATGAACTTAGCTTAATTAAAGGAAAACAGAGTAGCGGTTGTACTACTCTTACTTCATTCAAGTCTAACTTAAATTGAAATAAAAATCCACTGCTGACAAATTACCCTTAAAATCAGTTCAACCGCACAAACAGGTTGGTTTGGAATTTAGCAAACCACAGAAGGAATCTCCCACGATTCGTAAATAGTGCCGACCATCAGTGTTTGGATACATGATACCACCAGATACGACGTGTCATGTTTTTACATTCATATTTTATTAAAGAAGAATAAGAAACCTTCTCAGAAACAAAAGTCCTATCATCTAACAACCCACAAAATTCTTCCTCTTCTTAATCTCAAGGCGTCCTGATGATGTACTGACTACACCTTTCGCATAACCCACTTCCTTCGCAAGCCTGATAAACTAACGATGTTTTCTTGTAACGACCTATACTTTGGTAAAGTACTACCGAAATCCTATCCACAACCAGCATTATTTCTGGCCAATCGATTCTTTTTTGACGTCTCTCACGCGTTCAATGGCGCCTGGTTCCAAGGTTTATTGTTGAAATGTTCTTTTCTAGTACTAATTCATTCTGAAATCCTAAGTAATCGTTTCTTACACGTTTCCTACCGAACCTCAACCTCTTCTGTTCTGTTATCTGTGGTGCCATTCAAGGGATCATCCTAGTCCATTAGTTTTTCAATATACACGTTTTCTTTCATCTTTAAATTTGCTGAATATACAGCTATCCCCACATGCGACTAAAAATGACGGAATGGACTACGTACACAAGACAAATAAAAAACTGCTTGACCTGCAACACTTGCTGTTTACAGACATAACCATAGGGTTCTTATTAAGTTCTAGCTTTCCTGGCTTATGTCTAACATGGTTAAATCCCTACACTCAAACATCCTCCGTACAGTCATCGATGATCTCTGTTAATAATCACTCAGACCCATCAGAAAATCCCGAGAAATAAAATTATCTCTGTATTCGTGCTGACATGACCATCTGCGCGCATAAACCACATCCTTCGGGTTCATGTGCAGTCGAAGTCGTCAAGGAGTCAAGTAGATTCTTTTTCTCGTTCTACAGTCAGCCATTTTTTATTCCGTTCATCAAGGGATAGGTCCGTTATTTTGCAAGCCATACACTGCAGTCTTCTCTTACCTTTGCTAACAATTTTCCGTACAAACATCGATCCAAGAGCACCTCCTTACCCGAGAGCGACGGTTCCGTAAATGGAAAATAAAAATAAAATACAACAAATTCATGTCTTTTATCCTCCGTCTCGCTTATCTGAATGAAAATTCCACTTCCTGCGGCGAATCGCGTCAAATACTTGGGTCTGTACATAGATAAAAGACATGGAATTTTTACGTTACGTAAAATGGCAGACTTGAACTACAAGTACAAGACAACTAAGATATTAGGCGTTCACGACTTAACGATTAACGGTAAAGCAAAAATACTTTACAGTTCTCCAATCTAGTATGGACATACGCAGGCTGGAATTGGAGTCCAATCCAGTCAGATATCCTCCGCACAATCACCGATGTGTTAGTAACCACTCAGACTCGTTAGAAAATCCCGATACCTTAAATTCTCTTGTCATTCCTACTCCCTCATCCCATGACCTTTACACTCTTCCGACCAAATCTTGGGAGGTTGAGGCGCACATAATCCACATAAGGTTCATCTCATGCGTCGAGGAGGTTATCCGCTTATTGCATAACTTTTATTGCTTTTAACTCGTTTTCCCCCTATTATCGGATAGTGTTTTTAGTTCGTCTGTCAGATGTCCCCCTGCATACCACAGGAGAAAATCTTACAAAAATAATTCCCATCTATTTCTCGAAAGGTGTAAAACTTAGTAGAAAGGATAGATCAAAATTTTTCTAGATTTGTGGATAGGATATCGCCGATCTACCGGCTTCAAATCTTCTTCGATTGGGTGAGTGAAAGTATTCGTCTCGGACCCAATTAATGATGGGGTTTAAGTGTACAAGCTTATAAAGCTCGGCTTACCGTGGGATTTGGTCGGTTCGAGCTCTCTACCGATCTCGAAGCCCGTCATCAAGATAACAATAATATAAACATCTTCGAACTTTATTATTATAAAATTTGACCCGAATTTTATACAAATACCAATTTTGCATACTCGTTACCATTATTTAAGGATAATTTATGATTTGTAGACAGTTTAACTACAGGGCGTTCGTTCCCCAAATTTATGCCATGTTTGGATTTATGAAAAAAAAAAATTTCACCTCATCCAGACGAGGATGTAAATTAAATATTAAAATAACTGTCAGACGGAACAGGGGGAATCCTCTACGGCTGGTTTGTTAAGGAAGGCCGGCAGTTGACACACTGACATACAACCGAAGGTACGTTCATTCACTCGACCACTTCGCCTTTCCGGGGCAAATAACGCACGTCGTTTGAAAAAATACTGTTATTTCAATGAGTTTTACCAATAGCTATTATGCCTTGAGGAGAGAGAGAATTAATTCCAGCCTATGTTTTACATTGAAAACGTGACCACCTTCAACAGGTGAAGTGCTTTCGTTTTCGTCTTAGCGGGTTTTTATCCTTATTAGCAATTCAATTTTTTTATCCCAAGTTTAAACTGAACGGAAGTGTTATTCCGAGCCGGTAAAGTAAAGATTATGTGAAATCCGTCCTAATCTGCCCATTTTTGATCGATAGACGATTTGGCCCTGGTTGTTTACGTTTTTTTAAGAAAAGGAGGCCCCCACGGTAGATGACAGCCCAGTTCCTACCCATCGCACATCTTTAATTAACTTACTATAATGCTTAACACCCAACAAAGTGAATACAAATCGCCGACTGTGGAACTCGACAAAATAATTTACTCCTAGAAATGATGGATGGTGGAGTGAGTGCGGTGTTCAATCCTGTTCAAAAAAAAAAAAAAAAAATATATATATATATATACCAAATTTCATTTGGTTGGAAAACTGTTTCATTTGGCTGAAAAATGCTACAAAAGATGGTTCCTACTTACAGTAAGTTATCTCGCAAAAATCCGGATTTCGAGCCCTTTAGTGCATCATCAGGTTGAAGGGCGTTTTCGCGTTGGTGGGGGTTCACCGTTCCAATTCATGTCGTGAGACGTGGTCGTAGAACTCCTTCAACCTGATGATGAACTAAAAGCTCGAAATCCGGATCGTTGAAAAACAACTTACAGTGAGTCGGAACTATATTTTTAAAAAGTATACTTATACTTTACTCTACAGCACTGGGTCTGAGTAGGTTACGATCAAAGAAATCGCCGGTGATTGTTCGGTGGATTTTTGACTGGTCGTTGTTAAATTTAGATTATTTAGCCGTCCGTTCCAGCCTGTAAGACTGTATTGGAGCTAAAAGAGCTGTAATTTGTAAAGTATTATTTTGTTGTCTTGTACCTATAGTTCGATTCTGCTATTTCAGGTCATGGGTGTGGTTTCCATGGCTTTTGCCCACGTTCAGTCCCAATTATTTGAACAAACGTGGTTATGAGGTAAGGAGGTCTTCTTGGAAGTATAGAGGTTTGAAAGAAAATTTGTATCATCACAAAAATAAAACTTAGGGAAGTCCGTGGTGCATACATTGAAAAGTAAACAGACCTACTATGGAACGCGGCAAAGAGGCTACTTTACTCCTTGCTCGCATGACGACCTCCACTGCAACGAGGAAAGAAGAATTCCTGCAGTAATACAATCTGGTACCCGACCCCATCGAACGCGTCAAGATATTCTTAGGATCGACGTTTCCAAAGTGGACACTATAAAACCCTGATCAGTGGGACTGTTTATAAATCGTAAGATTTTCTTTTGCGGTCTGCATAACCTATTTCACAGTTTAGGAGATATTCTTGGAGGACCAGTAATCTATGATGCCAGACACTTGGGAGACTTAAAAAAAGACTCCAATGTTGGTCAGGAATAATGTTGGTTGTGGATAGTATTTCTCACTTAATTTCTCGAGACTAGGAGATTTATCGTGTTGTGCAAGAAAACATTGTCACTGTATTTGAAGAGTAGTGGGTGGTACGAAGCATGGTACTAGAGACCTGAGACTTGGTAGTTAGCTGAAGAAGAATTTTGGACGTTATTAGACGATAGGACTCTTGTTTCTGCGAAGATTTCCTATTCTTCTTTAATAAAATATGACTGTAAAAACATGACTCATCAGATCCGATGATCATACAGACCATGTCGTATCAAGTAACAAAACACTGATGGTCGGTAATGTTTATCAATTCGCTCCTCCGGTAGTTTGCAAAATTCCAGCCCAGCCTGGTTTCTAAGGTTGAAAGATATCTAAGATCTAAGGATCGGGGTTGGAAGCAGAGAAGATTGCTGTATCGGCAGCAAAGGTACGGGTGTGTGTTAGATTGAGGGAAGTCTGCCATGTGTATAGTTAAAACTAACAGACCTAGAATGATCCCGCGTGGAATATCAGAAAGATAAGAATGAAGTTAATGTGACGTAAGCAAGAGTTTTATGGTGAGATAGTGTGTACTAGAAAGTAAAGATCGTTTTAGCAATAGGCCCTGGTGCCAGACGTCGTCGAACCCCAAGGAGACCTCTAAAAAATCTTCGGGAGATGTTTGATGACGTCTACAACTCGATGAATTTAATGGATTTTATTGAGTTGGTGTTTTATTCAAACAGTGCTTCATACGAAAGCGAAATTGGTACTGGATGTGGATATAATTTCTCAAGTGCTTTCCCAAGAAGTAGGTCGCTATTAGTCGGTACGAAATATAAAAAAACAACAAATTTAACATAAAATACCTAATAAACACACAAATTACGATTACACACACGTATCATTTAGACCGTACTAGTTAAAAAGGGAAAGGACCGATGGTCACAATGACCTACGGGAACAATTAAAAAAGAGGCCCGATTTAACAAATAACACAAACACACCGATGATAGTTAAATATCGAAACAAGTTCCACCAGGTTTGTTCCGATGTTGCTAATTCCCAAAATTTTTCTTCTAATGACAAAACAAAACGTTCAACCGTTAGAAAATATGAGAGGAATCGGGCTTTACTTTCTACGCCCAAGTCTTTATCTCATTCATCTTTATAACCCGTCCATCACACTCGAGAAAATCCATTTACCAATTTACATGGAGCCTTCCTTGTTAAAGGAAACGAGAGAGATTATCGATACATGGTTAATTTATGCTCTTAATGACAGAGAACTAGAAAATGAGCTAGTTTGTTCATAACAGAGTCTTTACCGAGTACAACTTAGGTTATAGAAAAACATTTTCTTTATCGTGCCAACGTTTCGATTTTTATTGAGATCATCTTCAGGGCTCAATAAAGATAGAAACGTTGGCATGATAAAGAAAATGTTTTTCTAAAAGCTACGTCACCCCGGACCGCACCTCACGACCTTCCAAAATCATTAGCTAACGGTTTCTAAACATCACACGTAATTTATTAATTTAACCCCTATAACACTTTGTATATCCGAGGTTTTTATTTAAGAAGACAGTCTTATCAAATAAGGACTTTCAAAAATTTCATAATCTTCTCTTTATATTTTGCAAAAGAGGAGGCCCAGCGAAATTAAAGTTCAATTTGGCACAGTTATAGAAACTATATCTATTTCTAACTTAATTACACACCCAACGATCTTCTGTACGAAAGAGAAGTTCTGGATAAAGGGGTAGACATCATAAAAGACAGTCACATGAGAACAATTTGGAAATGTATCAATCAAAGTCCATCGTGTATCCATTTTTTTAGAAAAATGAACCATCTTCAAACGTTATACAAGATGGACTCAGTTTTCAAAGTCACCGTGAAGGTTTAAAATTCTATCTTGTTCAAAAACGGTTTTGAACACATAAACGAATAGAAAAAGTCGAAAATGTCAGATGTTCTTTTCCGGTTTCTCAGCCTCAATTGAGATTTTATAGGAAATCTCGGCTGACATATTTCTACGTCCTCTGGCATGTTTTACTTTCTAGTGGAAAAGGTTACGTTAAGGTTTGTGGGCTATACCAAGCTCCTCGGAGAAAAGCTTCTGGATTTGATCTCATTAGACCTCAAATTCTGAACCGTTGACCGACAAAAATTCCTTATGTCAGTCCTTTGTATTATTTAATTCTCCTGTGTTCTGAAAATAATTCAACATATTACACAAATCAAAAAAGACAACATATCTCCTAGATAATCTTATTAGATGTAACTATGTCCGCATTCGTACGTTATGCCATTTTTATCAAGTGAGTTGGTTTGGCAATAGCCTCATCCGAGTCTTAAGACCAGAGCCGCCATGTCAGACTTTGTGGAATACAAAATTACCCTTTTCTACGTACCAAGTCACGCAGGGCTAAGAGCCAACGAAGAGGCGGATAAATTGGCCAAGGAGAATTCGATGGGGACTATATTGGCCCTGAACCATTCTGTGGCATACCAAAAATGTAGATCCTTCAGATAAATGGTTCGAAAATAAGTCCTCCCGATGGGAATGTAGCCCAAGAACATGATAAACATTTCATCAAAGGACCAGAGCAGAAACTAACTGCAGGACTACTAAATCTAGGGTGTGTCAAAACTAGAAGGATGAATTGCTGACTGCACAAATTCCGGAAGCATATAGACTCTAAACAGCAGAAACGCCCTGTACCGATTTTCCTTAATTCCGTAAAGAAGAAGAAACCCAAAACATATCCTCTGTTGTAAAGATTCCTATTGGCGGAAAAAAATCCTTGGTGTAAAAAAATTAAAATCCTAAATAAAATCTTACTACATACACTACTGATAAACTAACAAGAATACTAAATTTAGAACGCGTTACGACTAAAATGCTGCTGACTGCATCCAGAAACAGAGCAGCAATAGTCTGCGGTGATATTTCCAAGAAGAAGAAACAACAGAATATGTCCTCTGTAGGTACGAAAGCTTAATAAGGCAGATTCCCATTCCTTGGAGAAGGAATAGCCCGGGCATGAAGAATACACACAAAGTCCTTGATAAAGCCTTGGTTACGGTAAAAAGTTTGAAGCTTGATGAAGTGGTCTAGACAATAATGGAAACACACAATAAACCTACTGGTCGTGGGTTCCAACTTCTTTTTCAATCTAATCTAACATAGGACATGGTCTATATCATCACCAGATCTAATGAATCTAGTTTTACATTATTTATTTATTTACATATATTACTTCTTGATACGAATAGCTCTGTTGTTTAAACATCGTAGGTTATAAACGTCGTTACGTCAACCACCCCAGGGCGTATCTTGTTATCTTGTAACGAGCTTCCTTCTATCAGAAAGCATAGAGTTCATCTGGTTAATGTTGCCATTTTCCGGTTATTGTTCTTAACATACAGATTTAGCCAACTAGCCGAGACCGTCGTTTATGTAACTTTATATAACTTGAAAAGATGTGCAGCTACCGTTTGATGACCTGATAGGAAGGTGATCTTACTCGCTCATAACATTTTAGAAGAGGAAATTTTTAATTTGTTTATTGTTGTAAAACAATTGACGGGACAACGTCTGGCTGAACTAAACCCTCTTTAAACCCGGCTTTGGCAGTCCGAAAAAATAGGCATAAACTTAAATTAGAAAAATAAAATTACATCGCCTTACTTGGATTGTTATGTTATGGCCGGAATTGTACTAATTGCTCTACAGGTTTGATGACCCTTGCTAGAAATGATTCAGCCAAAGGGACCTAACTTATTCATCCTTATTCGCAGATTGGGTAAAGACGGGAAGGAATGTTTTACGGATTAGTGACATATTGGGGGCTTTGAGTTGGTTTTTTTGTAGACGGACCGTGCAAGTTCTTTTATAAAGGGAAAATTTAGGATAGTGCGGTTGGAAGCATCGAAGGATCGATTCGTGATTGTAAGGTCTGGATTCTGCTGAGATTGAAAAGCCTAGTTGAACCTCATAGTTCTATGTTCATGTTGGTTTCAGTGTTGAGTTATATATGAGGTTTTATAAAAACAATCTCAGTTTAGATCTGTTATCTAGTAACGTTGTTAAGTAATCGTTATCGTTAGTTCAGTGCTTTTAACCTTTTCCTACAGCCCGAGGTAGCGCATGGGGATGAGGTTATAACAAATTGGAGGCAGAGCGGTGCGAGAGTGATGGTTATGTTGTATTAAAGTGGACGGAGTTGGAGGACAGAATGACAGTGTCACCAGTATGTAAGGATGAGCAACGTACGACCTAAGTATGATGTATTTAGGTGAAGAAGGTGTACAGAGGATTTATACTGGGATAGATATATTGCGAAACCATTGAAGGTGTTGTAGAGGATAGGGTGCCCTTGAGGTTCCAGAGAATATCCTAGTGACTGTTCGACATCGGGGAGTCGGGATCGGACTGAACCTTCTCAAGGGAGTCAATTATGCCACCATGGCAGTGTTCAACGGTGGTTTAGCATTAACTTCAAATTGATGGTTGTTGATTATATTATAAGAATCGAGGATGAAGGGATTAATTCCTCTAGATTGTCCTTGCAAAAATTAATCCACACTGATTCCAGATCTGATTGATTGATGCTTAAAGGAACCTGAACTGTTTTTATGCTAACGTTAAACGATACGTTACAAGAAATATAACCCTGATTGTTGACAAACAAGCAATGGACAAGAAAAAAAGTTCAATTTTGGATTCATAAATGTATGTATAATTTACATAAACATAAATGATATCTGTATTTATATAAATTTTTGCTTACCTTTTAACCACGTTTTTTATTAGGGTTCAAATTGATCGGTCATCGGTCACCAGATTCGTAATTAGTTTTCTGTAAACGAAAATATGTTTTAAAATAAAAATGCATTGTGTTGAATAAATAAAATTTGAAAAATATACAATATTTACAAAGGGTAAGGTTATGTAATATTATTAGTTTCTGTTTTGATTTTTTTTTTTTTTTTTTGATGATCATTTATTTCAACCAGCACAGAGGTCCTAGATGTGTATCACTTAATTGAAAGGTGTCATTTCTTCGCTCCATATATAGAGCGTGTAGGGCACTTTTGAAACCGAATAAGCTAGTTGACAAAAGGAATTTAAACTGCGTTGTAAGGTTAGTGGCGTAGCAAGTAGCTATGACAGGTTGTCTGGGGGCTTTTCATTGGATGATTTGCGCTGGATGTAGAATAACTGGGCATAGCCCCTAAGTTCTAACCCGTACGACCTTTTACAATATTTTTGACGGTCAAGGCAGATTTCGGCCAAAAGACTTCTTAGTTGTTGCCTTGCAGGTTTGGTACGGCGAGTCAACGTCAGTCAAGGTACAGTCCTAACCTTGAGCGGAAGACGGCAGCGACAGTTGAGGGCAAGACTGTCCTCCACTTTTAGCACTTATCTTTTATAAACTTATGTTCTTGAATGTCGGGGTTAAAGGACAGAATTTTGATGATCGTTTAATTCAGCAGTATAAAGGCTCAAGCCAAGAAGGATTGTTGGACGCCAAGGATTGTTTTCATACCCAAGTTATATACATACTCATTATACATACTCGTTGGTGTACCTCACTTAACAAAGGATAAGATTTTTGAACCTTTTGATTAAAGACTTTACGAAATGTTTGAATGTTTTATGTCCATACTGTGCCTTGGACACACACACACATATCCACGAAAGCGGGTTGGACAATGGACAGGTTCCATAGATGCATCGAGGCGTTAATTGATCGCCTTTCTGCTGTTTCGCTTTCGGATCACGGTTCCCAGTTTGCTCCGGAGTCTCGCGTGCTTCAAAGAAATTTTCGCTCTCATTCATCCGCCCCTTCTCGAAACTTCACTCTCCTCCTTTAACCGTAGAAGATTCCACATGGCATCATTCTATCATCATATCTGTCGACCGACTCGATACCTAAAAGCGAATTTCTCAAAAACTTGTCACAATGTACAACTGCCCAACAAAGCATGCTGCAATGAAACTATTTTAAGACATCGGTGTTTAATATAAGTTTAATCCTATAAGATAATTTCGGTTCGGTACAGGAAAACTGGCCATCGGTGTTATAATGATAATTCGCGGTTAATAGTGTGATGATTTTCGTGCTAGGAAATTGGTATAATCAAGGTGATCATTTGCTCATTTCTCATTTGGAATAGAAAGGAATGCAATCATCAGAAATTTTCTCTTTCTTCATTAGACAAAACGGGAAAAATGGGACAATCGGCCTTCAATAACAGCAAATATGTTTGTTAGTTTGCTTTTGAATTTATAAATACGTGCTTTTAAGAGGAATCGGCAATTTCTCATAAACTGTAAATAACGTTTTACAATTCCTCCTCCAAAACTATTCTAAAACCTCTATTAAATTATTTTCGAAATTGGTTGTTAAAATCAGCTGTTTATCATTCATAAAAAACGTAGACTTTTCAACGTGAAAATGTGATTTTTTCGGTAGAAGCGAAGAAATTAAGCTACATGCATGTGCAATTCAATAAATAATAAGGAATTAGTAATCTAAAAAAGGAAAATCATCCTTAAACTCGCTCTTTCAAAGGTATGAAAGGTAACATCAGTAATATGTAAGCTTAAAACTTTCAAAAATTGTACTAAGAGTAAATAATAAAAACAGAAATGCTGAGACGAGAGGGAACCAAAAATTGACGAAAATCCAGCCTCAAAAGGAAGTTAGGCTAAACGCGAGAAAACTAAAGGTGGAATGAAGGGTTTCTAAAAAATACGAATAAATAATAAATAAAACCAATTAGTTTTATTATTATTTCTATTATACTTTGGTTTTATGAGGCTTTGTAACAGCAGAGGTCATATAAACGCACAGGTTTCCGATGTTTTTGATGTTGTATTTCACCCTCACCCCTCGCCATTCACGCTAATAAATACACGCACTCAGACAAAACATATAGACATAAAACACATAAGACATACTATATACGATTAAAAAAACCCAATTTTTTATAAAAAGCGGAACAGGGGACCCTGAAACTCGCTGCAATGCTCGAGTACCATCTTCAGATTGGATGGCATGCCTACACGCTCCCTGTAGGGAGCCAATTCATGGCATGTTTCGAGTATGTGGGACACATCGAGCAACCTTTCTCTGCATAAGAGGCACCTGCGCGGGCTTTCGCCCATGAACAGGTGCCCGTGTGTCAACCGTGTTTGGCCTATTCTTAATCGCGAACGGACAACTCCTTGTTTCCGGCTCAGGTTCTCGGGGGGGGGGGGATCTACGAATCGGGTTCTCGATTCGCAAAAGCCTCTCGGACGACCCGATCCACTGACGCTGCCATCTTTCTTTTATCATGGTTTTCATAGCTAGCTTGGCGTCAGAGGGCCTGGTCGTTCAGGTATTATTATTATCATTATACTGAAGACATTCAGAAAGGGTTCGAAAATACATGCTGCAGAGAAAAGGGAGTAAAAAGAATATGAAAATGAGCCAACTGTCGATGTTCCATATACTCGCTCTTTCAAAGCTATTTTGAATCATTTTGAGCTTAAAGCTCTTACAAATTCCACTATGAGCGAATAAGAAAGGCAGAAATCGTTCGACGAGAAGGTTTTAAAAAAAAAGGAGAAAATCGATCACCAAAGTCAAAAGGAAGTTGGAGTATAAACACGAAAAACTGATTGAGGCAGGGTGGTTCATAAAACATACTAATAAATAAAATGAATAGGTTTTTTTATATTATTGTTATTAACCTTAAAAATGTAAAGAATAGAAAAAATATATAAAAGAAAATAAGTTAAAAAGAAAACGAAAATGGGCCAACTGTTGATACTCCTACATTACTCGTTTGAAAGCTGTGAAAGTTAACTTCAATCATTTTTAACAGAAATATTCCCAAGGGTCGGATTATTTAAAAAAAATACAGTTCTTAAACAATTGTACGAGGAGCGAAAAGGAAAAATCTAGGAGTACTAAATAAAGACGAAAATTGAGCACTAAAGTCAAAATGAAGTTGGAGGATATGCACTAAAAAGTTGAACGTGGGCTAGACGGTTCTTCAAAAATACAAGTAAATAAAATGAATTGGTTTTTGTTAGCAAGCTCCAAGTTAGACTTGTCTCAAATGGCAATTATGAACTGCGACGGTGTTTATTATCTCTAAAAATTTATAAATAGTTCGAAGACAATGAAGAAAGAAAATGAAAATGGGGAAAATTTGGATACCTATTATACTCGCTCTTTCCAAATCTATTAAAAAGCTAACTTGAGACATATTTAAAAAATATTTCCAAAACGCGCTCCCATTCTTTATTTTTTTTTTCAAAATACCATCAGATGGACAAAATCTGGAAGATTTTTTTTTTAATAAAACAAACTTAGAAACTTTACCAGTTTATTCAACTCACCAAGAGGAATAATTAATCGTCTCGAGCTTTGATTAGTTGTATTTATTACGTAGAAACTGCGCCGACACGTTGTCTCAAAATGTCAATTATGAACTACGACGATAATAAAACGGATGAATAATTAGTGAAATCGGCCGCTTTAGTTTGTCCATATGCATAATTAACTCTCACTTCCGGGTTGACCGTTCCCAAACTGATATAACAGTTTAATAAGTTATTAATTGGTTTAAAAACAACTTAAAAGTTGCTATTGTGTAATATATCTATTATTAAAAAGTGTGCCATCATACATTAATCAGGAATGGCTTTCCTAGGTACCATAACTCAGCTGTTGGAGTTTACATAAGCTGTAGTCCGTATCATCTAGATTTAATTGGTATTGCTTCACCTTATACAGATTTTAAACCCTTTCTGTTGAGTAGATTTTCGTCTTTATCCCGTTGGGTTGTTTTTTCAGTCTTTTTTTTTTTTTTTTTTTGTCTTGCCTTAGTATTTGTATATGTTTAGTAACCCAAGATTCCATTTCTTTTTAAAATAAGTTCCTGGGTTCGGAGGGTCGATTTTTAGTAAATTTACTTTTCTGCTTCTTTGCCTGCAATTCCATCGTAACCTGGCCTTCACGTCAGAATATCCCTAGATTCAAGTTTTGCAATGTATTTAGACAGTTCCTGATTAGTTTTACGTCAATCTCCTACCCTGCGATATCCTTCAGATGATACTATTTATATACTGCAATGGCAAGGTTGAAATAAAATCACTTAAAAAATGAAACAGTGTAAAGATAACTAACACCGAATCTCCGGAAAAGTCAAAAATGAATTTTTTCCGTTTCTGTTATTCAAGAAAATAATTAAAAATAAACCACAAATAATTTGACTAAGCAATAAATAATATATTTCAATTAATTAACCTTCATGTAAGGTATTGGTTGAAATAAAAAAAGCTAGTGTCACGAGCAGGATTCGAACCCACGACCTTCGGCTAAATACCCCGCTGCTCTACCACTTGAACTATCGTGACCTCGATCCACTCGGACACCAACTTCCCATCTCAACCTACAATCGTTCGAATTTTCCCTCCTCTTTGCCATTTTCAAATGTCGTGTGATCAGGATTCGATCCTCAGCGTCTTATGATCCTTTTTTATCTCAACCAAGACATTACATTAAAAAAATAATTAATTTCTCACTTAGTTGTCAACTTTCCATTCTTTGGAAAAGAAGTAAGTGGTTCGCCTAGATTTGTATTGGCTGGAGGTCCTAAGACTGGTTCTCGTGTAATTGTATTCCAGAAATTTCACTTTACAGGTTACTGCAAACTTCTTAATTTTATTATTCAGATATCGTGAGATGCGGTCTGGTGTGATGTAGGTTTCAGAAAAACATTATCCTCTAAAATCTCCTAATTTTCCCTCCTTTTTGCCATTTTTTGCCATCCCATACCTTACGTAAGGAATAATGAATTGAAAGAAGTTATTTGGTCAATCCGACGACACGAATAGAATAAATTATATTTTTTTGTATAAATGCTAAAAAAATGGATGTGAAAACTTGTCTGAATGTCTGGAATTTATTATATTTTTAATAAAATTATGAATAGGATTCTAATTGTTAAATCATATCTCCAATATCGAACTGTTCCCCCAGAAATGAAATTATAGGACAACCAATCAGACTGAATAGCTTCGTTATGATCCGTATTTTATAAACAGTTCGATAGTTTGGAAAACCCACATTATTGTTTTCCCTGTTTTCCTCGTTGGATTCCAATTGAAGGGTAAAAATAGTTGCTTTCATTTTAAGGAACTTTTTATGACGATTCTAGGTCGAAGAATCAACATGTCCGATCGTTTTTACCAATAGGCCGAGAACTTTTGTTAAAGTAATTTTTTAATTTTTTCCCCTGCCTTTGGTACATTTAATTTATAACTTTACATAGAGCAGTTAATGGATGTATGAAATAAAATTAAATCTATAAAAAGTTACAAGAGCCAAAAATGTTTTTTTGTGAAGTAGGCACAAAAACCTTTTTTATGCTAAACACAATTCGAATTCGATTTAAGCCCCCTTTAAATTCATTAAATACAACACCATTTTTTGAAATGTGAAATAGACATTTTTCGGTTGGAAAGCAGGGGTCAATTTTTGCTTCTTCAGTATCTACTTTTTCCACTTTCCAAGATTTTATCAATTCGTAACTTCTCTGGATTTTATCCACATTAATAGCAATTTTCAATTCATTAATCTTTATTAAGGTATTGGTTGAAATTAAAAAGTCAGTGCCACGAGCGGGATTCGAACCCACGACCATCGGCTCAATACGCCGTTGTTCTACCACTCGAACTATTGTGCCGAAGTTCGTGGATTCGAATACCACCCCTGACACTAGCGTTTTCATTTCAACCAAAAAACCTTACATAGTTTAATTATTTGAATTGAGCAATTTTGTTTAAGGTTAGGATTTGAGTTTAGTGCTAGGGCAGTGTTGGTCCTGCTCTGTTTCTGCCCGTATATTGGCAACATTGATTTCTTTGGCGCCAATATAAACTTACAGAATGACAGTTTTAATCCATTATATAAACATAAAATTGTACAAACCCACAAGATTAAACGATAATAAATGAAACATGAATATCACAACTTAGATCGGAAATGAAATCCTTGTTGCAAGCTATTTTCATGTTCTTTCCTATTACTTGTGACAGCCAAAATAAATATTTTCAAACTTCTACCAAACCCGTAATAGACATTGTAGTTCCGACGTATGTTTCCATATTGGCCATAAGAAGTTTCTTTTCGTCCGGCCACCTTAGACCCTGAAGCTAGTGGGATTCACGTAGTCGAACGTCTGTATGGCCGGGTCGCGGCCGTTTTGACCTTGGCTTTACTTTCTACACGCCGGCAACACGTTCGATTTTCGGCGAAAATCCGATTCTCGTCGGATGCCGGTGACCCCGGCCGTGAAAGCTCGACCGGTCGTCGAAACCGCCGATTTATTACTCGGTTCGATCCTTCATTAATTCTCAAGAATATAGTTTGAAAGGATCGGCCACCTAGGAAATTGCATCTCGGACTACGAGGCTCGCACCGTGTCCGGTTTCTAGTCGGGGTGAGTCACGACTAATTCATAAACCAACCAATAGAAAATTCGATAGCAGTTCTTGTCCACTTCTTATCACCTTATCCTAAATCCTTCTTAACCGATAATTTCTCGAAATTAGGTTACGGCAATGAGTTCTTAGAGGCAAAAGTTATCCTATCCGGCGTCCCACAACAGAGCATTGTAGGTTCTGTACACTATACTGCTAATTCGCCCGAGCATCCCAACACTACGGCTACAAGCTATAAACGATACTGAAATTTACATCCTTACACCAATCCTAACCAAGCGACCTCTAAATCCAGGAGCGCCTTGAAATCGAAGAATGGTACAAAAATGACACTGAACGAGTTGAGCCCACCCAAATTACTTAATTAATTGAAATACCGGCATCTACAAAAGTTAAATACTTGGGTCTATACATAAAGAGTTAACAGATGTGGAATCTTCACTCAAGACCAAACTAATTACATATAAAACATTATTACTTTGACCTCTTCGGGAATAGGGAGCCTAGCTGTGAGCTACCATCTAGCCGTTTAATATCTAACTAATACATACAACCATTCTAGCCAAAACTTCTCAGAAGACTTCTAGGACCGAAATCAAACATGGCTGTTAAGTTCAAACTAGCACTGTACGAAGCATTACTTCGAAGGATGCAGTCATCCAACATCCTACTAATCTAAGTATTCCAGTCAGTCTTAGAAGAATTTTGTTAGCTCCTTATTATGTGTTTAACCTCACAATCTCATGTGTCACTTCTATTTTAACAACCCAACCTAAACCTACGACTCTAATTCTCTCTACTTACGTTTAGACAGCAAAGTTTTGTGACAAGGAGACACCGATGCGCTACATTCTGTCATTTGGTTTCCCTACCTCTCTTCCTCAGTGACTATCCAAGTCAACGGAAATCCTAGGCTTGTACTTCACTCTAACCTCACAATGATATAGACTTTCCCATGCTACCGACTTTTGCTTAAATCGGATAATTAGGACTACACGTGGAATACAAGAAACTAATAGTTATTAGTTTTGGCAGTCAAAATCAAACTAACTCCATGCGAGACATTATTGATACCACACTGGACGTTCAGTACCGAGATGCTGGATACTACTATGCACCGTAAATCAACTAATCCAAACATTCCAATCAAAAGTCCTCAAAACAAGCTCCTTACTACGTATCTAACTTAAAAGTAAACATTAATCCCTTACTTAAAGAATCTGTTCCCAATTTTTTCAAATTTTCCATCCATAATAACTCTACCGTTTATGCCCAGTACATCACGACCCCTCCATGTCGCCTCTTACAAGTACTAACCAAGTCACCGAGATCCTGTATATTCAACCTCAAAATTAACCAAAATCACATTTTCAAGTTTCGGTTCGCGCAACTGCTCAAGACCTCACTATCTTCATCTTAAGAACTTACAACGAAGGTCCCGAGGGAGCAATGTTTCTCAACAAGGAATTATACCAACGCTCTTCTCCTTGACTACCTCTCTTTATTACATTCCAAGCCTTATGGACGATTCAAACTCCTAATACTTAGACCTGATCTGTTCTTAATTTCCTAAAGTTTCGCACAATATTTCTGCCAATCATTTACTGCTCAAGCCCTTACAGGACATTCCGTCTCAGAAAATTTTCATGATTTCTTAAATGAAAACGACCTCGAGATGTCTCGCCGTCAAAAGACATGTCGACAAGGAGAGAAAACCCCTCTGGACACGCTTTATTGACTATATCAACGGTGATCCAAGATCCTACATTCGTTTCGTTAAAACCTCACTTATTCTTATTGGTTCAAGTTTCAGGATAGGTTCAACCCTACAACTCAACGACTCTCCACTACTTCCCTACCTCAAGCACTCTACCCTGCAGAACCACACCCCAAGAACCAAGCTTGTTTACAATAAAAAAATTAAAAAACAGAAGAACTACACAAAAAAATGTCAGCTACCTGCCTAACTGGGTGAAATGTAAGCTCTCACTTCATTGAATACTGTGCGCAACAGCTGGTTACTCCTGCTAAGTAATGCGGGGTAATGAACCTGATTTGGACTGTTTAATAGGCAAGAAACGAGAACGAACGAATCGGGATTATCAGACTCGTAGTTTGCTTCTACAGCTTTACAATTTTTCCTTATCTAAATAAAGGAGGACATAGTAGGGCCGAGGGATTTTCGATAATGAACAGATCTCTTCTTTAAGATGTCGTTTATTAAAATTAAAAACGGGTTCTGATTACTTCATCCAAGACCGCTTGATTGCCTGAGGTCTTTCCATGTCATTTGTTAAAACCATTCTTCCCTCTTGTACCAACAGCAATCGGTGCTTCAGTTGCTCTTCGAGCTTTCTAAATTTTCATAATTTTATAAAGGCCCTTTAAGAATATATATTTTTTTTAAATCTTGGAAAGTATTTTAGAGAGTCGAATTAGAAAGATTTAGTTCATGTTTATTTTCTTCCTTTTCAGGTTATTTGCTATTAGGAAGTACAAAAAGAAATACCTTGTATACCGGTTTTAATCAAGAAACCGGATCAAAATCCAGCTTATTCCCACCGGAACGATGATGCTCCAATTCTTCTTATTATAATTTTCTCTGGATATTTTCCATAACAGTTATTACAACTTAAACATGGTTAAACAATAATTCAGGTCTTTTGTTTTAATATTTTTAATTGCCGGAGAGTTTTTTCTTACCACTTTGTCACGAACAAATTCACTGATTTAACTCGAGTTTTTGTTGTTAATATTTCAGCGTGTTTTCAGTAAGTATTGAATGCTATCAAGAAGATCAACAGACAGGGTGGCAATTAAAAAAAAAAAAAAATCAGCCAGGAAACAATAGGAATGTAGGTCTCTTCTACCTCACTGAGGCAAAGGAGTATTACATCCCTTACCTCACAATGACCTATACATTTCCAAGCTACCTACTTCCACTCAGGCGGGATACTTAATAGGTAGAGAGTATAATGCCGCAGAATCCCGACACAAGACTTGAGACAACAACTTAACCGACTTAGACTACTAAGAAGCTTTTTAACACCGAAATATGTTTTGCCAGTCCAAATTCAACTTACTCCATTTTCCTGCCACTACTCTGGACATGCCTAGTAGAATATTAGTAGAATTATAGAATATGGTCGACTATCCCTCTGCCTACGAACTAACTACTTCATGGTACCAAAAAAATGTATTTTTTATTTTATTTTCCCCAATAACAAATAGCATCGAAGACCTCAGGCAAACAGACAAGTCTTCAATCAAGTGATCAGAACCCCTCCTTAATTTCAAAACAACATCATAAAGAAGATATCCGTTCATTATCGCTAATCTTTTGCCCATACTTTGTTTGTCTTCATCAAGACTAGGGAAAATTGCATTACCGCAGAGTACAATTGTCAGGATGAAAGTGATATTATTTATCGTGAAATCTTGGTGTATAGAGGTCTCAAGGCCATCGTCGTTTGAGGCAACATGCAGGGTTCATGAGATGGAAGGTACTGGGTATGAACTGTAGGATTAGGATGGGTTAAAAAATTGGAGCAGGACTTGATGTATTTTTAGGTTAAAGAAGTTGTAAAGAGCTCGGAGAATTGTACTGAAGGCTTTTGACTAGAATGTTTAGATTAGTTGTACATTAGATGGCTCCATTCCCGTAAAAGTCCGCAATAAAATCTTTTATAATGTTATTTGGATTTTGACGGTCGAGAAAGTTTGGGCCCTAGAAGTGTTCGTAGTTTTCCAAGTTATCTTTTAAAATAAGGCGAGGCTGTTTATGTGAAGTAGATGTAATTCGAAGATTTTTATCCCAGTGCAGTCTCATTTTTGTAATTTAGCACCATTCTTCAATAAGTTGGGTGGCTTGGATAGGGATTCATTTAGAAGATAAAATATCGATATGTATGTTATGTGTTTCAAAAAGCCAGATATCTCTACTTCTAGTCTATTATTTGATCAAAATCAAGGAAGTTTCAAGACCATCGTTGTTGGATGCGTCAGTTGAGATGGAAGGTACTAGAGAAAGCTTGAGCAGTAGAGCTAGGATGGTTTAAAATATTTAAACGTTATGGTTGTGGATAATGAAGTTAGGAACTTAGTAAGGAGCTTCTTCTGAGGACTTTTAGGTTGGAGGTACCCCACAGCTACGCTCAGGCTATAGAGTTTTGAAGTTCACATAGATAGCCTCTTCTGTGGGGATTCAACGTATAAGTGTCTATTTTTTGAATATTTCAGGATGCTCCTGGATAATGGGGGTCGTTTGAGTAGGGCATAGTCCGCAGATCGCAAGGTTGTTGGATGTAAGGTGGGCCAGCAGAGTAAATGCATGATAGGACCTGAAATGCAGACTTGTGGGACGCACTATCTCTGACCGCCTTCTCTGAAGCAAAGATCAATTAGGTAGGATTTCGAGGTAGTCATGGTCGTATAGAAAATCCTCAAGTAGAAACTTCTGAGATTTCTTCTACCGGACGAGTGCTAAGACACGAAGAGGACCGGTGCACCGGTTACCACTTTACTCAAGGAAATCTTGAATGTAAAGGGCAAGTTTTGTGTTGACTGGTGGAGGTGTTGTTTGGTCTCAAGGAAGAACAATTTATTTTTATTTGGTATTTTTGGGTCCCACCGCGGCTGAAAGAAGTCGCCACAAATGTTTAGGTATTGCCCGTACCACTTGAGCTATCGTGACTTCGATCCACTCGGACACCAACCTACAACCTTTTGAATTTTCTCTTCTTTTTGCCATTTTTCAAATGTCGTGTGATCTATTTCATTCTCCGCGACATATGAAATGGCCACGGACAGCTTTAGTGAAGATATACTTAATTTTACTTATTAAATCCATTATAGTTCGATTGACCAAATAACCTTTTTTAATTAATCTTTATTATTGGCTGAGATTTAAAACAATGGCAAAAAGGAGGGAAAAGTCGAAAGGTGCGTTGAGATGGGAAGTTGGTGGTCCGAATGAAATTACGATAGCTCAAGAGGTAGAACAGCGGCGTATTTAGCCGTAGGTCGTGGGTTCGAATCTCGCTCGTGACACTGACATTTTATCTCAACCAATTCCTTACGTAAAGATTATTTAGCAAATATGTTAAATGTGGTGTTGCCCTGAGTGACCGTTGGGCATGAAATGGTTAAGGTAGCCATAACACACAGGGAATCCTCAAGGAAAAAGGCCTGCATGGTGCATGGTGCCAACACACATTCTCCTCACGGTAAATGCCATGGCTCTGTGTGTATAGAAATCTCTCTTCGATATCAAGACGAAAAAAATTATTTTTGTGCGGATTTTTGGGTCCTCGTGGTGGAATTCCCCGTCGTGCATTAAAGGATCAGAAAAGAGAAGAACGTTTGGGTAGGTAGTCCAGCTTGGGTATCATCAGCTGTCATTGACTTCTCGCAAAGTTGGATTAAAATTGATCAAATTGATCCTTTGAGAAAAGGCATTGGTCGGTGTGCCGTCCATTTTGTTCGACATTGAGTCCTGCACGAATTTATTCCATCAACAATCTACTCAAATTCGGCTCCGATTGACTTTCTTTTGCACGAGCTGGCGTCCGGAATAATTTCACAATACAGTTTGGTTTTAGTCATACACGACTTATTTTGCTTGCAATTAATACACTATGAATATTCATAACGCGCGCCGCGGGCTTAAAAGTAAAGGTGAAACGTCGAAACGTTTCTAAAAATGGCTTATTAATATTTAAAAAGGGGCCAATTTCTCTGAAAGGCGAGGATCGAAACGACTACCCCTATTTCTAATTGCGTTTCTTTCTTTTCTCCTACGATACGAGACGGGAATATTTATTTAAACCGTGTCCGTGAAGCTCTCTTCGAGACAAATACCGTTTTCATTAGCCTGGTTCTATAAAAATCTGGGACTTTTATTTAATAAACGGCGAAAGTTTAGAAAGTGGTAGGATTTTATTCTATTTCTTCATTGGCCTACGTACAAATGTGACTATTTCGAAAATTATGTTTATTAACATAGTAAAACAGGATTATCAGAAATGGCGCTAATTTCATATGTTCTAAGTCTCATACGTGCAACAGTAAAAAAACCTTACTAAAAAAACCTGTATTATTTTAACACCAGACATAAAAGTTTGATAATTATAACTGTTTTCCGGCAAATAAACTCTTTGAACATCACAACCCTTGCTCTTTTAGGCCATGCAAGGTTGACCCATGAGCACTTACTTTTGGGACAAAGCCTGCATACAAGACCGGCATGCTGAGATACGTTGCTCGATGGTCCCACCTAATTGAATTGTGGATTTCCTTGGCTCCATAAAGAGAGCGCGTAGGCCACCCGATATCAGAATTGTGCCCTAGCACGACGTGGTATAGCCGGACATCTGAGTACACTATTTTGTGTTCCTAGCGTGTGATGGGTGAATGTATTTATTAGCGTGTATTTGTAGTGTAAAAAGGCTAATGAACTCAAACACCTTGAATGGTATGTCATTATTTAAATATGTATTTAAGAGCAAGTGAGAGGGTGAATGGATTTAGGAACCGATTGTATTTGCAACTGACATAGCCTAGACCTCGGTGGCAGGGCGGAAATAAATTTGATGGGGAAAAAGGGTTAATTAAAAGTCAAATAATTTTATATTTAACAACAGCTCAAATGAAAAGAAGAAATAGAAAAAAGATTTTGTATAATTTTTAATTTTAATTGGAGTTAATTTGCCTTCTAAGGTCTTCTAAAAACCCACGACCGGTGTCCGATTGGAACGAGTAGAGCAGCGGTATATTTAGCCGTGGTTAGGTCGTGGGTTGGAATCCCGCATGTGGGACTGACTTTTGCATTTCAATCAAAACCTTACATAAGAAAATTAATTAATTGAACTATACCCTGGCTCCAATTTTGGGGGAGGGCTCACAACACAAAGTGAACTTGAGCCCCCGTTGTACCAATGTTCTTCCATCGAAGAAACTCATTTTTGAAGGGGGTTGGGACCAGATTCAGGGTCACTGAGAGATCCAGTCCCGCCCCTTCCATTGATGATTGCCGTGTCAATTTCTTTTAATTGCGGCCACCGGTCCCCTTAGGCGTCAGAAAAATTCCAGAGGCGACGGTGGGGATCGAACCCACGACCACAGGGTCTACTGGCCGTGAGTCTGATGCCTTAACCACTCGGCTACCGCGGCTATTGACATGACGTTCCCGAGTACTCATCGTCAACAAGACAAGAGTATCTTTAGCGCACGCGCCTCTCCTGTTCGGCCTTATCGGACGTTTTGATTTACAAGATGAGGGCCGACGCACTTCTACATACGACGGGATTGTGCAGCAGTGGTATAGAGGTGCCCCAGTCCCTAAGAGCCATAGACAGCCTCGCTCCCCGCTTGTCAACTCCGAATAGTCGGGCCTGCATTGTGCATCGGGTCATATGCCGCACACAAAAGGCTAACAGGCTGAAATACATCAGCTTGCTCTCCCGCGAACTCCCTAGATTGAGAAGGCGATTCTATGTCCCTGAGTGCGGGGGCTTCTCTAGCGTAGAAACTACAGGATCCACTCCGGCCGCGGTTATCTTTTTTAAGTGGAATTGCTACCCACCCCCTAGATGAACACTGCCTACGGTCAAAGGTCTCTTGTCGCTCAGCCTACACCTGCCATGTGCATTCGAGGGACGCTATAGGCCTAGCCGAGGTGGTCCGATCCTTCGCCTCCCCGAGGGTACCACTTAAGTAAGCATATGCACCTGACAGGAGTACAGACAAACACTGTGCAGATACAGAAGAGGAGAAGACCGCAGAACACGTTTTATGGTTTTGTGAAAGTCTATGTACATGCAGGTTCTTCCAACTAGTACAAGAAAAACCACAACCAAGATCCTACACCAAGGAACCGCTAGCAAATCTGTAGAGGCAGGCAAATAGGCTGAAGCTAGTGAGTTATAAATGACAGAGGAGCACAATAGATCTATTCAGATCGAGGTGCAGTAGGTCTTGTGGCTACCTCTTTTATCCCTATACATATCCTGGTGTTGTAGCGAATACCTTCAAGACTGTACAGTGCTCCTTGCAATCGAAAACGTGAAACACCTTTGGTATGTTAAGGGCGAAAACGAACAGACGATCTGGGAGATGCTTAAAAGAGTGTATGGATCGAACGCTCCAGATCGTCAAATAGTGAAGGCAGAAGGAAAAGTGAGAAACGTCATATTTTTCTGTTTTGTCTCAGTTATTGGTTTGTTTCCATACACGTTCTATTCTAATCGTGGGCACAACACCCACACGTACTTCTTTGAATTTGTCACGACGGCAAATAACAATTAGAGGAAATTCAGAGTCATATCGATTAACAAAAGCGTTCAAACTAAAAAAGAACAGAGAAGCTAATCCACTTCAATTCATTCGTTTAATAATAGCCTTAATCCCGACCGCAGACTTTGACAGACAAATTTCAATCCCTAACTCCTGGAATTTTATTTATAAATCTGTTTAATAAATCTGTTTTAAACAAAACAACGAATATTGCATTTTCTTATTCTTCTGTAAACAAATAGGTCGTTAGTAATCAACAACAAACAACTCGTTCCCATCTCGTTTTAATCCTGAAGAGCGTATGAGAAAGTTCCTACGCTGTCTCTTCATATTTCTTGTACATCATCCTTAATTATTCCTGATGCAATTTGGAAGAGTTACGTATAACCCATTTAAGAAATTTACGTACGGCGATAATTTTGACAAGCGTGTTCCTTACAGACTTAGGATGGGTAGTAGGGAGGGGTAGATACACTTATCAGGGTTGTCCAGTGAAAGTACGCCACGGTTCTTATAATTCATCAGATTTCGTGGTCAGATTAACTAAAACTAACATCTTTCAATTAATTAATCTTTATGTAAAGTATTGGTTGTAATGATAAAGCTAGTGTCACGAGCTGGAGTCGAACCCACGACCTTCGGCTATGTATGACGCTCCTCTACCTCTTCAGCTATCCTGATTTCGATCCACTCGGGCGCCAACATCCCATCTCAACTTACCCTACTAGTTTTCTTTCTTTTTTTTGCCATTCCTCAAGCATAAAACTCTCATAAAGATTAATTAATTGTAAGTTTTTGTAATTGTTTTCTTTGATGCAATAGTGGAACGAATGACCTTAGACCTGAGATCAAATGAAGCTCACAACCAAATAAAATACGCATGGAACGGGAACTCACGCATCCGTATAGTTTCATGGCCAGATGATGTTAAATCCTAAAAGGAAACATCTTTCATCGGCTTGTTTTCTTCCCCCCAAGAACCAAAGCTAATTTCGAATCACAAATCTGTCTTCGGTATATTGCGGGAAAAGAATGAAGTTTAATGGAAAAATAAACAATTTAGTTCATAATGTAGTTAGTTATTTGAGAATCAAAAAATCATTTTGCTGGGTCCAATTATTTTCGCAGTTTCTGTTGCCCAACTGCGTTTCGACTTTGCGTCATCTTTGCTATGAATTGCTTATTTCGACTTTTCTAGTTGTTTGAACTTTTTCCATTTACGTTTCAATCTCTTCTATGTATTTTTGGTTTGTCTACAAATTAATTTTAGACTTTTCCGGAACTAATTAAAACCTCGTAAAATTGAATAGCAAACAAATATTTGTTAGAATAGGAAAAAAAGTTGTTTTTTTTTTATTCTCCTTTTATTATCAGGTATCTCATTAATTATTAATTATTACCGAAAATAATTGTTTTATAACCTATTGCATTATATAATATATTTTATATTTTTTCATATGTGCTATACTTGTGATATATGATTGTGCCAAAAATAATTTGAATATCGTAAGCGATGATTATTGAATGGAAAAGTGGAAAATAAAGTGAATAAAATTTGAATATTAATATGTTTTAAAGAAAAAAAGTTCAAATGAAAAAAAGGGGCAAAAGTTGAATATTAAAAGGAAAAGTACAAATTAAAAAGGAGAAATATTTAGTACCAAATGGTATAATAATTTATGAATTTGTAAGAGATAATTGTAATATTAAAAGCGTTGATTATTAAATGGAAAAATTTAAATTCAATGGGAAAAATTGATTGTTGAATAGAAACGTCGATATAAAAATTTCATATTAAAATTGAAAAGTTGAATATTAAATGAAAAAGTCGAAATTGAAAAGAATAAAACGGCATCGGCATCAATAAAACGGAGCGTCGGTCGAGGCAACGGTTTCGGCGTTGACACGGCGCTCATCACTGTAAGGTAAAGGTCCCGGGTTCGAATCCAGCGCCCCTACATTCCAACCCGACATACTTCCAAATGCGCTTTTTTTTTTCAAAAACACCGGCACCTGAGGGTTTATATGACCTCTGCTGTTGCGAACCTCCGTCAAAAATAAAATAAAATTTGAATACTACATCAAAAAATTCAAATTACAAAGGAACAATCCGAAAATAAAACGGATAAATGTTGAGTATCAAACGGAATAATAAATATAAATTTGAAATACATAATTTGTTATTGAATAAAATACAGTAAATAAAACTAGAAAACGCTGAATAATTATGTGAAAAAGTTTTAAAAAATTAAAAATTAATTTGGAAAAAAGGTGAATAATAAATAGAAAAGTCGGCAAAAAGTTCAAACAAAAAAGTCGACTATTAATAGGCAAAGTCGAAATTCAAAAGGAGAAATATTGGGTTTCAACTGGAACAGTTCAAATTAAAATTTCTAAATTTTTAAAAATTCTAAATTAAATAGAAAAGCGAATACAAATATGGAATTCGTTGAAATAAATGTTAAATTTGGAAAAAAAAAACAGACTCTACAACGAAAAGTACACTTTTGCATTACTCTCGAGTCCAGGATTACCATAGTTTGGTATTATTTTGTTTTTAATGTATTTGACATGGTTATTCGATCAAATACTATTTGTTTTATAAGCAAATGTGTTGATGGTAATGCGATTGTTTTTATATATTTAATTTCAATTTGTCCAGATTATGATTCTGTCGGGCGGTCTGCCGGGTTGAAATTTGGATTTGGGCCGTCTCTGATCGTCGGTTGTCACATGGCATTCAGTGGTTGCTCAGTGCGTTATTTCGCCAATGCACAACGTTACGAACTGGCGAGAATAGAGAGACCATGAAGCACGGAAAGTATCACAGACTGTCAGCCATTAGATCATTGATCACATATGATGAAGACTCGGAGTTGGAGTTAATGTCTCCACTTGAATTGAGACATTTCGAGGGGGGTAACTAAATCGGCTATTTTTTGTGTGTGGCCATTGGGAAATGCTTTTTCACTCCTAGGATTTCAATATAATGTAGAAAAGACTTTTGCATCCGGAAACCTTGGTCTGTCTCCGCTCTAATTGTTCCTCGACTAATTGCGTTCGACATCAGCCCGTCCGAATATGAAAAGGCCATTTTCGGAAAGTAGGACGCCCTTGCCCGGGTTGCACGAGATTCACTTTAATGCAAACCGAATTGAGTCATATTCTCAAACAAGAAAGAAGTCCTCAGTGATGATGTACGAAAATGTACACAATGGAAAGCCTTGTTTTTATAGAAAATGTCGAAAGTCTGGAAACGCGTCCAAGATCGTCGCTTGACCAAAACTAGGCCTTGACAACAATAATCCGTATTATGCGTCGTTGACAGTCATGTTCTATATACCTTATTTCCCATGGTTTAATAAAGTAAACGTAAACTACATTCAACTCCCTCAAGGATTCGACAACGGGTCAGCCCTTTATTCTTATCTTCTTATAGAATATTGTCCGTTTTTTGTTACATTTGAAAACGAACAGTTTTAAACGTAGTTTCATATGGCAATGATATCGCGATATGTTCACGTCTAAGTCCGAAAGAAAGTCGTAATTGCATGTATATTTTATGTCTTCGATTTTCTTTTTTAATTTCTAACCCATGTTTTATTTCCTGAAAAACTGGTTTTTCTTACAGGATCGTCTTTGGTCTGTATTATTCTCTCCAAAATAACCCTACATGGACGATTCAATGTCGATCAGTCAATGTCGAACGTTTTCTAAAGGAAAAGTGTGAAGTAAACACAAAGAGGCAATATTTCCAAACTGATGTTTCTATTTCCGAACCACGTCGGTCCTAACCTTCCAGGAATAGTTTCAATAAAGGAACCCTAGCAAAAATGATTATACTGACTTTTCAAACGTAATACAGTTGTGCAACGGGTAGAAATAGAAAAATAGAAATACGAGAGGATCCCTTCGTTATTGTCGTTCAACTGTCGTCCTATTCACGTCTACTTCTTCCATATTCCCTCCTTACGCTCAAAGAGTAATTGCAAAGGACACGAGACGATTTTGACTTTGCCTTATCAGTTTTTCACTGACCAACCTGTCACATAAACGATAGTAAGAAACAATTTTTTTTTTTTCAATCACGCAAACCTAAAATCAGTATATCATACAAACGAAAAAACAATTGTTTGCTAGTTTATCAAATTTTGAATAAAATAAGGGATTCGGTATGAATAAAAAGAGACAAAGAAGAAATGGAGATATAAAATATTAACCAGGAGGTGACTGAGCAATTCAGTGAATGATTGCCTGATTGATTGAGCGAGTAAGAATGAAATAGAGAGCGATTGAAAGAGAGAGAGAAAGAAGGAAAGAAAGAGAGAGAGAGAGAGAGAGAGAGAGAAAGAAGGAAAGAAAGAGAGAGAGAGAGAGAGAGAGAGAGAGAGAGAGAGAGAGAGAGAAGAGACAATAAGAAATAGGGAAAATATCAGCAGTCAGACAGCCGTTGTGGGAATCAGTGAGTGAGTGAGAATCAGAATCGTAGTAATATGAAAAGAGATATAGAGAGAGATAGAGGGAGTCAGAATTCTATTCCGTGAGTGTGTGAAAATCAGGGTGTGATTCAGATAGGGAGAGAGAGAGGAAAAGAGAGAGAGTGTGTATCAGAGTGAGAGTGATACAGAGAGATTGGGTGAGTTTGAGTCCGAATCTGAATGAGGGTGAGAGGAAGAGAGAGAGAGAGAGAGAGAGAGAGAGAGAGAGAGAGAGAGAGAGAGTGAGAGAGAGAGAGAGAGCGAGGAAGATAGATAAACAGATTGGCAGAGAGGAGAGAATCAGGAGTGAGACAGTCGGAGTGGTAGTGACTGAGTGTGAGAGAGTGAGTCAATGAGAGAGAGAAAGAGAAACAGACAGAAGAGAGAGAGAGAGAGTGAGAGTGAGACGGAGAGAGTGAGAGAATAAAAAGTGAGGAGAAGAGAAAACACAAAGGCATTTAACATTGAATCGAATCTTCACTAATTAGATTAATTAATGCCTTGTATTTGGGCTGGATGTTCTGTAAAGCTAGCCACGTCTGGCACACTTGTTTCCTCTACGAGCCGATTAACATATAAATTCTAATTGGCTCCGACCAGAAAAGAAAGTGGAATCCGTCATGGCTTTTAATTCTCATCGGGTGCCAAAATTTCCAGTTTACCATGCGATCATGATTAGTCACAGTTAAAACAAGGTATTTACTTTTAGTTTTAATGATGAGAGAGCAATTTAGGTAGTAAATACGACCGAGTGAAATGTGAATAAGGAATTTTCTACGCGTTCTTCACTTGAAAACCAACCGAAACTGAAAAATAACGATTCGAAAGTGTTTCCTGACTAAATCAAAGCTTAATATTGAATTAATTCAAAAATTTATTGTTTTTAGAGAAAGCTGGGATTTATATTATTCCTTATTTATCGTATTATTTTGATCTAAGTTAATTTAATTTTTAAAAAAAGATTTGCGAAACAGCAAACTGTCAAAAGATGGTTTAAAAGTTTGTATGGAGTTGCATCCCCCACTCCATAGCATGGACGATTAATTAATTTTGAAATCATATGATTATGCCTACAATTAATTATCCATTGTATCAAATCTGCTTTCTAAGGTTCTTTCAATTCACTTTTCACATTAGCTTTACGATAAAAAAACGTTCCGAAAGTAAACGCAATCTGAAAATACTATTTTTAATTACTGCCGTTATGACAGGTTATTTTATTAAATGGTATTTGACGTGAGAAGGATGCGAATGAAGAATTTTTCATCTTCAAACCGCGTAAGTGAAAATTGAACGTGTCTCGCGGATGCACGCACTCAGCTCTCGTCGATTCTTTCACGAAGAAACCCGGCCACTCGCCTAATAGCGCCTCAGTGAAATTGAACTTTTCTTAAACGATTTATATAAACTCACAGGCATGTACAGAATCGAACTTATGGATGGCATGACAAGAACGTATACATACTTGAGTTTTTTTCTGGTATCGGACGAATCCTTGGCGACCCATATGAGATCAGTCTTGGTCTTATACTTTATACCATTTATACTGCTGGCTTTCCAAGCCATATATACGAGTGACGCCAAGTCTCAAAGCCCAAATCCCATCCAAGAACTTAAGAAGGTTGTGGACTAGTCCAATTTACAACACTTCTTACACATCCTTTATCACCATATAGTAGAATCCTTTTTAACTAACTTCTACTTTAGAATGCCATGCAGTATTGAATACTCTGGTATCAAACGATCCTTGGCGTCCCAATGGGACCAACCTTGATCTCATCTTTTTTGCCATTTATGCTGACTTTACATATATGCGGAAGACACCAAGCCTCCTAACCTAAATCCTATTCAAGAAGGAAGAAGGTTACGGACTAGGCCAATTTACAACGCTTCGTATACATCCCTTATCACCATATAGTAGAATCCTTTTTAACTAACTTCTACTTTACAGTGACATGCAGTATTGAGTATTCTGGTATCGAACGAATCCATGGCGTCCCGATGGGAGAAATCTTGATCTCATCCTTTTTGCTATTTATGCTGACTTTCCATATATGCGAGTGACACCAAGCCTCCTAACCCAATTTCTATCCAATCAACTTCCAACATCCAAGAAAACCAGTGCGAAAAGTGAAGAGCAATGAGGGAAAATATACCCAGTGTACATTACAAAAAAGGACCGGCTTGCACTTTCCAAGCACTTTTAACTGCTTTACCTACAGAGCAGACTAGTGCAGAAAACCCACACAATATTTAAGATACAACTTAGCACAAGACTTGGACGAAAACTTTTAGGAAATCGGTTTAAACCGTCAAAACTCAATTACGTTGAAAGACATTACTGGGCCACTTTAGCCAGACGGAGTCGAACTGTGAAGTACCAACAACCTATCTAATATCCAACTAACCCAAGCATTTTAATAAGCAGTCCTCAGAAGAACAAGCTCCTTACTACATATCTAATTATACAAGGGCCTTAATATTCCCTTCATTAAAGACCGATTCCAGCTTCGTCAATTTTCAGTTTCAGAAAATCTTTCAGAACACCCTGACAAACCTAAGCGTTTTTCTAACACCTTCCATACCAAGGGATCGGTGGTCTCATCCTGTATACCATATACACTCCTGAATTTTCTTTCCATCACAATGCATCATTACCAATGCGCATGGTACTGTCTAGCGTCTAGCCCGAATCCAATCCAAGTCAATTTCCAACATGCAAGATCACCTTGACCAATGCTAGCGTAGAAAACACTGAGAGGACGAATGTACCCAGTTATCCATTGTACTTCAACAACCTCTCTAATGTCCAACTAAGTACTAGCTACGACCTCTACTCATATCAGATTCATAGGACCTAGAAATCAAATGATGTTCAATCTTCTAGACTACGAAGACTTTTAGCACTGAAATCTATTTGACAAAGCTCAACTACTTCTGCACAGAACAATTCTGAGACTACTTTGGACACATCCAATATCCCTCGGATCCTTCCAATCGAAAGTCCTTAGACAAATTGTGAGAGCTCTTTACTAGGTCACTAAACTCACAATGACCTCCACATTTCTTTTGTCAACGAACTGATCTGATTTCAAAAATTTCCACACCAAGCTTCGAACCCTGCTGACCCTACTACCCAAGCCTTATTTACATCTTTGACCCTTCAACCTTTGATTGTGTGTCAGTGTTGTGGTCTGAGAAGGCTACTTATTTATTATATAACTTTTTAAAAATCGATTTTGGTCATATTTTCTGATAGGAATTGACGAACTGTGAACCAACTTCGCTCTACATCGTCAAAGCTATACGGTCATTATTCCCTGATGAATTTTTAACTTATTTCACCATGGTGATTCTTTTCTTCTAGATGGAAAACGACCTTTCACCTTGCCTTTTTGTCAAGAAGATGAAACAGGCTTAACGGTCCAACCCAGCCGGTATAAATTATTATAAACGCTCAAAAACTTCCAACAATGACAGGCTCTATTGTTCAATCTAGCATAAAGTACAGTCTTTTTTAGCACAGAACGAAACCGGTCCCTTGAAATTCCGTGCTTTACAAGTAATTCAAATAATTTTTTGAAAGCCATGAATCGAGAGTTCTTGTAAAGTTGTATTTTTTCAGATTTCGGTTCACTTTTCTTCATAACTTTTCATCGTTAAAAAAAAAAAATTATTAATTGTATAGAACAACAATAGGCGAACAAACGAAGTGAGCCGTTCTTTTATAAAGCAACAAGGGAAGGAGGAATAAATTGTATTGTATAAAGAAAAGTGTGTCAAATATTGACATAATATTAGGCGATGCAAAAAAAATTTAAAAATCCTAACCTTCAAATTTTCAGTTAATAAGACGAATTTAGCACACATAATAGAAAGCGGAATACATATATTTGAATAACAGGATACTGAAAAATATCAAATGTTTGGTCTTTCTTTGGACAATTAACTTAATTACGGTAAAACATTTTAAGTCTCTGATCCATTACCACAAAGTAAAGAGTCTTCTGTAAAACGATTGCATACCAAAATTCAAAATTCAAATCCAACGGGTGGACCTAGAGATAAAAAAATAAATAGGAAAAAACCATTCGTCTGTAAAAATGGTCGCTACCCTCTTATAGAAAAATTGAGTGCTTTCTGGCGGAATTATTAACTATTAATTTATGTTTGATACTTCAGCCTAAAATAATTTCTTTTCTGAAAAAGTGGTGCTTACAAAATTTAAAATCCAACTGGTAGGCATGGGTATGAAAAATTAAATAAGAATTAAAAACCGACCGTCCGAAAAATACAAGCTATTCCATTAAAGAAATAGAAACCGTTTCTGAAACAATTGTAAATTATCAAATTAAGTTTAACACTTAAGAATAAAATACAGATTTTCTTGAAAACGTACTTCATACTAATGTAAATGTCCAACCAATTGACCTGGAGATAAAAAAAAAATAAAAAATGAGGTCCTTTTATGCAAAATTGTAATCTGGTAAACTTAAGTTTGGTACGTAAGCATAAACTACTGACTCCCTATCTTTTAAAATGTGATACGTAATAAAATTAAAATCAAACGGGTAGACCTAGAGTTACAAAAAAGAAATAGGTTATAAACCACCTACCGGAAAAATGATCGCTACCATCTTAGAAACAGGGAATGACTTCTGACGAAATTATAAACTATAACCTTAAGTCTATTATATTTCGTGGTCTAATTGACCCAATAACTTCATTCAATTAATTGATCTTAATGTGAAGTATTGGTTGAAATGAAAAAGGTTAGTGTCACGAGCCGGATTCGAACCCACGACCTTCGGCTAAATACACCGCTGCTCTACCACTTGACCTATCCACGCGGACTCTTTTTGCCATTTTTTCAAAAGTCGTGTAAGATTCTATTTTCGGAGACGTTTGAAGTGGTTGTAGGTTGAGATGGGAAGTCGATGTCCGAGTGGATCGAAGCCACGATAGCTCAAGAGGTAGAGCAGCGGTCTATTTAGCCGAAGGTCGTGGGTTCGAATCCGGCTCGTGACACTAACCTTTTTCATTTCAACCAATACCTTACATAAAGATTAAGCTTGATACTCAATCATAAAATACAGTCTCCTTTGAAAAAGAGCTGCATACTAAAATTAACAGCTCATTTGTAGAACCAGAGTTAAAAATCACGTAGAAAAAATACCAGCTGTAAGTCTAAAAAAATGTTCGCTACCTTTAAATTGATCTTTTAGATCCGTTGTAAAATAATTATGCCAATAATCGTTATAATACAAAAATTGGGCTATCTTTTTTTGCCATACACGGTCATCGTCTGATTTGTGAAAAAAAAAGAAAAGTTCTTGTCCACTTATGACAGCATTTTAAAACTAGGTTGTCCTAAAATTCCTATTTAAAAAAGAAAGTGAAAATTGATTTTTTTTTTAAATACAAACATCTGGTCACTTACTTCAATTGTTACTTCAATGTTTACATTCTAACATTCGATCGGTCGATTACACATATTATACCCTTGCGGTATCTTTGGACCGTGACGATAGAACATGGCCTTAAATAAAGAGAATTATCTTCCAAACCTCAACGAAAAAAAGTGTCAAAATAGACCAAGACAAATAAGTAAATTTATTTTTTTATTTTTTATTGATCGTAGTTCGAAGTCGGGCTTTTAACTGTACATCGTACATTGTTTTAAACCATATTTGCATATAATTGACTATACTAATTATTCCAATTAGTTGTATCTAACCACCATCGCTTGTCGTGTAGGACTGTAGGTCAAATGGTTAGAACGGCGGCGTATCGAGCCGGAGGTCGTGGGTTCGAATCCCGCTCGTAACACTAACTTTTTCATCTGAACCACAAACCTTAGGCCAAAAGAATAATTAATTGGATTGTTTTAAACGGTCGTTCAACTTTCTTGCACTGGTGCTGTTGCAATCTTAATGATAATTATAATAATGATAACGTGTGGTAATGCGGCGTTGGCTGAGGACTGCATTCGCTCCTCATTTAGCATTTATCGCTCTGTTTCCTCTTTGTGAATCTAGGCTGGCTGTAGACGCTTCCTGCCCCAAGACCTTTATTCTAAAATTGCGTCTAGACCAGATTCTATCTTCAGAGGATATTGTCAAACAATTTTAAACCGGTCGTTCAGAGTAGTTTTTCTTTAAAAATTTTTGCGAATTTTTTCTTTCCTTGGGTCAGATATTTCAATGATCTCTTCATTGAATAATTAATAATTAACCTTCTTTAAGTCGGCCTAACTTCATTTTAAATACGGTCTTTCATGGAATCTTCTTAACACAATTGAATCGTACTGTTCTTCTGGGTATAATAATTAATATTAATTAACTATTGTCCTATTCCGACAATGACTTTGGGTGATACTAGCTTGAACAAATATTACACCCTTTGTTGTGCATTTATTTCAAAGTTGTTATGATATATATGTAACACCGTCCCCCTGTCATGATCGCTACTATTGAGCCTAGTGGCCACGTGTCCGATATCATGGAGGTTTCACTAATAAATTGATTTAGTCCGTATCAAAGTCCAGCTTCATTATAAACCGATTTAAATTTCCAAGATGCCATCCGTAAAAGTGACAGTTCATCTTACAAAGGAGAAGGATGAATATGGGAATTTACCAATACAGATATAACCTGTTCAGTTAGTAGATACGGATTCTAGGTATGGTTTTTCCGTCATATATCAACACGAATCTCATCATAAAGGGTTACTTGACATGGGAACAGTTAAAAACGCCTGTAAAAGCATGAGCGAAGGAAATCAATACAGAAATCTTACAGTACCTCCATTATATATTTTTGTAACTTAGGGTATGGACGATATGAAAATAATAAGTTGGATTTAGACGAGACAAGATTATATAAAAGTAGGGTATTATAGGGTATTATTATTTTGCAGAAATATAGAGTACGGATTTATTTTAAGCTCCTTTTTTTATTCTTAAACAAGAAATTTTATTGCGACTAAAAAAACAACAGATTTTTGAGCGGGATTCGCCGGAGGCAATTGTTTTTCTCGTTGCCTTCTTGATCCAGTTAAAAATCTATATCTCCTCTGGATTTTAGCCGAAGTGAAAGGTTATACAAATTTCAATTAATTAATCTTTATGTAAGGTATTAGTTGGAATGGAAAAGCTAGCGTTACGCGCGGGATTCGAACGCACGATCCGCTCGGACACCAACTTCCCATCTAAACCTTCCCCTACGAATTTTCCCTCCTTTTTGCCACTTTTCAAATGTAGTATAATCAGGATTCGATTCCCAAATTGAGGGAAAATTGGAAAGGTAGGATGACGTTGGTGTCCGCGTGGGTGGAATTTGGAATGCGTATTTTATGAGTATCTAAGCTCGGGTAAAGTATCCCGTAGATCGGTGGAGTTGTCTTCGTTTTGTCACTCTTTCTTACGTTTTGTGAAAACCATATTTGTAGTCTTCGGGAAGGTGAAAAATCAAAGAAATTTTGTTTCCAATAAATTTGAATTTAGGGGTTTTTTGGGATTTAAAATTAAGAGGATTTTTGCTTCCTGTTAAAAAAATTCTTTAGAACACTTTGCAACGTCGTTTTATCACAAATTATGAATCTGATTCATCATATCAGATCTACATACCATATTCATAAAAAAATTAGCATATGCTAATAAATATTTTTTTTATTATGAAACAAAGTTATTCGTTTTGGCCTCCCAAAAACCTCTAAATACAGATTTACGGTAAAAATAAAAAAATAATTATTTTATCTCGAAATGTTGGCACTTTCAAGCCTTTTTAGTGTGCCAAAAGCCGATATCAACTTTGTTTCGCGCTAAAAAAAAATATTTTAACCTATTTTGTAACGTTGTTCGGCCATAATTTATGTATTACACTTATTATCTATCAACGATACCGATGAGAAATGTACCAAGATATGTCAAATTATTTTTTAATGTGAATAAAATTGATATTCGTCTTTTACACCCCCAAAAACCTCTCAATGCGTTTTTTCAAGATGTCTCCAGGTTTTCTTTCGAAAATCGTCGAAAATCCCAATAACTTGAGACAATTTCACTAATATTCCTCCAAACTGTTCATTAATTTAGAAATGTACGAAGTGTAAATAACTGCAGACTGACCTCAATTAGACAAATTAGAACCGGGGAAATAAAATAAATTGTTTGAGTCATTTTTGTCGATTTCATCTTCATTTTTCTCATTTATAATGGTCAAAGATGTAACCGTTGTTGACACAGGCTAAAAGTAGAACAATGTAGATACCCAAAGAGAGTAAAAACGTTGAATATGGTTGAAATTTAGAGGGGCTGTGAATTTTCCTGTAGAACAACGGAATTAGGCGTGACAAAATCAAATAGGCGAATCCAGCTAAAAAATGTATATTTTTTGTTTCCTATAAAAAAAATTTATTTAATGGTTTAAAACGTGTTTAAATCAAATTCAAAATTTTTTTATTTGGACAAAAACAAAATTTTTGTTTAAAATAATACATTTTTCCTAAAAATCTCCGCCTTTGATTTTTTCGAATATCAAATAAATAGTGCTAACTTTAGAACGATGCCGCTAATCTTCCTGAAACCTCGTAGTAATCTAGAACCGTATAAACTAGATGTAATTCCATCAATTTGGCTTCCGTAAATAAGCTACAAGAAAAGAAATAACTTTAAAAGTTTAAGGCGATTTTATTGATTCCAGTCTTATTTTTCTCAACAATAATAGCATAAAATATACGTATTATTTATATAAGCTGAAAGAAGAAATATTCATCTTTCATTGATTATAATAACTTTCAATTTAGCTACAACGCAGAGGAGATACGAATTTTTGACGGGAACAACGGACAACAGCGATCGTCTCTCGAGCCATAAAATTCTCCATTTTTTCTTTGAATCAAACATTCGTATTTGATGCTGTTACAAGGTGGTTAAAACGAATCCGCATTGGTTTTGTCAAAAAAACTTTTTTTTTTCGAAATATTTTATTGATAGTTGTTTTGGTTTTTTTTTTTTAATTTTCATACGTGAAAATTTAATTTATTATAATACACCACATAATTTTCTTATTCTAAACTAAAAAACGAAACTCCAATTTAAAAAAAAAAAAATTGGACATTGAAGTTGTGATAATGTTGAAAGACAGAGACATACCGAATCAATTTAAATAAATAGAAAATTTGACCCTTAGACCAAAAAGAGGCGTTATCGTTTAACCCTTCCTTGCCCAGCGTTGCCTCCGAGCGACACCAAATTTAGTAGATTTTCCAAAGCAAGCTAATCCTATGAGTTTAGCGCGGGTGCAATGTTTTTCCTTCAATGTTCCCTGTATTGGCAACAATGATTTTGTTGGCGGCAAACTAAAATCTCCATCTTGGAATCTTCTATCTCCAGCATGGCTCTTCACCCCACTTTCACAGCTTGTATCGTTTTATTTAATAAGCATAACATTTTTCATCTTCTGTTTACAATTCAACCCTCTCTTTCTAAAGTGTTTTATGCCGACGTTAGCAATTTTAAATCAATTTTATTTAGTGGTCTATTGACCAAATGACTCTTTCAATTAATTAATCTTTTTATGTAAGGTTTTTTGGTTGAAAAATGTCAAAAAGGAGTGAAAATTCGAAAGGTTGTAGGTTGAGATGGGCGCAATAGCAGCGGCGTATTTAGCCGAAGGGTTCGAATCCCGCTCGTGGCGACAGCTTTTTCATTTCAACCAGAAAACCTTACATAAAAAGATTAATTAATTGAATTGAACATTTTCGTTTAAGGTTAGAGCAAATCCCGTGAGTTTAGTGCTAGGGCAGTGTTGGTTCTGCCCGTATATTGGTAACACTGATTCATTTGGCGCCAATCTAAACTGACGGGATTTCCCGCTAACCTTTTAACCAAACCACTAAAGTTCGACTTGCGCTAAGAGCATAGGCCATAAAGCGTTAACGGAACACCATTCAATTTAAGATCGTTCATTAAAAGAGCCGAAACAAAAGTCTGCAACACATCAGCATTGCTATGGCCTAGAAAATTAAAAAAAATATATTTAAAAATCAACTAATTAGATGCGTTCACGCTCTAATGTACAGGCACACGTCTAATGAGGTGGAGAAGTTGTAAACGTAAAATTGCATAAACGGCTTGGATTTGTAGAATAATAATGAGAAGTTTTATACACGAGGCAAAAGTAAAATTTATAATGAAGTCCGGGCGGGAGGAGTCAGTAGCATAAGGGTAGTTCCAAGAAGTGTAGAAATTGTACACCCTATTGCTGTCTAAACTGCTGTGGGGTAAGAAATCGTAATCAACCAGCAGGTACAGTGTATTTATTACGGGTGAAAGGGTTTGTCTCTTTTATGTTCTAAACGGAGAGCGTATGCCGTCTCTTTTATGCCGGTTCTCGAGGGCAACTAGGGCAAGGCGAAGGGTCGGGTACGCAGAATCACGCATAGAGATCCGCCGATAAGGATACGCCTTTCACGGCAGCCAATTTGCCTCTGCTACACAACATTTATATATATTGTAAGGGCGAAAAGGTTTTTTTTTTCCCTACCGAACTGGGTCGCGTTTTTCGGAGTTTTTCCTCTTCAGAAGCTCGTGTCTAGCAAATTGAAAAGAAGAGGAAGTAGGCCGATAAATAAGCTAATCGACTGTGAGAAAGCTTCCTAAACGGACATCTTTTCGTTTAAATTTTACCAACGTGACTGGACTGCTATAAAACAATAATTAAACAAAATCAAATATACAATATATCGGCATTAGCTCACGACAAATCAATATTCAAGAGACCTAGCAAAATATGCTAAAATATTTTTTTTGAGAAGAAATAAATTTGATATATGTTTTTACACCCTAAAAAATCCTTTTACAAATTTTTTGTGATAGTAAAATATATATATATATATATATATATA
>CM077100.1:7464775-7480604 GCA_039619505.1 Cimex hemipterus
TAAGAGTGTATATATAAAAATATATATATATATATAGATATATTTACTGTTACTAAAAAAATTTCACTTTTCCAAGCCTTCAATTTTTATTTTTTCAAAAATCGTATACACGATCATAACTTTCAAACGAGTCGACCCATCCGCATAAATCTTTACACCTGATAGGTTAGATCGTTTTTCAGTAAAGAAATTAGAACGTAAGAAATAAAATCACTTGCAGGATAAATCAGGACTCGAATCGCGGTTTACGAGACGTAGAAAATTTTGCCAAAATATTTTTTAAAAAGGAGAAAAATTGATATTCGATTTTTACAACCTTTAAAGAGGATTTTTAAATATTTCGTGATCTTTAAAAGTTTCACTTTTTCAGAGCTCATTTTTCTTTTCAAAAATAACAAAAACTATACTAACTTCAAGCCAGTCCATCGATCCGCATAAAACTTCAAAGGGATTTGCACGTCTTCAAACTAAATGTAATGGCTTAAATGGATTCTCATTAAAAAAAAAAAAAATAGAACAAACCAGTGGTGAAATATGCTAAAAAATCTCGGTTTATGAGGCTAGCCAAAGTACGATAAAATATTTTTAAAGAAGAACAAAATTGATATTCGTTTTCTTACACCCAAAAACCCTTAATCAACTTTTTATGAAAATCGAACAATATTCTGTTTTCCTTAATACTTGCGACTTCCAAGGCCTTTGATTTTTTGAAAACACGATCTTAACTTCCAAACGACTCCAACGATTTGCGTAAAATTTTACAAGGATTTACACCTCTTTAAAATACATGCAATGGCTTAAACGGTTCCTTCCAACCCTAGAGTTAAAATGTTTAAATTAACTGTCAGTTACAAAAAGGAGCTTTATATTTTAATATTTCCAACCGAACAAGTCTACTGAGGGTCGATTAAACCAAAACAAAAGTGAAATAAATATTCCAACTTGGAAAATCCTAATTAAATTCAATGCCTATGCCTTTATTCCTTATTTGCTTACACTGCCGGTGAGATTTTTCAGCCGATATAGAAAAAGAAAATTTCCCTCGTCCATTCCAGACGGGTGATACAAGTTGGGGAACGATCACAACTTATCGTACGAAATGTATCGTGCTTACCTTGGTTTGGGTCGTTAGCGTTAATCCTGTGTACACTGTAAGTGGAGGAAGACAACTGAAAACGTCGAACGCACCGTCGGCCCTGTTCACCGAAGAAAGTAGGCCTTCTACCTCCACCGAGAATACCACCACCAGGCGGGCGTCCTCTATCGACAGATACCCCTCCGTCTTACGGAGGTTTTGATGAAGTTGTATCATAGCAATCATGTCAACGTCGCACAAAAAAAAAAGCTGATAATTCAACTGTATACAGGACCCAGATTACACTTCGGAATGCACTTATTAACGACTAAAAGCATAGCTTTTCTTATGAAATAGCGGAAGTTAGGGTATTAGATTTAGTGTACCGATAAATCTGAGGAAAATCAATAATAAAACTTATAGCTAACATTTATTAAACTTTAGTTTTGGACGTTTCCGTTCATTTTGGTCTGCACATCCTTCTTGGTTTGCTCTTTTATACGTGTTTTGGCATCATACTTCTAAATATATTTTCTGTTTGTCTTTACTTCTATAATACCTCTTTTCCAACCTCTCAACTCACCCAATAAACAATCAATCAGATGAGCAATCAGTGATCAAACTTACTTTCGCTGCATCTCCCTATCCTTGAATTCTCTGTCGTTCTCACAAGCTCTCTTTCTCTCTCCTTTAATACATCTTCCTTTAATCTTCCTAATCCTAATCTTTAATCTAAATAATACAAATCCTTTAATTTTCATACTCTTTCTCTCTTTCTGACTCCCTCTTCGTATCCCTTATTCTTTCTATTTCTATGACTCTCTTTATCACTCCCACTTTCTTCCTCACCATCACTCTCTCTTTTTTTCTCTCTCTTTCATCATCTTCTTCTTTCTCATCTACTCTCCCTCCCTCTCACTCTCTTTCTCTCTCTCTCTCTCTCTCTCTCTCTCTCTCTCTCTCTCACACACACACACACACACACATACTCACTCACTCCGAGGTGGCAGAAGACATTATTGCTAGACGTCATAAGCGATCGACTTCCTCAGAAGAAACCGAAAGAATCAGTTCACTGTTGATGTTCCAGATTTTCAATGTTTTCGTTAAACTAGTTACAGTGAGATTTAAAAAAACGGCCACATGTTTTAATACAGTTTTGGAACGGGAAGTTTGCGGTGAAAAGTGAAGATTAATATATGCTACGGTTTCGGCCTGATAACTCGCCCTTGTTAGCTTTGCCATGTGAGCATTTTCCGTTTCTTTTTCTTCATAATGTCTCCCCAAAACGTCCAGCCAAAATATTTGACCCCCCTGGTCGGGAAAAAAAATAAGTAAAACAGGAAAGAAATATCCACTGGAACCATTTCATACGCTGGAAAAATAAATCTGCCTATCAGTGGGGATAAAATTAAACTGAAATTTCTTGTAATTACGATTATATTTATCAGTCATTTTTTACGATTATATATGGCAATGGTAAACTTGCATTTTGCAAGTCCTGAAATTTACAATAGTCCTGGCGTTTAAAAAAAAAACCATACTTACATATGTACAGGAGAGGAGATACTTTCTCTTCACACGTTCTAAGTATGATCCGGAGCGATGACATGTTTTCAATTGGACAGCGTTTTAATTTTTACATTCACTAATTTCGTGGTCCGCTTGACCAATTAATACATTCCGATTAATTAAGGTTTTTAGTTGAGATGAAAAAAATGGGGTGTTCGAATCCCGCTCGTGCCACTGACTTTTTTACATCTCAACTAAAAAGTTAATTTTATTTAATTTTAACTTTTTCGAACTCGAAATGTAGCGAAACCCAACATATGTTATCTTCCAAAGGTCTGACGATAAAAGCTCGAAACTACCGTTCAACATTTAAAAAAATCAATAATGAAAATTACAATTTATGTAATGTTTGAATTTCCTTTTGATTTATTTATTCATGTAAATATCCATTTAGTAATTATAAAAAAATATTACTGTATAGGTTATATTATGTTAGGAGTGTCCATAAATAATATTCATCAGAAAATGGAAACATCAATAAATAATATAAAAAAGTGTACCTTGTACCTGGGTCCATATAGTGGGAGCTTTTGATAACGTTAGCACCTTCGACTATAAAATTTATAAAATTCTAAAAAGTCGAACATGCCCACAGTAAATTTTCAAAGTAACCACTGAGCTGCCCCTAAGGTATTTAAATACTTTGAAAGTAGACATCTGACGAACAAAGGTACAGAGGTTGATATACCTTTCTTTCGGTCAAATTATCCCATTTTAACTTTAGAGTACACTTCTATACTTTCTAATTAAACCTTTTTAAGTTTAAATTTCTCTTTTTGAACTTCAAATTAACCATTTTTTAATTTTAAATTAATTACTTTTAATTTCAAATAAACCCTTTTTAACTCCACATTAAGATTGAATAGTTTCCAGTTCACCTTTTTTTAACTTCAAATTAACCTTTTCTATTACATAATTAATCCTTTTCAACTTCAACTTAACTTTTTTATTTTTAACTTCAAATCAACCTTTTCTAATATATAATTAACCCTTTTCAATTTCAACTTAACCTGTTTGCTGTTAACTTCCAATTAACCATTTTTAACTTTGAATAAACATTTTCTAATATATAATTAACCCTTTTTAATTTCAACAACTTTTTTGCTTTTCACTTTAAATTAACCATTTTTAACTTTGAGTTAACCTTTTCTACTTTATAATTAATTCGTTTTAATTTCAAATTAACTTTTTTGTTTTTAACTTCAATGTTGCCTTTTTTCAAGTTAATCCCCCGTTCATTTCGAAGTAACGCTCTTCTAATTTGAAATTAACCTTTTTTTAAGCCTGAAAAAATTATGTTATGGTACGAAATACATACAAACACAATATATATTCCTACGTATTTGTAATTTTTTTTAAATATACAATAATTGGGCGCTTAGAAGATTCATAGGAAAATTGATTCTAATTTAAATTGAAATTTATATTATTTTTTAGTTTTCTTTTAAATTAACACCTGTAGAATTAAGTTCAGATAGTAAATATAATGTCAAATGCAATACTTTAAAGCAAGGGTTTAGTTGAAATTAAAAATGTTCAATTTTAAAAGAAAAAACAGTTAATTTTATTATTATTCAGAAATCGTGAGATGCCAGACCGCATCTAAATTAATCTAAATATATATAACTAAATCAAGCAAATAATCCTTTTTATCGTAAAATTAATTATTTTCATACCAATTTAACCGTTCTTGCAACAAATTAACGGTTATTAATTTCAAATTAACATTTTTAAATTTAAGTTAAACACTATTTGGAGATCTGGGGTGACGTAGGTTTCAGAAAAACGTTTTCTTTATCGTTCCAACGTTTCGATCTTTATTGAGATCATCTTCAGGGCTAAAAGTGTTTGTCTCGTTATAATCTGTTGAGAGTGCCCTCTAATGGCAAGAATAGGACAAGTACAAAGAAGACAATCATTTTGAGCCCTGAAGATGATCTCAATAAAGATCGAAACGTTGGAACGATAAAGAAAATGTTTTTCTGAAACCTACATCACACCAGACCGCATCCAACGATTTCTGAATAACTATCGATTAACGGTCTCTGCATACATCCATTATGTTTAGCGGCCTAATTGACCAAATTATTTCTTTCAATTAATTATTCTTCTTATGAAATCTTCAATTCCGCAACGGTATTTGTCATAAAAAATAGTCATATAGGGGCATAAAAAAAGTCCAGTCAGAATTTAGGAAAAAATATATTTTTAAGTAATGTCGATGTAAGAGAAAAGAGGAATCGGGAAATTTGGTTGTAAATACATAATGTTACATCATATTTTATTAATTATGAGTTTTTACCTTTGGTGAAATTGAATTGTATGGATACTTTTAATCCAGTTAAGTATTCCTTTTATGTGAGGTCTTGGTCGAGATGAAAAAGTAGTAAACTTTTAACTTCAAATTGACCTTTTTAACTTGAATTAACTGTTTTTAATGTCGAACTACCCTTTTTAACTTCAATAAACATTTAACTTCAAATCAACTTTTTAAAAATTGAATAAACAGTTTTTCATGTGAAACTAATAGTTTTAACTTCAAATAAACATTTAACTTTAAATCAACTTTTTTAACTTGAGTTAACCGCTTTTAATGTCAAATCAACCTCTTTAACTTCAAATCAATCTTTTTAATTTGAATTAACAGTTTTTATTGTCAACATAACCTTTCTAACTTAAAATTAACAATTAATTAAGGGTTTTGGTTGAGATAAAAAAATCAATGGCACGAGCGGGATTCGAACCCACGACCTTCGGCTCAATATGCTGCTGTTCTAACATTTGAGTTATCTTGACTTCGATCCAGTCGGACACTAACTTCTCATCGCAACCTACTAATACTTAAATTAATTCTAGAGTAAAAAGGGGTTAGTTTGACGTTAAAAATAATTAATTTAACGGAAATAAGCTTTAGACAATAGTAGAGGCAAGTATAACCTGATATTGGTTGAACTAAACACCTCCAAGGTTAAGCAGCTCCTAATATTTTTCTACCTTTTCTAAGTTCATTTAAATCGGCATCTTATCCCTTGTTATGGTTGGTGAGGTAGTTGGAGAGGATAGATCACTGACTCAAACCACACAGTGGAAATTATGTTTATCGTTATATTATTATATTATTTGATATTATTTGATCGTTAACACCATAGGTTACCTAGTAATATTTGGGTTGTCAAGTTTCCCGTCTATCAAGCTTCAGTATTGCGACAGTTCGTTAATATAGATGCTATGTCTAGTTATTTTATTTGCCGCGCAAATACTCTTCCAGTATTCATAAATGTTATCTTGTTGTTATGTTATATATGGCTGGGTTCTTCGAGCAAACCCCGATGCACAAGGTTCGTGTATGGATTTTTTTGCTATCTATTTGACTGGTGATTTCCGGGACATAACCTAGAATTCGGGGTTTGATTATCTCCGTGTGATGAACTTGTACTCGATCATTGCTGCCAATCCTCGTTGTTTTGGTTTGCGTGATTGTCCAAAACGAGTATAAGCAGGCGGAAGATGGGAAACGACCACGCTCAAAGTTGAAGTTGTATGTAAACACCACAGTACTTCCTAGAAAACATGTAAAATAGAAAGCCGCCGTGGGAACATTTGTGCGATCTAGATTCGTTAGCTGAACCCAAGACCTGGGTGGCAACATTAGGAAACGTCCCGGCAGAACTAGTTGCAGGGTTAACGCCTTTAGGGCCGAAATACATCGCGAAGGCGACATCCCATTAAAAATACGCTCTACTTAACTAATTGCACACTTTTACGGATGTCCTTCTTCCGTACTTCTACTGCTTAAGACTTGTCAGCGTACTAAGGCTTCGTTCGGCCGACTATGCAAATCTGGTTGCTGGGAGCATTTTGCGATCGACATATGACATACTTCCATTTGAGAGAAGGCATTACTATTTTTGCTAGATAGATGTCCTGTATACAAAGTTATTGCCAAGAAGTACCTAAAATCCTATGAAGTCCTATTGCATAAACCCTATATATTGTTCTCGGGGGAAACAACTGATTCTCATCTTGGAAAGGAATTGAAATAGTGGATTGGAATCCAAATTAGAAAATTGGCCCGTGAGTAAGGATTTTATTGGTCGGTGTGTACAGGAGAATTGTCAATTGCGATTGGAGTACTATTTGCAGTACAGTTCTCTAAGGTTTCAAAGTATTTCCTTGTTAATAACCTTCGGAAGTGAACCTGGAAGATAGATCATCCTCGGTGTTAAGAATAGGCCATGAAAGGTTGACCCACATAGCCAGGGCGAAAACACGCGTACAGTAGGTTTGCTCGATGTGTCCTGACTAATTGAATGGTGCCACCTACTGATTTTTTTATAGCATGGAATCGTCACACCTATGACCTCTGGTCAAAAACCATTCATGTGCCCTGAATAATCAGATGATGCACGGACGAAGCAACTTTAATGTGACTATTCAGGCGTCTATCTCTTTGTCAAACTATTATATATTTATATACTTCCGCTTTCGGCCTTGTGTGGCATGTTGGTCATTCCAAACACCTATACTACTACTAACTATTATGGTTAATTCTTTGCTCCTACCTCACAGGACGGTTCTTCCGAGTTGGCCAAGGGTTAGGCCCCTCCGACTAGTGCCCTCTGGGAGTGGGATGCCACATGGCAGTATACCTCGGACCTACCCTCACAACTCAGACACCCCAAACCCTCTTTCTACCTTCCTTGCATTCTTCGCCGATGACAGCATCCCCCTCCGATCCAGATCCTACAATCAAAGTAAAATGCTCAATCCTAACCCATTAGCGTAATCCATATCCAGCGTAATCCATCTATATAATCCCGTCAAACGACATAAGAGATAGCCCAGGGATCTCCTTGCCAAGGACTAACCTTTGGAGTAATGTTTGAAAAGCAACATAGATTGTTAACGTTTTATCAATAAATCAACTGACATTACATAGTCTGTCTAGTCAACCAAAAGACGTTTTTTCAGGAGCAAGAATGGTCAGGTTACGCTATCAGAAAAGAAGAACCAAGAAAGCTCCAGTTCCAAAAACTCTGTATCTGTTCTGTCCTTCAACGCATTAAATTTAAATTCAGATATGATCCGTCTTTGAGTTTTATAAAGCTTCATAATTTATACATAATTTTTGCAAAAAATCTTTCAACACACGAAGACTTTGGAAAGGATCTCAAGGTTGTCAAGACTGTTTTCATTCAAGCGGATATCGAAGGAAAAGCAGGATCGTTTTCATTAGCCTCGATAAGCATCGCCCATTTGTGATTGGCATCTAAAAATCCTGCTTCCCTTCATTCAACGATGGACGCTGTCCATTGTCCTTCTTCTGTTGCACAACAGCCGCCTCGCGTGTTCCAGAACGGGATGTCAATGTTGGGAAACTTGTTTTCTTTTTTGCTGCTTAGCTAACCGCCCGTGCAGTTATTTCACCCTGCTTTTAAAACCGTCAATGTGCAAATCTGAGCTTCAATACGTCTCGTTCTTAATTCCCAAAATGGCCGGCCGTTTTGAAAAGATGGTGTAAACTCTTGTTAGCAGTTCTTTTTAAGCCTTTAAGACCTTATTGCACCTTTTATCAACACTACAAACATCTCTGGAAACGTAATAAATGACTTTTTTCAACCGGGCACCTTTTGCTTTGGCGGCGCAACGAGATATTCGGGTTGGAACAAAATAAAGTTGTTCGTTTCAAGAAAAATTTTCAACATAGCAATTTTTTTAATATAAATTTATTCGGCTTTCATGATATGTATTCCATAGCGCTTGTAATTTAAATGTTTTAAATTGTATCCCATTGCGTACCATCCGTTCAAATTTAATTGAGCCCCTTAATTTGAAGAGTTTTGATGAAATCCATCCCTCATCCGGGAAAAACATTGTTATTTTTAATATTCGTTGACGATGAAACAGTTTAATAAAATTTATTTTCATATGTTACGTGACGTATCGAAACAAAGCATAGGAAATCTTTTCTTTCTCATACGGATTTGGTGATAATTTCCAGACGTAGGAGATCGGAGTGCACCAACGACGAAAGTGATTGTACATCAAAAAAAAAAGGGAACACTTATGGTTTTTGGAGTACACAAAGTATTTGTTTATTAACTAAACTAGTGGTAGAGTTCTCCTCCATCACCATTTTCACATATAACTTTTTCTATCAAATTAACCCTCTTTGATTTTTAAATTAACCCTTTATTAATTTGAAGTTAAAAAAAGTTAATTTTACATTAAAAAGGGTAATTTGAAGGTAAAAAAAGTTAGTATTACATTAAAATTAACCTTTTCCTCCTTTTTTTAAAACTTCAAATAATTTTTTTTTTAAGTTCACTAATTTCGTGGTCCCCTTGACTAACTAATATATTACAATTAATTAAGGTTTTCAATTGAGAAAAATTGGCAAAACGGAGGGAAAATTCGAAAGGTGGGGTCGAGAAGGGAAGTTGATGTTGGAAGTGGATCGAAGTCACGATAGCTCAAGCTCTAGAGCACCGGCGTATCAAGCCAAAGATCGTGCGTTCGAATCCCGCTCGTGCCATTGACTTTTTTATCTCAACAAAAAATCTTAATTAATTGTTAATTTTAAGTTAGAAAGGTTATGTTGACAATAAAAACTGTTAATTCAAATTAAAAAGATTGATTTGAAGGTAAAGAGGTTGATTTGACATTAAAAGCAGTTAACTCAAGTTAAAAAAGTTGGTTTAAAGTTAAATGTTTATTTGAAGTTAAAAATATTAGTTTCACATGAAAAACTGTTTATTCAATTTTTAAAAAGTTGATTTGAAGTTAAATGTTTATTTGAAGTTAAAAAGGGTAGTTTGACATTAAAAACAGTTAATTCAAATTAAAAAGGTCAAGTTAAAAGTTTATTTGAATTAAAAAAAGGTTAGTTACACAAGTGAAAGCTTTATTTGAATTTTTAAAGAAAATTAGTTTCACAATGAAAACCAGTTTATTTGAAGTGAAGAGTGTATTTGAAGTTAAAAAAATATTATTTAAACAATGAAAACCAGTTAATTCGAAGTGAAAAGTTTATTTGATGTTAAATAGCTTAGGTTGACATTAAAAAATAATAATATGATGTAATAATATATGTTAATTTAAAGTTAAAGAGATTAAATTGACATGTTAAAATAAATAATTTTAAGTTAAAAAATTGAATTAGAAGTTAAAAAAGATTAGTTGGACAATAAAATCTAGTTGATTTGAAGTTAAAGGTTAATTTAAAGTTGAAAAGATTATTTTGACATTAAACACGAGTTAATTCGTCTTAAAAAGGTTAATTTTAAGCTAAAAATGTTAATTAGAAGTTAAAAACGTTCTATAGGCATTGGCATAGGGTTAATTTGAAGTTAAAACACTTAGTTTGATGTTCAGAAAGTTCATTTTAAGTTAGAAAGCATAATTTGTATATAAAACCTTAGTTTGACATTTTAAAAATAGTTATTTGAGGTTAGAATAGGTTAGTTTGACACCAAGAAAAGATTAGTTTGGAGTTATTCGATAGACGCGTTAAAAACGGTTATGATTCCGACATCGAAGGTGCCTCTGGAAAGGAGAATTTGAGTAGAAAGTGAAAATCCAGACTACTACCGCTACATCGTCCTCTTTACCAAGGAAAATCCCAAAGCCACCAAAAGTAATCCTAGCTTTATAAAAAAAAAGCTTTCCTGGCCCTACTTTGCCAGTCGTTTAACTTCGGCTGATAACAGTCGTAAAACGATAAAACTCGCACATTGTCTTCAAAAGAAGCCAGATAAGTTCGCTGGCTCTTTTGCGGCTCCACTATAGTATTAAAATAATGCTTAATTTATGTTAAAGTCGCGAAGGTTCATCATTCACCGACAATATTCGATAATAATTACGCTCTGAAACGATCCACAGGTGGTTCAGAGATTATCTCGCTCAGGCGACTTCAGGTTTTTTTGTTGTTTATTTTATAAAGCAACCGATGAAATATTTCATGACGGTGTAAGAAAAGATAATCGTAGAGATAACTTTCCCGCTGTATTGATAACAATAAAAGCCTGAAACGTTCCTGTTGAGACGATATTGTAACGGAAAACGAAATAAACATTGCCGATACGGATGTTCGGAAAGTAGCAAAAGTGGTCCGATTTTAAAGGGTACAAACCCGAGTTTATGCTACATGTACAAAATTCCAAGTCGTTGATTTGCATAACAAAAAGTTTCGCGCGGGCTTACTCTCCCTTTTATACCGTAGCTTTTGTATCCCTGACGAGGGAAGAGTATCCACGTGAAGTAGCCTTAATGAAACTTCTCTTTTTTGTGATATTAGGTCGAAAAATATTAGACACGTATCCGAGCTTTTATACCGATTAACAGCCGAGAAGAAAAATTAATTAATTTACAAATATAATTTTATTTAAACGTGTTTATTAATTGTTAACCAAAATAATAAGAAAACATGTCCAGGTTTTTTAATTCAAAACTAGCTCCTTTTTCACAGAATGCAAATTACATAATACATATTTTATTTCTGTTTTTCTAGGGCCACTATTGACTTTAAAGCGCATAGTACATCAATTAGCCCGCCTGAAGTAAGTTGTTAACAAAACTTGCCCGATTAACCCATCATAATTAAACTGTCTGAAAAACAGAACAGCAGCAGAGTCATAAACAAACGGAAATTCTACCTGATAGAAAACGTTCAGCGAAGGGACGTCGGTGGTCGTTGGTAAAGTAAGGTGCCGGGTTCGAATCCAGCAGCCCATCGTACACGCTCTTCCATTAATTTTTTCGGTTTATAAAATAATGAAAATCTGACCTTTTACGAATGAAAACTATATTTTTTAATAATAGGCGAGAAAGAAAAATTGTTAAACCTGCTCCGTATATTCCGTGACGTTTTAATAAATCCGCGGGATATTTTCAGCAGTTTAGAACTTCAGACAAAAATTATCGATTGCAGAAAACGTCCCTGGAATCGCCCACAGATATTGATGTTGCTCTCCTACCAACTGCGCAATCGTCCACAGATGTTGATGTTGTCATTCAGGGCACTGCACGATCGTCAACATAAATTGATGAGCCTCTGCTGCAACGCAACTGCGTGATCGCAAGCAATGATGATGTTCTAATTGGAACCGCGCGATCATAAACAGAAATTGATGATGCTCTACTGGGAACTGCGCCATAGTCAACAAATATTGATGAGGTTCTACATCGAACTGCGCGATCGTAAATAGAAATTGATGATGTTCTACTTTCTGCTTAGAACCACGCGATGGTCAACAAATATTCATAAGGTTCTTCATCGAACTGCGCGATCGTCAACCGAAATTCATGAGGCTCAACCGTCAGCCCAGCGATGGCCAACAAATATGATGAGGTTCTAGAGGGAACTCCGCGGTTGTCAACAAAAGTTAATGAGGGTCTACTGGAAACTGCCCGATGGTCAACAATTATTGATGGGGTTGTACAGTTAACTGCTCTATCGGCAAAAGATATTGATGAAATTCGGAAAACAACAGAGAAAAGTTCACACCGCCTGACAACGAAGCTGAAGATGAGCAAGCCAATTGGGGTCAGAGGCTTAAAATAAAGTGAACTGAATTGAGTTGGAATAAAACCTTTTAATTAACTAATTTTTAACAAGAAAAAAGGATAAATTACGCTTCGGCGTAAACGGATATTGATGGGGATCAATTGCGAACTGCGCGAGCGTCAACAGATATCGATGTACTACTACTGTGTATAGTAGATTCAAATCGTGCAAGTTTTTTTTTTTTTTTTTTTTTTTTTTTTTTTTTTTTTTTTTTTTTTTTGCCCGGGAAGGTCGGATCTCAGAAAACACTATCAGATGCCATCAAAATGTCGGAAAAGTACAGTAGAGCTGACCTGACAAGCAATAAACAGAGGGAGAAAGTCTTCTCAAAGGCTCACGTGATAATTTGTGATGGTACCAAAATATTGTCAGGCGTGATTTCAGGCTTTTATTAATCGGTTCACCGTTATTAATCGGTTCAAAACCAGCAGGGCAAGTTGACATCGAATATTTCTAAATCAAGAAAAACCTATAGCGTAATATTTTACAAATGCTACTACCGAAATCTTTTTTTTTCATTTAAAACAACTAATGAGCTTGTTTTTCTTCCATGTATACGATTTTTAAAAAAACAAACGCGCACCAGGTCGTTCACGAGTTTCACGTTTCGAAGGGAAAATTTTTTTTGCAATACCTATTGTCTTTGAAAAAGCCGGCTGACTTTTAAAAAGCTGCTGGATGTTTTCTCCTGTGGCTTTCGTCATTAAATCAGGGCGACCAATTCCGGTTCTGTTGTCCGGTTGTAGTCTAGTTTATACAATTTTATTTCTTTAGAGTAAAATAAAGAAAAAAATAATCCTGCCAACTTTTATCAAAATTCTTACGAACTGTTTAGAACTTGAACGAAAAAATGTAATACTAGACCACTTTATTTGCTAAATACGTTAGCTTTTGAATGATATGCCAAGGCGGACATAGAAAAATATCTTGAAAAATGAAATCTAAGACTTGAATACTCCTTTATGTCAACCTCTTCCTCCTAAAATTCTTTTGATTTTCTGACATTAAATCCTTAATCAGACATCTTTTCTTTAAAAAAAATCCTTCGCGTTCTACAAAGATAGCCTATATGTCTCATGTTGCAGACTCGTGCCCTGCGAGATTTTTCGCTATAATACCATTCTATAAACCTACAAAGCTTCATCGTACCTATTTCCTTCCTCTATTAAGTGAAATTCGCGAGAAACTCCTTTTAAAACGCGTGTACCTCGTTGTTGAATGAAGAGTCCGAATGACCAGGTTGTATTTAGCCACCACCTCACAAACATCAAATCGCTATGTGGACGAACTGTTGGAGAGTTGTCCGGACGTCTTCTTTCATATCGGTCAAACCAATAACAGCTTTTGTCAACTAGTCCTAAAATCGCTATTTCAAAGGTAGACAAGGCACAAAGATACGCCTTATGTTGTCTGTTGAAGTAGCATCCTGAAACATAGCTTTCGTCTGTCAAATTAACCCTTGATTTGCATCAAAATATGAACGCGTCATGTAAAATTCCCGCATATTGTAAATTTTTTGTGAACACGTAATAATCTGGCTTTTATAATAATAAACAAAAACAAAGAAAATTAATAAAAGTTAAAATTAAACCCGCAAAAAACAAAACGCTGGGTGAATAGAAATACGTTGATTGAATATTAAAACAATATTTATTTGCATTGGATAAATTGACTTTTTTCCCAAATATGGTTTTGTTCAATATAAATGTTGGTAAATCCCAGGGCATGACGATGATCTCTATAAAGATCGAAACGCGGGAACAATAAAGAAAATGTTTTTCTGACACCTCCATCACACAAGACCTCATCTCGCGATTTTACGAATAATCAATTAAAATTAAAAGTCATAGAGGATTAGGCTAGTAGACCCCGCGGTCGTGGGTTCGATCCCCACCGTCGCCTCTGGAATTTTTCTGACGCCTACGGGGACCGGTGGCCGCAATTAAAAGAAATTGACACGGCACTCATCGACGGAAGGGGCGGGAACGGATCTCAGCGACCCTGTACCTGGTCCCAACCCCCTTCAAAAATGAGTTTCTTCGATGGAAGAACATTGGTACAACGGGGGCTCAAGTTCACTTTGTGTTGTGAGCCCTCCCCCAAAAATGGAGCCAGGGTATAGTACAATAAGCTGTACAGCTGCAGTGCTCAGTCCCTGGTATCCATCCATCCACATCCACATCCATAGAGGATTAAATATTAAAAAAAGTTGATTCTTGTATTAAATCGAGATTTGTTATGATAAAATGATTATTTTATACACCAATTTTTTTCATTTTTTTAAAGCTTTTTTAATTTTAGTTAATTAAAAGAATACTTTATTTTCATATTTAATTTAATATATTTTTAATGTTACTTTTACCGAATTGTTCTATCACATTTTAGGTATAAACCTATCTGACATGCTTTTCAAAATTCTAAAATTAAAAAAAAACCTTCGTTTTAATTTTCAAATTGTCAAATACATATGAATTTTAGTTTGTATGCCTATATCTTATCATCTTTTAATAATTTTAAATTAATTTAATTAAAACCGGTAAATTGGTAGTTTATTTTGACATTTATAAAAAGGATCATTTGAAGTTAAAATTGGTTAATTTTATATTTAAAAAAGGCTAATTGGAAGTTAAACAGGGTTACTTTGACATAAAAACCTTAATTGGAAGCGGGTTTTTTTTTTCAAATGGACTCTTTTTTACTTCAGGTTAACCTTTTTGTTTGAAATTAAATTTACATTACTCACAAAATTTTTACTCAAAATAACTTTTTGAAATTAAGATTTTTTATTTTCAAATAATCCTTTTTATCTTCAAATTACCCTATTTTATATCAAATTCGCCTTTTTAACATAAAATTAACTTTATTACTCAAAATAACGTTTGTTAATTTTCAAATCAATCCTTTTTTGACGTTAAATTAAACTTTGTTGTGTCAAATAAACCGGGTTTTTATGCCAAGTGAACTTTTATAACTTCCAATTAACTTATTTAACCCTTTTTAATTTATCACTCAAATTTTTAATTTCAAATTAACACTTTTGTAACCTTAAATTAGCCTTTTTTTAAGTTTTCAATTTAATAATTATTTTAATAATTTCAAATTAACCGTTTTATTTCAATTTGACCTTTTTTCAACTTCTAATTAACATGTTTAATTTTAAACTAACCTTTTTTACACACAATGTACTCGTTTTAATTCAAATTTACCTTTTTCATTTCATATTAATCCCTTTATAACTTTAACCTAACCCTTTTTAATTTCAAATAAGTTTTCGTCAAAGTTAGAAAGGGTTGATTTGAAAAAAATCCGCCTTTTTGTATTTCGAATTAAGCCTTTACTAAAAAAGGTTAACTTTAAGTTACAAATACCTAATTTGAAACTGAAAAGCTGAAAGCGAAATTAAATAACTTTCACCTTTTAATTTCAATTTAACCCTTTTTTAGTTTCAAACTAATAATTTTTATTTGAAATCAACCCTTGTTAAATTCACATTAACCATTTCGTTATGTCAAATTAACCTTTTTTTACCTTCCAATATAAATATTTAATTTCAAATTAACCTTTGTTGCATTCAAATTAACCCTTTTTAATTTTGAATGTCCTTTTTTATTTCAAAA
>CM077100.1:7481004-7509188 GCA_039619505.1 Cimex hemipterus
ATATATATATATATATATATATATATATATATAATGATTTTCAAACTTATTTACTGTTATGGTATTGAACTTCGACGTTGAACCAAGCTAACTCCCAACGCATTCAAAGATTCTAATCAAAATTGTGAAACCCCCGTTTCATGTATCACACCTCATCCTTCACCGAGGCTTTAATATTTACCTTGCACCAGAAGCAGGGAAAGCCAATTATAAAAAAATACATCAACCTCTTTCCGCACTTCCTTGGTCCAAGAACTCATTTCACTACCACCCTAGATAATCCTTTACCAATTAACAATGTAAATACGTAAATATTTGCAGTTTTAATAATGCTGTTTTTAATGAGGACCACATCCATTAGTCGTCATTTAGTCAATTTGAGCAGCATGATTGTAAATCAGAAGTTTCATAAAATTATTTTTATCGGCAAAGTCGAAGTGACATCCACTCTTACAACTGACTGAGCCTTCTGTCTCGGTAAAATTCACGCTCTAAGGCAGGAAAGAGCAGGCTTTGATGTTAGCAAATTGACTTCGCCTCTTTGTCACACCGTCAAAGATGTAATCGGTGATTTCTAACGTTATAGCATTCCGGGGATATAAGTGGCGTAACACACGACCGTCCAAATGCCGATGCGATTGTTCTCGTAAGAACGTCATTTGGCATTGTCCTTTTTATACGGTATGCCGATCCTTTGAGATGCAGTGGTGGTCAAGTATGGTTTGTTACAGCTATTCCCCGATTCACTCCCGTCTTCTAAACTCCTAAAAACCTCTCTAAACTTGCTGGACCCCTTTAAACATTTCTATTTACGAGTAATTCGAAAACTAAAAAAAAAATAAGCTTTTATCGTTTGCATTAACTGGGATACCCATTTCTCCTTATCTGCTCAACCTCTATATTTGAATTGTTTAATCAAATTTGAATTTTGGTGTCCGTCCCAGCAAACTGAAGCTTTAATCAACTCTAGTTATGCGAGTAGGCTATTGAATCCTGCCTCTGAATCAGGTTTGTGAATTATGGCTTTAGCCTCTCCCTGGATGAAGATATGTAATAGTGATATATTCAGGAGAACGTCCAGGGAAATGTGGGTTGTTCTCATCGCTTCAGAATTGACTAGCACGTCTTTGACCATTACTGAGAATGCTCTTAGGTGTTGTGTCATTGTCCAGACCACAGATCCTTAACCCATCCACAACCATCCCTAAGCTATTATGGATCTAACAACCACTGTGCCAACTATATGGAACCTTGGCTTTTCCCACAAATGCGTTTGCATCTATCAATAGCAGTATTCGCTTTCTTCGTTAATTTATTTAGATTTAGTTAAACTACCTATCTGTTAGAGTAGAGAGATTCTTTTGTTGGTAATAACCCATCTTTTTGATCTTCCTGGCACAGTGGTCATTCAAAACCGTCTCCACCTAAAAGACAATGGCATAGTGCGCTAGGCTTACTTAATTTCCAGTCCTCGGTTTATTTCCATACTGCTTCGTTGGAGCCATCTGTTTAGATATACCCGGCATTAAGCGGTATCCCTTTCTCCCATCTACTTTTATATTTTTGATTTTTGGATCTTAGCATAGCCGGTATCTCTAGAATCTAGTTGCCTGAAGTTCTTTTCTAAGATGGCATCTTTTTATGCAAAGTCTACTCGTGTCTATGCACAGTGACTCTAGGCTCTCCATTAATGAATTAAGTAGCGCTAGTAGATTCAATGTCAAGGGGCACATCCCTGGAAGCCCAGACTTCCTGAATGCCAGAAACGAGCAAGATGAATATAGTATAGTCTAGGTTGTTGATCGTTATTCTGAAGATAGGTAAAAGAGGTGCCTGTATGATGCATATTGCTATAGAAAATTACAAGCGTCCATGAACGGGTACGTATGAGCACAAGTGTGTAGATAGACGTGAGCACAACATGTACAGGATTCAGATTAATTGAGAAAGTTACAAGCGTACATAAATAATTGATAAACGAGGACGAATGTCCATAAGAGGGTGGATAGACCTAAGGACAATCTGAAAATCTGTCATTTAGAAGTTACAGGTTTAAGTTGAAGTTATAGGTATTGAATCTTCTCAGAAGTGTCTGTATGATGCTGATTGGTTGAGAAAGTTACAAGCGTACATAAGGAGAATGTGTGATAATAACTGGGAGGATAGACTTAAGGACAATCAGGAAATCTGTTATATTTAGGATTTACAGATTTACGTTGAAAATGAGAGCTCCGAATGGTCATCCAGGTGTTTTGATCGATTGAAAAGACATCTTCTATCTCGTTAAAATCTCTTTGACCCAAGGATCTGAGGCGAGAATTCCGCCACGGATAAACACCCTTTTTCCCGAAGAGATGCCGTCCTTCGCAACCCATGGATATGACATCATCGGGTGTTTTCCTTCGAAAACCGAGCCGGACCCTGGAAGTAGACAAACGAGCCGAAATGGAAAGCCGTCCTAAATTAGTTTAGTGAGTTTTTCGCCGGTACACACTATAGACAATGAAGCCCGAGTGGAGAAAGGTTGGCCGACGTCCAATAGGACACAAATGGGTCCTGAGTGAATAACAACGATCGGGAAAGTGCCTGGATGGATCCGCGGCCCGATGTCAAGTGAATAAGTGGGACACCTGCCCAGAGCATCTCAATTAGGCCGGTTAATTAGGAATTAATTTTTTAACATGCTCTAAACGGACAGAGTAAGTTTTTACTGCACGCAATACTCGGATACATAAATTTATTTTTTTCTTTTAACCATGCACCGAATTGGAGTTTCCACTTCGTTGGGACAAATTCAAAATGAATGTTTGACGGTATCTCAGGTTTTTTTTGACATATTCGTTATGATTCTGACTGCTTTACCCATATTGTAGATAGCACATAGACAGGCAATGGCAACTATAGAGACCTATATACTCAGATTTTGCCTGATGAAAAAGAATTCCTTCACCCTCCTAGTTTATAATAATTAAAATAATAAGTTATTACAATTATATTATTTTGTCCAATGTTTCTCTTTCTCTAGGCCATTTTCCAGCTGCAGTTTTAGCATATTTTTCGGAGCGCCTAGTTGTTGGTCTGCCCCTTATTTGGCATGTTGGTCAGCCTGTTCATTTTCTTCTATAATTTCATGTTCTGGAACCTGGAGGTAACCTCGATTAGTTCTCCTTAGGCCATAGCAATTATTCCAAGTCTGCTTTGTGGCTAAAAACATACGAATTATGTACATCCATCCCTTCTTTTATCCTGTAGTAATCCCTATATCAAAAATTTCTTTGGGGTAAAAACATGAGTTTTACAAGAGTGGGGTTTTACCATTTATCTTTGGTACCATATTAGTACCTTTTGTTGCACTTTTTTTCTAAGCATCACTGTCACCTAAAACCACGTGAAAGGGTCTGTCACATGTTCATTTTGTCATGTACTAAGTTACTATACTTTACTGAAGCCAAATATAGACCGGCTGTTTGGTCATTATGTGTATTACCAAAAAGCCACTCAGAGGCTTATTCCCAAGTTTTTGTAGCAACTGCTGGCTATTACTTAGTATTGCCATGGTTTTATTTCGAATATTACTTATAAGATTTCTCTGCTTGAGCCTTTGTTCTTAGTATTAATTATGTCTTCGTCTTATCGGGATAATTTTAGGTTCAGCTTCTCTGGCCAATGTTATGTTCGTGGGTTTTGTGTAGCATGTTGTCTATACGAGTTCTTAATGCGAGCCTTTGGTGAAGGGCTGTAGTTAGGAACTTTGTTTGGCTAGTGCTACATCTTTTAAAATAGGTGATTGCCTCTCTGGTTCATGCTTTATAGTGCCTTGGTCTTAGGTTGCTTATTTGACTATTCCACTTAAGTCTATGGTCAACGGACAAACCTAGTTTGTTGTTTTGGAGGTTACGGCTTCGTGGTTTAGAGTAGGAACTGTTAGGTTTAACCTTTTCCTGAGGTTTATGTACCATGTTGTATTGTACGATTTCTCAATTTGAACCTTTGGTCAAGTGTTATAATAAGATAGGACGTTTCTTAGGAGAAAGTAATGGTTTTCTCTTTTGGAGTGCTTTTAGGTTTAGCCTTTCGAGCCAATGCTAACTGCCTTAGCTTTATGTTATTTGTCTATGTGACTTTTCCACTTGAACCGTTGGCTATGTAATGTCTACTTTTCTTTGGCATAATTAAGATTCATATTTTGGAGTGCTTTTAGGTTAAGCTTCTCTGTAGCATGTTTTCGAAATTACTTCGGAATTTGAATGTTTAGAGTTGTAACTAGGTAGGTAGTTTCTTATAAGAAGGTTATGGCTTCACCTTTAAGAGTGGGTGATTTTAGGTTAATCTTCATTTTTTCGTGTGAGGAGTCTGAGAGATGTTTTCGTAGGGGTGATTCCTCAAATTTTCCTTTTATAATTGTTCATCTTCTACTTGCAATCATGATGTTGATAAACTTTGATCATTGTGTAAATGGGCGAGATTCGGTTAATCCCTTTATCGTCAATGAGGAAGCAATAATTGAAACCTTTTGAAAAAGTAATCTCCTTTTTTTTTGGGGGGGGGAGTTTCTTTACAGGATAAATCTATACAATTCCACATAAACAATGCCGTTTTAATTGGCCTTATAAGGGATTAATAAAATAAACACTTCAATATGGATTGATATGAACTCATTACCTCAAAAATGTCTTAATTACGGATAGTCGATATAGAGTCGGGTAAAGAGTGGCAAACGGTGCCATTGTTTTCCCATCGAACACGCGATCTGAATACAATTGAGCCCATAACTACGTGCATAATAATACGACAGAAACCATTCTTGTCAAATCCGAGAACTACTTGCAAAACTGCAACAAACAACGTCAGCAGGGGTCTGACAACCTTGTCAAACATGCTTACAATCTCAAGTCTCTTTTGTTAGGCCATATCCAATCGGACGTTTATTTTGGGGATTTCCCCAAAAGAGAACAGTGAGACGGACTATTTGGCATTTACATTTTACTGTTGAAAACTTAAAACACAATAATGCATCCACTGAAACCTTCTTTTTTTTTAAATCATAATAAGAATTCGTTTGCTACTCGTTAATCTTAACGTTTCACTTCTTGTGTCGAGTCTTATTAAATTTGTACTAAATAAAACTTTGTGCAAACTTTCAAATTCCTAAACTGATAACAAGAAAACTCTCCGGAGAGAACGACTTGGGGGGGGGGGAATAAACCAATTTAAATTTGTAAATGGTCTAAGTTAGCTGCCCTGCAAAAACTACCCGGCATTCCGTAAGTTGGTTTTTCGTTAGCTTCTTTAGAAAAAGAATTACCAGTGAAAAGTACTAGGAGAAACGGGATAAATGGCGTTTTACTCGGGTAATCACTTCCTCGACCTTAGCTAATTCAAAGAGATCGCCGTCATTCTAAACAATTTTGTTTCAGACAAAAAAATTAATGAAATTGTTCGTACTTGCGGATTAATTTTTGAATTCGAATTTTAACGTGGATGTTTTTTAAAACAAAAACGGCCAATTTTGTCCTTTCATTAAAGTACTTTTTACTTTTAACTGCCTCCCGCCTTAAAACTTTTTAAAACACTTAAGGCCATCGAAATTGATTAGGCCCTTCCATCAGGAGTGTTTCGCACTAATTCTTTGCATTTAAACATTCTTTTCAAGCGATCAGTATTAGAATTGTGAGTGCAAGTGAACAGAAATGGTTTCTGTGCGTCCTTCTATACGTCCAATCACCCACCCTAAAATACTTCAGTTGACTGAAACGTTTTGGATGATAAAGTAGAAAATTATTAGGAACATGTCCCAGCTTTCTTGCCAATGGTGCCAGTACCGAGAGAAAAATATATTTAAATAATTTATTGGGTTGTCCGGAAAATAATGCAGGATTTTAAGTTTTCATTAAAAAAAAATCTATATAAAATATTCTGTTTACGTTTACAGGATTACTCATTTGTATGAATGTCAACACTTATTAATCCTCTTCCAAATGATATTGTTTGTTTACCTCTGTAGCATTCCGCTACTTGGAAATAATTCAGTCATCCTTATAATGTCAAAGCGAGAATTTCGTACGATTTTCTTTTACGAGTTTAAACTCGGCCGAAGCGGAGCCCAAACGGCTAGAAACATTAACCAAGTCTGGGGCGAGAGTTGTGTTAATAAGTGCACTGTGCAAAGGTGGTTTAAAAAATTTCGGGAGGGAGATTTCAGCCTTGAAGATGAAGAAGGTCGTGGAAGGCCTTCCTCTCTTAATGATGATGTTCTGCGATCAGTGGTGGAAGAAAACCCCAAAACAACTGTTCGAGAACTTGCAGAGCAACTCAAAGTCAGTAAAACGACCGTCGCTGACCACCTCTTTGGTCAATCGGAAAGGGCCCATTTTGTTGCATGACAACGCTCGACCACATGTGTCACGTGTAACGTCACAAAAATTATTGGAGCTTGGCTATGAAACTTTGCCTCACCCACCCTACTCTCCGGACCTCTCGCCTACTGACTACCATTTTTTTAGACACCTGGACCACTACTTACAACACATAATATTCAAAAATCAAACGGAACTGGAAAATGCATTTATTGACTTTATCAATTCTAAAAACTCTGAATTCTACTCAGACGGAATTAATAAGTTACCAACACGTTGGGAGAAATGTATTGAGAGTATGGGAAATTATTTTGATTAAAGAACATTGCTTTAAAGTAACTAGTTTCTTTTTTTTTTTGTTTAATACCAAAATCCTGCATTATTTTCCGGACAACCAATAAATGCTTTAAAAAATAAGATTTTCTACCTTTGTTGTGCGTATAGTTCAAGGTTATTTACAGGTTGACCTGTGAACAGACATCGGCACTTCAGGAAATAATCCAACAATACTCTCTCCCCAGCCCAAATTCGGTACTACGAACATTACAGTTACCAAAAGACAAAAAATTCAATAAGTCAGAATTTCAAAGGAAACAAATGAAGCTTATTATTTGGGGAAGAAGGGGGAGTGAGAGATAAATAGATATATGGATAGATAGATAGAGATAGAGATAGAGAGAGAGAGAGAGAGACAGAGAGAAAAATACGGAATGAGTGAATGCAAGATAATGACTGAGTGAGTGAGAGAGAGAGAGAGAGATAATGAAGGAGAGTTGGAGTGAGAGAAAGAGAGAAAAAGAGAGAGATAATAAGTGAATGAAGGAGCGAGGGAGCCAGAAAAGGAGATTGAGTGAGGGAGCGAGTGAAAATGACTGAGTGATTCAGAAAGAGAGAGAGAGAGAGAGAGAGAGTAGTAACAAGTCTCTATTGTCCAAAGTCTTAGTTGTATTTTGCTTTCTGTATATGGCAACCATTAACAATATTGTTCCATAAATCTCCATGTTTCTCATAGACTTTTAAGCGTAATGTAAAAATTTTTAAACCAATAGAAAGGTCATTGAAAGCCCTACGTAATTTATTTTTGTTGTGATCTTAAGTATATATATATATTTTTTTTTATTTTTATTTTTATTTTTTTTTTTTAAGTGATAGATGACTTAGAAGATAATCTTTTACGAGTTTCTCAAGTCACTGTCTAAAGTTTAAGTAAGATTTACTTGGTTCTGTTAATACTTTCAGATAAGGCGCTTACACGGAAGTTGCCCCTACTTATTACCTATAAATACATGTACTTAATTTCTCAAAGTCAGTAATCACCGATGTAAAATTAACGTTTAGTTGCAAAAAAATCGATTTTTCGGTTATAAACAGTTCAAAAAAATTATCCATTAAGACTGAAATTATTAAAAAATAATGGTAGTAGTATGAAATGTATAATTATTTGGTTTGAACATAAGACGTAACAAAAAGCTTCTAAAAATTAAATTAAACGTTCAAAATGACCTCGTTCAAGAATTCAGGGCTGTCATCGTTTCGAGACTGAAGTATTTTTGTGTTTTGTTTTCTTAATGTTAAAACGAAGGAGGTGCCTCAATGCCCTTTTTATTGCTAGGAGCAAGGACTTAGAGTTGTTGACACCTGTTCCTTGGCTTTAGTGCCCAATGGGATCGGGTGCTTTCCTAGATATGGCCTAGACTATATAAACCTAGCATGACAGTTAGTAGTCTACGACAAGAATAAGGATCGTAAATGGCTTCGATTTATAGACCCTAGATCATATCGAGGAAAGCAGCCCAACTTGAAATCCTTTCTGGATCGTTTTAAATTAAATCTTTTACTTAGCGTGAGATTTAAAAACGTTATAGAGATAAACTTAAACGAGAGCATTTTTCGAGAAGTTCTAGCAAACGTTATTAAGACGGTCGATATCCTGCTGCGATCCGTCCGTTGATCCTCGGGACACCAGGAAATCCAGTTTCTACGATATTGTCCTCGCGTTTGGGAAACGTCTAGGAAAAGAGGAGTGAGAGTGATATATGAGAACTATTATTACGTCAAGGATCGCCCGACAATTGTCAACATTAACGTTTACACAACGCAAAGGGTTTTCCTTTGTGACGGTGGACAGAATGCGCAGGGGGAAAGCTGAGTGAGGGCATACCACCACGTCCTCTCTAGCGCTCATACAAGGAAGTCTTGGGAAATTCGTACGTCTGTTATTATTCTCCGGCCTCCCCGACTCCGTAACACGCTCCTTTTCCTGGTCGCGAATGATGAGCGTCTTAAGACCCTTCGGCAGGGTCGGCACCGATTCGTAAATTAAATACATTTCCCTTTTCGAATTGGATTTCTTCCAAACCGGGCTTGAACTTGACCTGGACAATTTGTCTGCCATTTGCTCAGGCCATTTCGTTTTATGGAAATTACTCGTAAAAGAGTCCTTTTTTCAACTGCTGTACCTCTATCAGCTTTTTAAAAAATTGGAATTTTTAATCTTAATCGAGCTTTCTTCTTACTTCAACTGGTGGATTCACCTGGTCCAGCAGCATTGTTTTAGATACAACGTGAAACGGAAGATGATCTCAATAAAGATCGAAACGTTGGCACGATGAAGAAAATATTTTTCTGAAACCTACATCACACCAGTTCTCATCTCACGATTTCTAAATAGAATTCTAAATAACGTTCAACAATTTGAAAAAAAAAAACATTGTACCTTGCTTTACCAATTTATCAAGAATGTTATGTATTAAAAAGTGTCTAATTAATTGAAAAACTATTTCACTATGATTTAATCTCATATAATTTTTAACTTTTTAATTTTAATTAATATTACTACTATATAAGTCATATTTTTTAAGGACCCGTTTTTTTCAATTCTTGAATTAACAAAAGAGTAATTTATCATTATACGTAATTGTATATAACGTACACATATATTTTATACGAATACAAATTTTTGTTGAAATCAAAAAATTAAATTTTTCGTCTTGAACTTGCATCAGCTTTTCAAAAACTTGAAATTTTTAAGCGTAATCGTACTTTCATCCTTCAACTTGTGGTTTCACCTCGTGCATTGTTTTAGATACAACTTAAACAATTTGCAAAAAAAACAGACCAAAAAGTTAAAATGCATTATGAATAGTATCAGAATACTTATCCAAGTCAATTAACCCTTTTTAATTTCAAATTAACGTTTTTTTACCAAATTAGTAAGAATTTTATATTTTAAAAAATCTCTATTGTAATTATTGAAGAATTACTTCTTTTTGGATTTAATTTCATATAATTTTTAAGTTTTTAATAATTAATATTACTACTACATAACTCATATTTTTTAAGGACCCGTTTTTTCCAATTATTGTATTAAAATAAGAGTAATTTATTATTATATTTAATTTTATATAACATAAACATATATCTTATATGAATTTTTGGAGGAATCAATGAGGAGATGCGGTATGGTGTGATATAGATTTCAGAAAAACATTTTCTTTATCGTGCCAACGTTTCGGTCTTTACTGAGATCATCTTCAGGGCTCAAAATGATTGTCTTCTTTGTACTTGTCCTATTCTTGCGATTAGAAGGCACTCTCAACATGACACGCAAGAATGGCACAATTACACAGAAGACAAATACTTTGAGCCCTGAAGATGATCTCAATAAAGATTGAAACGTTGGCATTATAAAGAAAATGTTTTTCTGAAACCTACATCACACCAGACCGCATCCAACGATTTCTGAATAACTATCGATTAACGGTCTCTGCATACATCCATTATGTTCGTCGTAATAACCTGAACCGCTGAATATGGATAAAAATCCAGACAATTTATGAATTGTATAAGTGAAAAATTGGACAAGCGGGGAAAAATATCCCCGTCTATTCCATACTAAAAGTGTATATAATTTTTGTTTGCTACGAAAGAAGGCTCGTCTCCATTTATGCAGCCAACAACTCCCGCTCATAACTGGGCAGATGTCTTACTCTATACTCTAAACTTTAACAGACTGGTGAAAACTGTGTCAACTTAACTTCACTCACGTACTGCCATTAGAGATGGGGCTCCGCTCGTGAGTTGAAGATATAAGTTGCTTATTTTACCGAGTGAGAAATCAACCTCTTCAAAAAGAAAAAAAGGGTGATAGGTTTTATTTTCCCACCGCTCTAATACCAACCTTGCAGCAATTGTATAATTTTTATTTATGTTTTTTCATCACTCATTCACCTAACAAATGACTTCGCTCCTCCAGCTCTGAGCTCCTATACACTCTTAGTTCTGACAGCTCATAGTTCTAGCTCTCCGCTTTTAGCCAAGAAGCTCATACTATCTCGGTCTTGGTTGAGTCCCTTTTAAATGCTGCACTCTTAGCTGATATACCTCTTTGCTCTTTGCTAATCGCTTCTACTGATTTTAGCTCTTACATGCTCCATTCTTGTTCTACAATCTTAGCTCCTGGAGCTCTCCGCTCGTACAGCTGTTGCATTCTACACTGACTGGGAGCTCCTACCTTTTATAGCTCTTCAAGTTCTTAGCTCCTAGCAATTCGCTTCTACTGATCTTAGCTCTTACAGCCCTTACCTCTGACATTCTTAACTTCTACTTCTTAGTTCCTACAGCACCTCGCTCCTATCGCTCTTAGTTATTACATTTCTTCGCTCCTACACCTCTTAGCTGCTACAGCTCTTCAATCCTACAACTCTTCGCTCCTACAACTCTTAGTTCTTCAAGGTCTTCGCTCCTACAGCTCTTAGCTCCTGGTAATTCGCTCCTGCCGATCTTAGCTCTTACAGTCCTTACGTTTGACATTCTTAACTTCTACTTCTTAGCTCCTACAGCACTTCGCTCCTATCGTTCTTGGTTCTTACATCTCTTCGCTCCTACACCTCTTAGCTGCTACAGCTTTTCGCTCATGTACCCTTTGGTACCACAACTGTTAGTTCCTACATCCCTTAGCCTGTAACGGACATATACAGCATCTCACTTCTACCGCTCTTTCAGCTCTCCATTCCTACACCTCTTAGCTGCTACAACTCTTCACTCCTAAGCTCCTAGTTCCTATATCATAGTTCCTAGTTGTCCTCGTTCATTATTGTTTATCCGATCATAGCTCATTACATTTTAAATTCTACGCTCTTAGCTCCTACAGATCTTAGTTAGCTGTAACCTTTCCTTCTTTCACCCCAGTTGCCACATTTGAGCATTACTTTATTTATTTACTGATTGTATCCAGTAAAAAGACTTTACTTTCAGAAATACACATGACCTCTACGAGGTTTTAAAAATATGTGTATTTATTTAATTTTTAAAATAAAATGTTTATTCCCATACATATGCATTTTTATTTGTTGATGTATTTTGAATAATGTATTGTTCTCAAGAAAATGGTAATAAATTTTGACTATTTTTAATGATTATGTGAATGTAATTACCTTCTTCTTTTGTATCTTTTTGCTAATTTAATTGAAATTTATTATTGGCAATAAGAAAAAGAACTTGAAAGGTTCCACAATTCGTCTTTTTTTCATATAATAACTGGGAATTCAATCAACCTTACGATTGTCCCTGGCGCACCGAAAATCAAAAAACGGCAGAAGTGTAAGTGTGCATGGAAAATAAATTTTGTCAGCGCGAGCACTCTATGCAAAAGAGTTGATTCATTTCACCGAGCTAGCTGTTTTGAAACAATTCTCTTTAAAAAAAAGTTGTATTCCCATCTTAGTGACTACCCTTTAGCACCCACCCTTTCCAAAGCTCCCCAGAGGGCTCTCCATGGAGCCTTCTCCCCTTGGCATCTACCACCCTCTGGATTTGCCATTTTGCATATTTTGTGCTTTCCTTTGAAGTGCGTCTCAAAAAAGACAAGAAATTTATTGTTTCGACTTTTTTCTCATTTGAATTGTTTCAGACAGTACAAGATATAATTTTATGCTTTTGTAATGGGATCCGTGATTCAGAAAGGTAGTGACCTCTGTTGCGCGTCGAGTAGAAGAAAAGCTCGACTTTCGTGCTAAGCTTTGACGTCAGATCGCGCAGGATTATACAAAAGAATTGCTCTAAATGTCTAAAAGATTTATGGGCTTTATCCTTATCTTATATCATTATATACATTCTGGCATTTCATCGAGATTAGGCAATACATGATGTACCAAAATTTCACACACATAGCGAGTGGCTGTCAAAGACCCTCCACGAATCACAACCAACTGCGACTGTCCATTGAAATTCCCGTCCACACCATCACTGAGTTGGGTCTTCAAAATATCACACGCTTCGTCCATTTGATTTCCCCTTCTCCACCCTCTTCACGACCATCTGGAGATCGTAGAAAAAATCTACACAAATCTATAAAAATACAGCAGACCAATCGTCCAAACACCATTTGGACCCTATTTATTCAGGAGGACATTTACTTCCAATGACCACTAGACACCATTTTGTTTGAGGGAGGACAAAACATCCCAAACCTGTGAGAAGAACTGTTTAAAAATCATGCTAAGAACTTGAAACGAGAAAGCCGTTTTACTGGCAGTAAATTCTTCAATCATTTTTAACAGGCTTGCAATGGTAGTAAAAACTTTATCTGCGGTTTGACGGGTTTGTGCTTGTTGGGTCACTCTCTCTTTTGGTAATGTTCCGAAACTCGCGGCCCTTTCTAATCTGTCGAGTCTGGCGTTGACGCTCCCTGGGGGCGTCGGTTCAAATCTCGAATCTATCAAGAGAATTTATCGAATTGATATTAAGTTTCTGTTTTTTACTGAATCGTACACACAAAAAACATAGTCATGGTTAGGCTTACAGAGGTCATCGCATAGAGGATCTTTGAACAAGCTTGTCAAGGAATAAAGAGCTAAATAAAATTACAAAGAGCAAAAATTTCCATTGATGTAAACGCTTTTCTGGGAAAAGCTGGGGACTAACCCAAAGATGTCCATATAATTGTTAGACCCATGATGGTCAATACTGCTCAGAGACTGTCTGAGCAATACTGGAGCGATTAGAATAATCCACACTGCCCTGGAAGTTTTCCTGAATCTACTACCACTACATGTCTTCATCCAGTGGCGAGACTTGGCTCTGTAGTCTACTCGCATAAAAAAGAACCATTAAACCTTCAGTAGGAACCTCAGGCGGACAAGATACGAAGGATGCCTCTTGGCTCAATGGTCACGATAATATTGAGCACTGTTGACTAAACAAAGAAGACCCCGGAGGCATATAAATTCGGAGCAGCAGAAGTAAGTTCAGACGCAGCCAGTAGAAATCCACTCCTGTGATAACTCAGAACAAAAGCTAAGGCCTGAAGGACACCAAAGTCCTCAAAGCTTTGAGAAGTATAAAAAGCTTTAACCTGGACAAAGCGCTCTGGATAATAATAGACATCGCACAATCGACTTATATTGATCTGTGTATATAATGAAATATTCAATATACGATGCGCTGCAGCTATGTTTCAGTTGAATTTCATCCGGATCCAGAACTTTTCAAACCATTAATGGCCGAGTGTGGAAGGACAAGTTCAAAACTTTTGCAGAGTCATCCATTAAATGTGACCTTTCAAAGTTTCGCAGGAGAAACGGATCTTCTTAATAATTAGGCTTGTTATCCAGTTTCACCCTAATAAATGAATCGGTGTAATAGAAAGGACAAAAAAATCCGGTCTCATGTATTTCAATCACTTCAAGTCCGAGTCTAATAGTAAATTGTAGTCCATAACAGGTTATGCCATTTTTGCGTGATTTTTCATGGATCCTTTTGTAAAAATTGTCAGTGGTCATTGGCCTCTCTGGGTCTTTATCTTCAAGAGGAAATTTTGGTCATCAACGTAACACTAACATTATCATCATACCGACAGCTCACCTATCTCTTACGGCCGTTCAAAACCGCTTAAGAAGATTACTTATAAAACTCTATGATAGTCCATACTCTGGAAAATGCGTTTTCTGCCAAAACGTAAGTGCTTTTTTCTCTGCCTGTCGGCGCGCACTTAGTTGGAGATTTGCCTTACCGATGTGGCTACTTATTACTTATGCAATCATATCTATAAGGGATATTTGATGATATCTTTCTCTCTCTTATTTTATTCTTTTTTGGCAGAATTGACTTTTTTCAGTTGTGCTCATTTTCTTTATGATGGCCAGATTAAGAGACCTATAGTTTTCCTCAAAATTTGCCTGCTGTAAGAAGGGGCTTCATTCTCCTTCCCTGAAAGTTTTATAAATCACATGTCTGTTGCTTTTTGTCCTTTTGTTTTTCAAACCATTTTTCAGAATTACCTCACACCGTTCTTTGACTTATTGGCTTATTCGTTTCAATCTATGTCGTTATCTCCCGCAACCTAAAGGTAACTTTGTGTTCTCCTAGGGCCATTAGGCCACTTAGGCATTCCCAGTTTGTAGCTTGTAGCTAAAGGCATACTATATAATTCCTCTACAGCCTTCAGTTCGATAGAAGAACCGCGCACCTTTCTATCCTCCATTATCAACTTCCGACTATTGTATTGGTTTGGAAGGATCTCAGCTTGGTCAACACTACACCTACCAGGTTCTACCTTTGGACAATATTGTCTCACATTATATACATTTCCGAAACTTGGGATTGCCTTTCTTCACAAATCATCTATGACCACTTGGTAGAGCCTGTCAGACTTTAGTTCTCCTCTCATTTTATCATGTAATATCATAGCCATCTCATTTGTTTTAGCTCTCTTCAGCTATTGTGAATGTTGTGGTGGGTCATCTTTAGATTTGGTTCATTTGTATGTTTCTGAGAAGAGTTTCTGCATTCTTGAAAGGCGATGTTTGTGTATGAATATAAAAGGGTTGGAGATATATGTTGTGAGACAAATTTGCAACGCCTTAACTGTTTTTGTAGACTTTGCACTTCGATTTTTATCTCCGGTGTGGTGCATGACGTGCATCAACACATGGTTGATTCCTGTCAGGTTGACATCAATCAGGTTGATTCCCTAGTTTTTGCTGAATAATCGCTGTGCAGAGCTTAGTACCCTGGCCTCAAGTACAACAGTCTTCTAGGTTTTTTTAGTTTTTTGAGAAGGTTATTGCTTGATATTTTAGAGTTGAGATTTCAGTTGTGTCCAGGGTCCTGTTTGACCGATGCTTACAGTGTCTCGACTTTATGTAGGTATGTTGCTTCTACAACTTCTACACTAGGCCGTGAAATCAAGAATAATTCCTGCTTAGTTTCTTTAGAGAAGGTTATGGCTTCATCTTTTACAATATTTGCTTTCGCCTCTGACCGAGTAATGCCTTGGCTTTTTGTACTGTACAGGGTGTCCTTTTTATTAGATGGCCCGGTTAAATTTATCTTGAAACAATGACGCTATAAAAAACCTGTTTAATATTTTTTAGTCTAGTTTCAAATTTGGAGACAAATTATGCAGGGTACCTCAGGCCCGGTGTACTTCAAAATTTCAAATACACCCTATACATCCTGACATATGATTTTGAACGTTTTTACGCTGAAAATAAAGGAGCAAATGGATTTCAAATTGGTTAAAAGGTGACAAAGTTATGGCAAAATTTTGAACGAACGGATTCCGTTTGTTTCGTTATTAATTAAAATAATTTGATTCTTCATAAAAGTAAACATAAATTGCCTTTATTGTTTACATTCTGTCATTGTTTGTCAAACTCGCATTATGAGAGTAAATCTTTATTCCTGGAATTAAATAAATTTTAAAATAGTACGTATTCCTGTTACATTCAGTACTGCATTCAAAGTGAACCGAAGAGCACATTTTTCCGATCAACAGCTAGTTGATATGCACGACCAGTTCATTGATATTGTAAATTGCGTATCGTGCAGTTGAGTTGTATACCCAGAAATTTCCTGATCGCTTCAGAGTAAACCACAACACGTTTATGCTGTAATGCTCGCAATATGAGGAGATGCGGATCAGTTGTTGTTCCATCACCAAGAAACCGGCAGCGTATGTTCGACGAGGAGTTGAATACTGTATATTCGCGAAAATCCAAATTCCTCTCTCAGAAATGTTGGACGGGTTTTAGGTTTGTCAAAAAATTAAATTAGAGATGTACTCTTGACTTACAATTTTAAGCCGTACCGCTTTCCTCGTGCCCAGGGACTTCAGGGCTCCGATTAAGACAGGCATCTAAAGTAGATGAGGGAACGTTCTTCCAAACATCCCATGTAATCCAAGGAATCCAAGTTCACCTTTTACGGCTTACTAAACCTTTGGAATTTTCGAACGTGGGCAGAGGAAAATACGAGAATTTCGAATTTGTCATCATCAGGTGGTTCACAGAAGCAATGTTTGTTGTGGACTTTTCGGAAATAAATTAATTAACCCTTATTCTTCGAAAATAATTTAAATAGTGTGTAGTCCCTAAATTTTGTGAGGGAGATTGTACAAATACTATTAATTTATGTTCCTTTGTAGCAACGAAAAAGAATGATTCTTCCAGCTTGATGGATGCCCCTCACACAATTCTTTGCAGGTGAAACTTTATTTGAATCGTCGCTTTCGGGGCACGATCTGTTGTACCCTGAGGTACCCTGTATAATTTTTCACCAGAAAAAGAAACACTTGAAACTAGACTAAAAAATATTTACAAGTTTTTTTTATATAGCGTCATTGGTCCAAGAGAAATCCTGCCGGGCCATCTAAATAGGACACCCTGTATTTGCCAATAGGACTTCCCTACATCTTTGGTCAAGAATTATACCTAGGTTCTTAGTTTCTTTTGGATAGATTTTGGCTTCATCTTTTGCAGTGTGTGCTTAGCTTCCTTCTTCTTGTAAATGGTATAAAATATGTTTTCCTAGGGTTTATATTTAAACCAACATCTTAAGAGCAAGTTAGTAGCGGTGATAGCACACCTCCTTGGGGGCAACAGATGCCCAAACTAAGCGAATATTATCAATCCTTAGAATTATTGACACCCAGCTTGGTAGTCGGTCCCTTCCTCGCATTTCCGTTTCCGCTCTGTTCGAGGTGTTGTTTAAAACTGATGTCAACCAAAAATCTCGTAGTATTTTGAACTTTACATGTTGAAGCAGTGTAGTGGTTTGAGGGTGCAGCTTTTATTAATGCATTAGTCCTTTCCCTTAGACTTTCACAGAAACATCAAAATTATTCGGTGGTCTCTTCTTCTCCCTGGCAGTATCTGAACAGTGTTTTGGCAGTCTCCTATCCGGTGCACGTGCCTTCTTATGCAGTAGTTCCCTGTCAGGAGTCCAGCCTGGTTCTGTTGCGGTTACCCTCCAGTAATTCCTTTTAAGTCTTGCGGATGGCATTCTATGAATCTTTTCGCCTCATGCCTTGGGTGTTGTTCACCAAATGTTGGACTCATTGAGGATCCATTTTTGAACGTATCATTTTTGTGGTAAGGTGTGAGGCCACAATAGGGTTCAGGGCTCTCACTGTCTTTATTTCTCGAATGCTCAGGGACCCACGGTCAGGTGATTGGTAAGGACGATTCTTCGTTCCGGTTCATGATCTCCGAGGGACAACGACGAGTGTATATTACTTTCTCTATTGATTTTGATCCCTTTTACAACAGGATGAAATTGAATGTACATGAATTCTTAGCGGGTTTGAAACTTTCAAAGTAGCCCGTTTCAAGACTGTATTGCACTTATTGCAAATTTGTCTCATAAATAGACCAGATTGTTTTATTAAGACTTTTATTTCTCAGGTCAATTAGACTCTTTGAGGGTCCGTGTTTATAAAAATAAGAAAGGACAGCCAGTTTGATAGTTACTTTCTCTCAAACCGGCGTCGGTCAAGGGCAGAAAGTGAGGCTTTCTTCCTCGCCACGCCGCGGAGTCACCCGACTGGCAAATCAATGCAATCAGAGCATACGATATACATCTCATCTCAATTTCTCCGGCTAAAAGCAGCTTGTTACAGAAAGAAAATCTGTCCGCCGTTTTCCATTTGACCCTTCTCGTCTACGGAAGGATATTTTTTGCCAGAGAACAACCACAAAACGAAACAAAAACCACTTAAATTTGGATGATTTGGAAGTTTCAAGTTCGTTTCAGATCGGTTATTAGTTAACAAACGATGTTAAAATATCAACGTTATAAAGAAAATAGCTGAATTTGAATTTGAAAATTTCATTTCAAGAGAAAGCGTGATGGTTCCGCTCGCCCATACGTCAACGTTTGATTTTGCAACAAAACCCAAGAAATTTACTTAAAAAAATTAATTAATTAAGATCACTAGAGAAAGAAATGATAAAATCGTGCATTCAGGGCAGACATAGAAATGAAAAGTCAGCCAAACAAGCAGCAAGAACGCCGCATGACCGGAAACACCAGTGAGTCCAGCGGATCTGTAAAACCTACGTTAAAAATCAATGCTGGATAGAAAACTAATGAAAACTAATTCAATAAAACCGTCGGTCAAATCATGGATCATGGAGAAAATGGGAAAAAAGAATGAATCACATTGCCTCTCCTGCAGACAGGTCACACGAGCATCTCCATGGTCTTTCTTCGACGGGAGACGCCATTTGTGCGGTGCACATTTTTATATGGACATATAAGTAGAATGCGAGGAATTGGCGCTGCAAAGAATAAGGGGTGGCCTTCCTACAGATTTAAACTTCTAAGAAACATTACTGATTATTATAAGGAATTGATTCCACACCTGAAGCAGATGAACGTATGTGGTTACTAGATTGAAATAATATCCCTCATTTCAATGAACATATTTATTAGTGTGAACAGTTTGGAGTGATTGTGACAGAATATCGAGTTCCTACAAACACCCAAGTTATTTAGTTTTCTTTATATTTGCAGTGATAGGGAGGTGTCCACCCACCAAAACTCCGATGTCTACTCAATTGTGTGAATGAATGACGACACACAGTAATGACTTATCTGCACTGAAGACAGACACTTTGACCCCTGAAGATGATCTCAATAAAGATAGAAATTTTGGCACGTTAAAGAAAACGTTTGTCCCACACCAGACCGCATCTTACGTTCTCCAAATAACCATTTTAGCTTATATTGAATTTTATAAGAGTGAGGACCTGCGATATTAAACATGTCCAAACTAGATTTTCGACAAATTTGTGAATATTGAATTTAAACTTTGTAAAAATACAGCGTGACATCAATACAGTTTGGGGGAAGGGAAGCGAATACTTTCAGAGCTTTTTGATCTCGATGACAAGGAAGGTAGGTCTTCGGTTGTGGACGTCGACCAAGTTGACGTTCCTACTCCTAGGGGTTGGTACAACCACGCTCTCCGCTTGTCCACTCCAAATTATCGGGCCCACATTGAGCATTGGGTCATATGCCGCACGCAGAGGGCTAACAGGCCGAAATACATCGCCCCCCCCACCACGTACTCCCTAGATAGAGAAGGCAATTCTATCTCTCTGAGTTTAGAGACTTCCCTAGCGTAGAAACTACCGGGAACGCCCGGCAGTGGTTTCGGATTCAAGTGAGATTGCTACCCTGCCCACTCCTAGATGAGTACTGCCTACTGTAAAAGGTCTCTTGTCCACCTCAGCCTACACTTGTCATGCGCATTCGAGGGACGCCATAGGCCTAGGTGGTCTGATCTTTCGCGTCCCCTAGAGTACCACGCCGGTCATACGCAAAACAATTCAAAACATGCTCGAGTCAGAGAAGCAGATTCACTACCCGCTTCCATCCGCTTACTTACACATTCGAGGGACTGTAGCATGATCATTACGTCCTCAACGCTTACATGCTGTCGTCCGGTCGCCACGTCTCCCGTGAGGACCAAGGGGTACTACGTTGGTCGTACGCAAGCTTCACAAAAGGTCGCCAAATAGAAGACAGCATCCGACAAGTGGGTATCGCACGAACTAACCAAAGCCCAAAGAAATTGAAATTTTGAAATATTTACACATCTCTTATGTTGCGCCATCAAAATGAGCCATTTCTCGCCGAAATCATCAAATGCGATGACAAATGATAACAGGACGCGAGGGTGGACAAGGATTGAGCACCAAAACACTTCCCGAAACCAAAATTCACCCAAAAAAGGTTATTTTTGATGGTGTACAGATGGGCTTGGTCACTATAATTTCCCGAATTATGGTGAAACTATTACAACATAGAAAAAATTGACAAAGCGTACGGGAAACTGGACTGGATAAACCGTAAGGGAGCTAATTCTTCTTCGCGATAACGCCATGCCACGTGTCGCAATGCCAACCATGCGAAAACTTAGACACTTAGGATTTTGAAACAGCGCACTCTCCATATTCATCCGACCTCTCGCCTACAGACTTCCACTTTTTTAGGCATTTTGATCACTTTTTGATGGATAAGATTTTTAGAGAACGCGGTGAGGCCAAAAAGGCCTTGCAAGACTTTATTGTGAGTCGAAGTAAAGATTTTTATGTCAGCGGAATAAAAACGCTTGTAACACGTTGGCAAAGATGTGATGAAATTCGACGGAAAATATTTCGAATAAATTTTCTTTATTTTATAAAAATTCAATACAGCCTTTTTAAAGCCTGTTATTTTCGCACCAGCCCAATATTTGAAAAATTGTCAAATACATGTCCAATACTTCCATCATTGTGAAATTATTGTCATCCGGAATTTCTGAAAGGCCCTTGGCCTATTCATGATCTCTGATAGTGTCGGGTAAATCTACAGTTTTTCTTCTTAATGAAACTACAGCTTGCTGGGGTCGACAACTTTCTGCAACTTATGTTTTAGTATGACAGCGGAAATGACAGTAGGGTCGATTTTGCTCTTGAAGTATGAAAAGTAAGTTTTCCGCCGTCTTCATTTATTATGTTAAGCTGGTGTGAGAGAAAGAGCACTTCTATTATTTCAATTGATTAATCTTTTTGTGTAAGGTTTTGGTTGAAATGAAAAAGTTAGTGCCACGAGCGGGATTCGAACCAACTTTTATAGTTATATAACTATAGACTTATAAAACTTTTCCTTATCGAACAAAAATCTAGATCTTGAGTTTCTCTCTACACGAGATAGAATATTTTTGTAATTGAATTAATTGATAAAACCATTAATTCGTTTCATTTCTACCACAACCATGTCTTGATATGAATAATTTGGCATTATAACCGTGCCGAAATTAAGCTTAACAAATAAAAATGGCCGCACTCTTCATTACATAATATCATTGTTGTTTATATATCACTGTATAATTGCGTCAGTTTTTGTATGCCAGTTAGAATAAAGTTGGTAAACACGGTTGATGACCGTGTAGAATAAAGTTCGAACGAGTTTCTTTTCTGGGAGCGACATTTGGTTATAGGCACTTAAGTGTTGCAATGGCCGGTGGTAAGCAAGTTGCCAAGTCAGAATCTTGTTCCGCATACATTCGGAGGAAAGCGTCTTTGGAAGGACTTTCTTTCCACCCAACTTTGACCTTATCAATGGGCCCGTTCTGATTGAATAAACATGACGTTGAGGACATTTCATTACTAATTGACTTCATTTGACGATGACTATTCTTTTCAACTGTCGACCCGAAGCCGCGAAAGATTTCCGGCCGTTTCTTACCGTACCGAGTAAAAATATGGACTTCGATTGGCGTGGCTGGGGTTAATTAGACTTCTCAAAGAGAACTATTTAATTTGATTGTTTTGAACTAACTGGTCCAGTTCTCCTCCAGCCTGGGAGGGCCATGCACTTCCCTTTCCTCCTCCAGCTTCCAGAGTTTCTACGAGTACAATATTTGTCGGTATTAGTATCCGTAAAGACCGAAATCCTTCAAAGACCCATTTTAGACAGTATAAAATTTTTTTCCGACAAATTAAGCCTTTTTAGTTTGTATATGATTCTTTTTTACGCAAATGAAACCCTTTTAATTTCAAACTAGCCCTTTTTAAAGTCAAGTAAGCCGTTTTTAATTTGAAAAATTAAATCGAAATAATATAGATTGCAATTTTTTTTAAATTAACATTTTTAGCAGTAAATGAAGTTTTTAATTTCATATTAACCCTTTTTATTTTAAAATTAACGGGTTTTACTTTCAAATTAACCCTCTCTTTAAAGCATTAAAAAATTTTCAGAGATGGTATGTATTGTAACAAATTTTATTTTGAGAATATAAAATAATTATGTTCTTATAGCTGTTTTCCATCAAATTATGCCTTTTAACTTCAAATTCCTCTTCATACTTTTAAATTAATTCCTTTTTAACGTCTAATTAAGCCATTTTTAACTTCAAGTTGTAAAAATGTATCACCCTTTTAATTTCAAATTAATCATTTTATTTTCGTATTACACTCTTTGTAATTTCAAATTAACTCATTCTTTAAAGGATTGAAAAAACTTAAGAGTTGGTATAACGCGTTGGTCTTACAAGACTAAAAATTTGCTAATAATGAAATTTAAATTTTTACTGCTGTAATTACGATTTTGGCTTAAGATATTTTGGTTTTTTGGTCAGGAAAATTATTTTATTATTACAAAAATCAAATGCAAAAAGTTATATTTAATTTTATATAGTTGCTTACAATAATTTTTTTTCTATGAGAGCCCATTATTTTATATTTTACAAAATCTCAAATTAAAAGAAAATTCCTTAATGTCATATTAAGTTGTGTATAGTTTTGATGGTTAATTGTAATTCATTTTTTATATTTTTTTAACAGTCTGACTTTTTAATGCAGTAATTTTACATACCATACGGTATCGGTTTTTGATGTCACAAATAAAAGGTTAATTTAAAATGAAAAAGTGTTAATTGGAAATTAATTGAGATTATTCGAATACAAAGAAGAATAATTGCAAAGAAAGTTTATTTGAAATTCAAACGGTCCCTTTCAAAAAATTAGAGAAGACCTTATGAAAATTAATTACAGATAATATTAAAAGTTATATAACATAGAGCATAAGGAATGCTTGTTTTAATTTGAGAAAAGTGAGAAATTGTCTGTCATTTTTAAGGGGCAAAATATTTTATATAAAACATCCAACATGAAAAAATTTATTTGTTTTTATAGTTAATTTTATATAGTTTTTAATTTTAACCATGATTTTCATAATGACTTTTAAGAACCCAACTATGTTTCCTTTTTTTCAACTGGAGGAATTTTTCTTTTCGATATCCTGCCAAGGTTCCGCGACGGCTTATAGAAAAGGTTAAAGCGCTATTATGAATTAATATGAATTTAAAAAGGGTTAATTTGAAGTTAAAAACAGTAAAAAAACCTGGTTAATTTGACATTAAAAAAGAGCTCATTTGGAACTAGGACGGGTTAATTTGAAACTGAAAAGCTTAAATTTGATTGAAAAGGGTTATTTTGAATTTCGAAAAGGTTTATTTGAAAGTTTAAATTCATTAAAATCGTGGTTAATTTGACATTGAAAAAGCTAATTGGAAGTGAAAAAGTTAATTTGTCATTAATAATGGCCTATTTGAACTTGAAACTACAAAATGGGTTAATTGGACAGAAAAAGCTATAATACAAACACGATTCAGCAATACTTCACGGTTGACACCTCTTCGTCTGCTTTATAATCTAGGTAACTCTGCTAGGGTGTTTTCTTGGCTTTTCCTAAGCTCAGATATGGTCTTGCACTTGAGAGGATGAATATAAAGCCGTTTCTACCCACTCATTATGAAAATGTTAACAGATTGTTGGTTCGAAGTATGGTGCGAAAATGAGCTGTCTGAGATAAGATGGACGCGTACCCCAAGGGAGCATTCTGGGCCCCATCCTAAATACTACACATCACATATAGTACTTTGTAATTTTATCTCCACCTCCAATATCCAGAATTCAAAAATGTAACAAGGCGCGGATAATATTGAAAAACCTGCCTTCCGAACGTCCGTTATTTTTATAACAAGGCCTGAAAGATTGAATGAAGTGTTGGGATCTCATAAAATGTCAACCAATCAAAGATACGGAGATTGCCAATTGGTCGCGGTGTGTAAAGTCGTAAAGAATGCGAGACTTTTAACCTTACGTTATATGTATGGCTGTGGTACAAGTAGGGTATGTTTTGAAAGTATTCATTTTTTTCCTACCTTGCCTTACGTAAGCACATGTGGTTCACTTGTCTACTGTTGTGCAGGGTTGTCATTCCTCGTTAATAATCGGCACCGTTTTTGGTGTTTTCTGTCAAATATTTCAGTGCTCCTCGTCCTTGTCGGCAGGGCTTCGTTTTGTGATGCTTTCTGTTTGTATAATGTATTCTGCGAGTCTAGAAATATTGTATCACAAATACCACCAGGAAAAAACATACATACAATCTAACTTCACCATTATGCTTTCTTGTAAGTGTATAATATCCTGAAACTCTTTTCTAGTTTATTGTTTGCATGACGCAATAATAATATTTCTACTTTCTATTGTTAAGAACGAACTTGTTTGGGATATTTATGCAACAATTTCACTTTTCTAACGTGGGATGCATTGTCGCATTCTGTTAATGTCCTATGTCGTACCGGCTGTGCAACGATTATCTAACCGTTCTCTAATAAATTTCGGAGTCTCGTTATAAATAATAACGTCAGAACGATACCCCCGGCCGTCTCACTTTCGATTACTTATTCAGACAAAATTGCTCTAAGCGCCAAGGTAGTAAGAATATTGCGTTTTAAGAGTACTCAAAGACACATATGGCTCCAACATTCTTTGTCAAAAAGTTAATGTGGATGAAAGCTTAGCGTGGCACGGTCGAAGCAGGATTGGATCATCTGGTTAACAAAAGTAATGTTGAGGTGTAGTAGTGTAGTATTCATCCAGTATCCATTGGTACTTCCATCTAGTCAAAATCCTGACACAATGGCTGGCACTGCACTTGGAGGAGGCAGGTGGGAAACTAACCAAGCTGACACTTGATGATAGGATAAGAGACGGTCTCGAGGCGATCGTCATTTAATACGACGTACCATCTTCTCAGAGTGGGAAAGTGTGGATAGGGCTTGAGCAGAACGGTCAGGAAGGATTAAATGCTTGGTGTGAAACTTTTGAAAGTAATGTTTAGGTCATTGTGAGATTAGTGACGAAGAAAGAAGTTTCATAGCGTTACAATACAACGCTGTCACTATAGCCAGCACTTCACAATGGAGTACACAGTGAGAAACTAACTTAAGTTGGCACTCGAAGTGAGGGGAAAGAGAAGGTTCTCGGGATTGAACAGTATAGTTGCTTGACAAATAGCGATCAGGTGAGTAGAGGACCTTATCGAGGGGTACTGAACTATAGTTAAAGTTTTGGCAGTAGGTAGGATGGATCGAAATCTTGGTGTGGCACTTTTGGAAGAGAGATCGGATCACTTCGTCATTATGAGGATAGTGACTAGTAACAATTTCTGACAGTTTATCTCAGGAACGATTGTAAGGATGTTGAATGGCTTGCCAGAACTCTCTGTCCAAAGTCGCAGTAACAAGTAGTATTCGGTCGGTGGCAGATTTAGTAAAAGTCTTCGTAGTTGTCCAATTCTGCTGTTTTGGGTGACACTCCACTTCAGTCTGCGGTCGAAGGAAAGGCCTAAATTTGTGACTTGAGAGGAACTCGTTTGTATTTTTGTAAGAAGAAAAACAATTATAGTATAAACCGCATATATGGTACTGGTATCTAAAAGAAAGGATGGGACCAAGAATGCTCCCTTGTGGGACGCCGACCTATTCCTTAGCTACAAAGCAGCGGCCAGTTACATAGGTCAACATTCCCAAACAACATTTGCTTACAAATTTCATCTGACTGAATTTTGTTGTCACAATTCTTGAGCAAGTATATAACACGTTTGAGAGCACACTAAAAGGACTTAATGACGTTGAAGAAGTTAATCCATCGCTGTCAAGCAAAAAAATAAGAAAAGTGGAAACAGTTCGAACATGAGAAATGTCAAGGTCTGGTCATAAAAGGTCTGCTGCCCTTTAAATAACATCTTACCAGTCCTAATCTTACTTCTAATCTCTGTTCACCTCAATAAATGAGAAAACGCGTATGAAACGGCTCGATTAACAATTTCCATGCAATCGGATAGAATTCCTTTGTTTGGAATTCCATGAACGCGGTTCCGCACAATGGCAAAACGCCGTACAAATAATAATGCGAAACTTTCGTTATCACGTTATGAACATAAACGGTTTGGTTCAGAGTAATATGATGCTCGCGAGCAAAGTAATTCCTGTCATACGGGGCTTAAATGGGCAACGACCATTTTCGGAAGGACAAATAGTTTTCTTTTCCTATTACCTTTTTTTAACCCCTGGCCTACCAGATGGATTTTTAATTTTGAATAACTTTATCCTTGAATATCAATATTTTGTCACAAATGGTTTCATTTTCCTTAAAGGACTTCAGATAGGTTTTTCTTGTTTTTTAACCATTCTTTCGCTAGCGGCCATCTTGCATTACACATGTACACTAATAAATAAATTCAATCGTCGTACACAAAACTATCTATTTATCAAGTACTACAATACACAAGAAACCAGTCCTGTTTCTTGCAAAAACTGTAACGTGGGACCCAAATATTCGTTACCGTGCTCAAGTATAGTTATCATATGTGGAGGCCTACATGCTCTCTATATGGAGCCAAGGACATACATCCGTCAATTATGTGGGAAACGTCGAGCAACCTTTCTCTTAACCCTTTACAAATGGTCTGTCTAATCTAAGGGTCAGTCTATCTTCTACCATCGATCTTCTCACACTACACATTCGCGCTAATAAATTCATTCATCACAATACACAAAACCAACTATTTGTGCAAGTAAATAGTTCGGTTGGTTCTTAAAAAAAACGGAACAGGGAACCCAAATATTCGTTGTCGTGCTTAAGTACACAGTTCTCATATGTGGAGGCCTACACGCTCTCTATATGGAGCCAAGGAAATACATCCATCAATTATGTGGAAAACATCGAGCGAACTTTCTCATAACCATTTGCATATAAACTATCTAATCTAATTGGACATCTATGGGCTGGTATGGTATGGTATGGTGGGAAAAGATACCAGGAGACGGGGTTTATGTGCCCCAGGCATTGCAGCCTTCTGGCTTATTGTACCTTCCCAGTCCCTTGGTTTAGTCAATAGACTCGATCCTTTTTCTCAGAAGTATCAAGTCATTGACTGTTATTGCTTCAATGTGGTTCTCTGAGTCGTTTTTATGCGTTAGAGTGAACCTCCATTAAGCTGTTGCTTCGCATTCGAAGATGATATGAGTGGCTGTTTCCTCCTTCTCATTACATAGTCTGCAGATGGGGTCCTCATTGTATATGCCCATGTTATGTAGATGTTTTCTCAGATGCCAGTGGCCAGTTAGTAGTCCTACCTACCCTAGTCTGAGATTTACCCTCTCCAATTGTAGTAGTGTTTTTGCTAGTTTTGGTGAGGGTTGTTTTATGATAAGTTTACTGTGTCCAACACTGCTAGAGTTTATCCACTTTTCTCTTTGTTTTGTTTGGATCGATTCTGCGATGGAGGATTTTATGTTTGTTTTCGATATCCCAAGGATAGGTTCGGGGTCTATGTATGGTCTTGCGGATCCTCCTCTGGCCAGTTTGTCTGCTTTCTCATTACCCAAAATTCCCTTGTGCCCTGTCACCCAGGATACCGTTACCTTGTTGTGTTCTCCCAGGTTTTGGAGATTTTGGATGCATTCACTGACTAGTTTTGATGTAATTCTTTTGCATGCCAGTGCTTTAATAGCTGCTTGGCTGCATCTCTGGGCTAGTCTAACTTCCACCATCGATCTTCTCACATTGCACATTCGCGCTAATAAATTCATTCATCACAATACACAAAACCAAATATTTGCCCATCATCCTTATACAAGTAAATAGTTTACTCTCTCTCTCTCTCTCTCTCTCTCTCTCTCTCTCTCTCTCTCTCTCTCTCTCTCTG
>CM077100.1:7514188-7544077 GCA_039619505.1 Cimex hemipterus
GAGAGAGAGAAAGAGTTAGATGGAGGGGGAGAAATGGAGAGAGAGAAAAAAAAGGGAGGGAGGGAGAGAGAGAAAGAGTTAGATGGAGTAGCAGAAATGGAGAAAGAGAGTTAGATGGAGTGAGAGAAAGGGGGAGAGAGTTAGATGGAGTAGCAGACTTGGAGAAAGAGTTAGATGGAGGGAAAGAAAGGGAGAGAAAATAAGTGAGTGAGAGAGAAAAAATGTGAAAATAATCACGAATTAATGACTGTCTGAGATGGAGAGTGAGAGAGTTCAAGTGTGAACGAGCGAGGAAGAGGGAGTGAGTAGGGTGCAGATTGAGTGAATGTGAGGCTGAGAGAGAAGGTGAGTGTGGGAGAAAAAGTGAGGGAGCGAATGACTTAGTGAGAGACTTAGAGAGAAAAAGAGATTGAGTGAGCAAGTTAGAAGCAGAGAAAGTGAGTGAGAAAGGTAGTTAGTGAAAGATTGGGTGATGGAAAAATGAGTCAGTGAGAAAGAGAGTTAATTATGAATGAAAGAGAGGAAAAAGAGTGCGAATTTGGAGCGTTGAAAGATGCTTTTTCAAGAGTCACACGCTTGTGTGCTGACTGCAGGTGTCTTACTAAAGTTTCTCACAGGCGTCACCAATACTTCGACAATGATACTGCCCTCCAAACGGCAGCCAATGAACTTGCAGCACCTCCCAACCAGTGGATCAACCGGCTTTGATCGGACTCAACGTGTTCTCATCATTAATGGAGCAAGATGCCACTACATGACACCGGTCAGTAAACATGTTTTGTAGAACTTGATTCAAAATTGGAATCGTAATGGCCGCATTCTCATCATTAACCGGCACTGTATAGGAAACTTTCCAACATAATTGACTTTGACCTTGTTTTTGATATTTTACAATTTGGAAAAAGTAGATGTCCCATATCCTTATGCTTATTTGCGTTGCTTGAGGTTGCCATGGCGTTTTAAGAACTCAGAGAGCCACAAGTTGGATTTTATCAGCAAGTATTATTCTCTTTTATAGATGGAAAAACCTCATACGTAGAATACGTATCTTTTGTACAATTAATTCATCTACATGTCGAGAATATTTATGTTGGTTTTGGCTTTGAAAAGATCAGTTAATATAGAGTAGATGTGAGTGGAGCTTTGGCTATAACTTGGACGTTTCATACTATCTCATTCAGTTTGATGTCTTTAACAGTCTTTCATAAGTCACTGAACTTGATTTGAAACCTTGAGAGTAAACTGAAACAAAAACTGTGGGAAATTCTCGTTGCTTTCTGTTCCTTTTACAATTAGTTGTGAATTCTAAGTGGCGAGGTGTGTCTGTCGAACCGTCGAATTTTGCACCGGTTGAAGGTTCGAAGTGAAACGGTACAAACCCGGCGAAACGGTAGACGAAAGTGTGTGAGTCGGATGCGTGAAAGTCAACTGCCGGTGGCTGAATCTCGGAGTCTCACTCGACGCAGAACCAGGAGGCGGAACGCGGAGATTTTTCATCAAAACTTCCCCTTTAATTCGTTTCTTTTCCTTTTTTCTGATTAACAGATGTTTCGCATTGCATCTTGTAATGCTTTTTCCTCAAGCGGCTGGCTATTCCCATGATGAATACAGCAAGCACAAAAATTAAGTAAAAAATGTAAGAAATGACACGTTTCGCTTCCACGACTTCGTCAATTTTCTTACTCACTAGCACATTAAGTTTTTCTCATTGACATTAAAACAGTAATATATATACTTTTCAATAATAAAATTTTTACTAATAAGATACAAACGTGGGATCACCGACTTTTTACCGATCCATGGAAAATTTCGACGGTTCAATATGCCCTTCGTATTGTAGATGGCATTACTACCTCCTTAGAGGCTTTAGAGCAGTATTGCCCTGGTGTATTCCGGTATACAGCTCAAGCTGTTAAACCCGGTATGGTACCTGGGGCTACTGAGTTATTCGTCTCTCCGAACGATAGTTTCATGTCACCCAAAGAATTCTTTATACATTATGCTGTCCTGCAACCTACACGAGAGTAAACATTCCCCTACAATCCAAAAATAATAGTTGACGGTTCTATATATCAGTACCATCCATAGGAAACAGCCGCGAACGTATTTCGGATATTGCCAGGAAGAAGAAGGAAAGGAGAACATCTACATGTCCGTTGTAGGTACTAACTCCTATGCAGGCTATCCTACTCCTAAGAGGAAGGGAAAAACGGAGCCTTTAGCAACGCTTTTAGGTCTGACAAAAAGTCTTAAGCATAATGAAGAGCTGTAGATAAAAATGGACATTAAACAATACACCATTAATTCACTGGTTTCGTGGTCCGTTCGACCAATTAATATAACACAATTAATTACGGTTTTTAGTTGAGATGAAAAAAAGAGGTGGTAGAGCAGCGGCTTATCTAGCCGAAGGTCGTGGGTTCGAATCCCTCTCGTGCCATTAACTTTTTTTCATCTCAACTAAAAACCGTAATTAATTGCAATACACCATTATTGGTAAGGTCGCAAAGAAGCCGAAACTTGTTCAACTTAACCTTAACTCTATTATGTTTAGTGGTCTGTTTAACCAAATGACTGCTTTCAATTAATTATTCTTTTTAAGTGAAGCCTTGGTTGAAATGAAATAACTAATGCCACGAGCGGGATTCGAACCCACGATCGACTTCGACCACTCGAACACTAACTCCCAATCTCAACCTACAGCCTTTCGAATTTTCTTTCCTTTTGCCATTTTTCAAATGTCGTGTAATGTTCGATTCTCAGCTTTAACCTTAACCCCGACATGCATCTGTCTATATCGTACAATTTGGGTTTGTAATCCCTTCTCCTAGTGAATGTCGCACTCTGGCCGGGTGTGGAAAAATCTTAGCCAGTAGTGTGTTTTGTAAAGTTCCGCTTTTGTTTGGATCTTTCACCTCAACCAACTTCTTCAAAACCATCACTGCCTTCATGGGAGGCATCAGACGTCCTTCGTGCGTTTTGGCCTACTAGATGACCCGACATGCCCCTGCAGAATGGAGTCTCAGTCATATCAGCATGACAGACAATCTGCAATGATCTGCTACTTTGTAAAAGATGGGCATTATAGATGGGATGATGTATTATTATTGTTGTATGAATGAAATTTTATCCACCATCCAGTTTCATTGCTTTTTTGGCTTCTGTATGAGTTTCTCCTTGCGTATATGCTCGTAAACCCATGTCTGAGACTCAAATCTATTTACGTGATTGATAAAGATGTTCTTACATTTCTTCTATGATCTTGATGTTATGAATGAGAAGAATTTGTTACTTTATCTTTTTTGGACCATTCCTTCTCCAACTGTCGCATGTAAGACCTGATGATAGTAGGATGCGAGCGTTTCGTTTGTTCGGTTCAATTTTTTTAAGCATAAGGTTACCACATTAATAAACCAGCTACCAGTATTATGTAATGACCTCCTGTTAGCCAATCGATGACCTCCTACTCCTTAAAACATAGGCATTATTTTGGAATACTGAAAGATGATTTCTTAACTGTTTTCTTCTCTCTTTGTATACTTATCGGGAGAAACGTTTTAGCATCGCAAGAGAAGTCAATAGTCTAGAAGACGTTTATTGTTCGGACTTGGGTTTATTTCGTTCAGTTGACTCGAACCTAGGGTCTCATTGAGGATTGAGTGACATTGAACCATGTTGGAGAGCACCCTTTGACGCAAAGGTTTGCAATTCTTCGCACGCATTGTTTTTGGGTAGATTGTTTTTGTTGAGCTTTGAGCTTTAGTCGACCAGATTAATATGTTACCCGCAGGTAGGAATCGTATAATGACCTCCTGCTAATCTACTTCTTAAAACATTGGCATTATTTTTGAGATTAAGTTATGCCATTTCCGATCATTTTAAGATTGCCAGTGTTGCTGAGAGATGAACCTAATCTATGATGAAGTCGTGACTGTTATTTTCATCTTTGTAAACTTGTGTGAAACGTTGTGGCATCGGAGAAGAAGCCTGCCTCGAAAATGTTAAGTGTTCGTACTTAGAGTGCACGATGCTATTTCGTAATTGGGCAAATTGTTAACTTTTTCACTTTATAAATTTATTTCAAAGCCATCTATGGAATGTTTGATGTCTACTGTAAAGGTCAGGCGTTTCGATATTGATGTCTCACTGAAAGGAAACTTTGACCCGTTGCTTAAATAACACCTGTTTGCGTAGTGATTTTTTTAACCTTAAAATTATTTTGTTCTCGGCTGATATTATTACCAATCAATACCATACGTTATTATGCAAAACTGTTGACTAGAAAATGGGCAGATCTTCGTGATACAGTAGCGAGTGAAAACAGTTCACACCAGACCTTTGATCAGGGAACATAATTAAAGCAAACCGCATCCGTTTGAAAGCACCGAAGCGACATTTCAGCCGAGGCTCAATGGAAGAAAGTGCGTTTTAACCGATCTGCATGTTGCGAACATTTCACAGCCGGGAAAAACTCTCTCGTTCCTTTCCATTAATTGAAGGATGCCAATCTCGAGGAAACGTTTCTTTAACCTAGATTTTCTTTTTTTATATAATTCCTTCAACAAGTCCAAAGATTGGTCGACTGTTAAGATGTTTCTTTATCATCGAATTTCACTTAAAATATTGGCGATTCTTCAGTCGGTGACTATTCTGGTCTTCATATCCACGCTGCAGTCCTCTGAAGATTTGCAATCATCTCAAGAAGAAATCTCAACAATTCCCCTCAACGTTTCATTTCCTTTTCTTGCCTTACCTGTCTGTATTTTTCTGGTTCAGCGGTCTTTCTTTGTTACCAATCCATCCATCCATCCAAAAAGAACGCAATACATAATTACGTGTGCAAACGTGTAATATTCATGTGCAATACGTCTTAGATAATTTTAAGCTTATATTAGTGCCAATTTTGTCTTCAAACTTAAAGGTTCGGTATACGTTTTCAATGTAAATGTTACGCCACGATTTGTAAAAAAAAGGCTGCTACAAATAAAGAATTCGAAGTCACAACGGTGCCCATCACTTATGTCATTAGGACCTTTAGGATTACTACTTACGGTTGGTTCATTAATTTGGTATATTAAACAAAAATACCTACAAGTATGTCTGCGAAGTTAGGCGAATGTACGCAAAATACAAGGTTCACTGCCACTCAAATCCCAATGAGACCCTAGAGTACCAAAGAGACCGTGGAAAATAAGTGGATGACCTACTACTTCTTAAAAGAAGATTTGAGTCAATTGAACTGAACTAAGCCCTGGCTTCCTAGCATCATCATGATTATCATCGTAATTGCGGCAGTGGGAAGAGGAATGGTTCAAAAATGAAAACTACAAGAACATATGACAAGAAGGAGAAGCTCATAAAACTCAAAAAAAGTATTAAATTTGATGGGTGCTAAAACTGCACGCATACAACAACAATAATAATACTCAACCCCACCCATAATGTCCATCTTTTAATAAGTAGCAGGCTATTGAGTGTATATCATGCTGACATGTCTGAGACTCCAATCTGCAAGAACATCTCGGGTCATCCAGTAGACCAAAACGCACGAAGTACGGCTGATGATTCCTACGAAGACAGTGATGCTTTTGGAGAACTGGTTGAGATGAAAGCTCTAAAAAAAGCACGCCTGAGTGCGGCATTTACTGGGAAAGGGATCGACTAACGCAAATTACATGATATAGACAGAGGGGAGTAACTGGATCGAGAGGTTACGATTAACGTTAAAAGGTGTTGACCCTTACCAATATATCTAGTCAGTAGTCGTACTATAATTTCAGTCTTAATGCAAGGTTTGCTACTCCTATTAGTCACTGCCATGGTCCTTCATTAAATTTTGTGCGTGGTCCTGGAACCCAATTCCAATGAACCAAGAACCAAATGTTTCAAGTATTGATCTATATTTTTGGCAGTTTGGTATGCCTAAAAGGTTCAGGGCTAACGACTCCCCTTCAAACTTTTTCGCTCATTTATGCTTTTGTTTTATAGGAGAATTTTGGAATACCAACATGTTACCAAGACTCCTCCATCTAAGAATCGATCCACAAAATAACGAAAGGAGAAGTGAGTACACTAGGGGAGTATTGATTAGGCTACACCAGTCAGTTGAATCAGAAAAATCTTTAAAAAAATGGTATGTTGAACGATGATTAATTATGTTCTTAGGAGGAAGAAACTGCCACCCATATTTTCAAATGCGAAACGACAGCTCATTGGAAACATACCCTAATGACCCAAAAAGACTCGGAAAAATAATTTCATCCATGACTTTAGTTTGTGAACTAACTCTTAAAGCGGCCGCGTTACAATATGAAGCCACAAAAAATAAAACTGTGTACCTAAACCAAACCTAAAAGTACCCACTTTAAAACCTAAAGCCATAATCAAAGAAAATTAAATCCTTAGATATAACCCTTGACCAAAGTCTCAAGTGGAGAAATCATCTGGGTAACATACTACATACAGCCAAGACAGGACATAGCTGAACGTACAACCATCCGTTTAAAGAATGGCAAAACCTTCTCCAAAGAAATAACTAGATATAATCTTAGACCAAAGACTCAAGTGGAAATGTCAAATAGGCAATGGACTGCTTAAAGCGAAGGTACTAAGTATTGGCCAGAGAGGGGAAACCTAAATCAAAAACACCACAAGCCATAGCCTTCTCCAAATAAACTATGTGCCTAGTTATAACTCTTGATCATGCTATGTAGGTACTGGTACATGCGATAGGCCATATTTCCATGGTTAAACACCCGCTAAGAAATTGTGAAATTTTATTACGCGTTTATTAAATTAATTGATTGTTTAGAATTGGTGACCGTGTTCTAAAAATAATCTGATAATGAACCGCAAATACTCTGCGATCATTTCTAGGCCTGTTTTATATACAGAAAAAACGGCCGATCTGACGTATCAACGGTTAAAACCGGTCGACCGAAGTCCAACGTCAATATTAGCCGAGATAAAGGTCCATGAAGTGATTGTAGTCATTTGGCCACTTTCACTTTCAAGTTCAGAGCGTCCCAACCTCACACCGGCAATCATCGTGTCTATATATCGTGTCCATCCAACGGGCACTAGCACTTTTACCGGGAGACGTTACGCCCCAGCAACTCGTTCAACTCGCCCAGATCTTTCTTTTATGTGCCCAAGGTTTTTTTCTTCTTTCTTTATACTTCTTGTGAAACGGTGATTATAACACGACTTAGTCCGATTGGGATTCGAGGTTTTCCGTTCTCCAATCCAGCGGGAACCTCGAAAGTGCAAAATACAATAAATTACAGTACCTAAATCAATTATATTGCATCGGTGGTTGGCTCAGATATTTAAGTTTAACCCAACGTTGACCCAATTGAATCACACGAAAAAACACGAAATCGATTACATAAATAATAATATGCGAGTCAATGAAAAATATGTCGCAATATGACATTGGTCAAAAAATGTTTTAGTTAATTACAGTACAACATATATTAAAATTTATTTATAACCGGCTGGTTTACAGTGTAATAATTTATTCATCATTAAGATCACGTAAGAAAAATCACAAAAATAACATAAATATTAATAAGGTAATAAATCCAACCCTAATTTAGATCCGACTTAATTCCAATGTGAATGTATTTATTTGTGCGATATTGCTGTCGAAACCCCCGGGAGTCTAACTCTGTTGAACAGGAAGCGACGATAATTAAATTTGAATGATATATTTTTATCTCAACGTTGTTTTTAAGTTTTTCTACACCCATGTACACCGATTTTTTCAATATTTAAAAGGAATATTTCGAAATCTATATGTGGTTAGTAGACATAATTCAACGTGTTAATTAAAATTGTTAGGAAAGATCAATCGAATTTTAACTGGCAATTGAAATAAAATGGATGTCAGCCAAGACAAACGATTAAATTGGATTAGATATAAAGCTTTTTTCGTCCAATTTACCCTTTTTAACTTCAAACAAGGGCTTTTTAGAGAAGAATAGAAGTATGTCGGCGGCGGTGTAGCATATTATTTCAAAGCTCCACCGCTGCTCCGTTAAACCGGGTCGGGGCGGAATATCGAGTACCCTCCGACCCGAACTCTAGATAAATGATAAGCATGTTTGATTGGATTTGTAAATAGTGGCATATATGTATTTATTGTATGAGTGTGTGAATGACTATTCTTAGGGGACGTAAGGGCGCCGAAATGACCAAAGAAGTCGATGGCGCCCGTCCAGAGCCCAACCGAGGAGTCGCATGCACCAAGGTGGGTGACTCCCCCTGACCTAATTTCTAATTTCCAAAATAAGGGCTTTTTAATTTGAAATTACCTATTTTTAACTTCTGATAGGCTCTTTCTAATTTCAAATTAGCCCTTTTAAATTTGAAATTAACCTTTTTTTTAAATCATCAGAAATTGTACCAGCTGGTATGTAGCCAGTTTTTTGACGGCATGTTAAGTAAAGCTCCTTTAGGTTTACGCATAGTTTTGCATGATTTTTCTTTTCTCAATTTTCTCTTTCCTTAAAAAAATTAAACCCTTTTTAAATACAGTAAAAATGAGTTATTCCGAACCCCTTGTAACAAATGACCCTTTGAACGCGCCATTTTATGAAGCTTTTTACATCAAATTAACCCGTTTTTTAAAATTTAGAATTAACATTTTGCGCATCAAATTAAACCGTTTAAAGCGTAAATTTACCCTTTTTCGTAAAACTACATTTTTCATTTATTTGATTGTCACAATGAAAAAGTCTGTATGATTTAATTTTTCGATGGAGTCCAACCTGACATTGTGGAACTCCATAATAAGATGATGGGTAGTAAATAAATTGACTTTTCCATAATAGACATTTATTAAGTGGGACGCGTTTCGGTTTAATATAGGCCATCTTCAGTGAGTTTTTTTATATAAAGGGATTTGACGTTCTTTTAAGTGTTTATGAGTTCGGATGTGGATGTCAGGACGAATATGGCCTTAATGAGTAGTCTGTCAAGAAGGTCAAGAAACTGTCAAACCACTTTATATTAAAACGTCACTGAAAAAGGCCTATCTTAGGACGAAAAGCGTCTGACTTAATAAATGCCTATTGTTGAACAGACAGTTTATTTCCTACTCAACATCTTGTAATATTTACAATTTAAATTCAACACATGGCTCGTCTTGCTTTAGTTATTGTTCTAACTTCCTTGAACGTCAGAGAGTGTTAACCGTTAACATTGTAATTCCGCATGGGGTTGTGAAAATGCCCATTTTCCTTTTAGCATCTTAATGAACGGACATTTTTAAAGAAGAAATTCGAAGAAAGGTTTTTTCAATGTTCCGATGAGACACTTTTTTCTTTCAATAATTACTTCTGTACAAGTCTGATATTTTAGTTGTGCTTGGTGTTGTAGCAGCTACTGTTGCTCTCCCATCTTTTCTCGATAAGTAATGATTGATTAAGAGGAACGTCCAGTCAATATCTTGATATAGACATGGATCAAACTATCAATTTTATTGGGGATTCTTTTTTTAACGAATGCCATTTGATAACTGTTACGATGTATGGTGTTGGAAACTTCGTAGAGAGCACTGACTGATTTTAAAGAGTTTGTAATGTAAGGCTGTATTCTTAAGATTTTTGTTGATTCAACAGTTGCCGCATGGCTGGACGTTGACTAGCCCAGCTATATCGTAGGCAAACGAAGCAAGGAAATGTAGGCGGTATATCTGACATATATAGGAAAACCGTATTGGTCCTAGTACACTACCCTGTGAGACTCCCTCTCTCAGTAAGCAGTACTCAGAATAGTCCGATCCTTGACGAACTCAAAAGTATAGTTCCGCTTAGTAAATGCGAAGGTTTAAAGTATTTAGAAGGACACATTTTAGTTAGAGCCCAGGGATCCAGTCAGTGGCTTGAAGTTATCATTCAGCTTCTATCATCAAGGTAGAAATGTATGGTGTTTAGTGACCGTTAGTTCATCATTATGGAGATGGTGAGATGCTGTCTGGTGTAACGTAGGTTTTAGAAAAATATTTTCTTTACCGTGCCAACGTTTCGAACTTTATTGTTCTTTGTTATTAATATCTTTGCTCTACACGGAAAACAAACACTTTGAACTCTGAAGGTGGTCTCAATAGAGATCGAAACGTTGGTACGACAAAGAAAATGCTTTTCTAAAACCTACGTCACCCCAGATCTCCAAATAATGGTTATTTTAAAGTTGAAAGTGTTAATTTGAAATTAAGAACGGTTAATGTGTTGTAAGAACGGTTAAATTGGAATCAAAAGAATTAATTTAACGGGAATAAGGATTATTTGCGTATTAATTTAATGTTAAAACGGGTTAATTTGAGATTAAGAAAGGCACGCCTAAAAAAACTAACATCCTAAGAAAATATTGTAGTCTTTCCGAAACAAAATCCTCAGAAGCATAGTCAACAATTTCTACTACGTTTCCAACACATCACAATGATCTTGTTGTGCAGTTCAAAAATTAATCCACAACTAATTTTCTAGATTTCATAAAAGTTCTTTACTCACACACCATGTCATAAGCCTCATCTATGACCAGCATAACCCACCTCTTCAGGCACTTCAAGACTGCTTATTTGTATCCCATCTACACCTAAGTTTTTAATAATTCAAACAGTTAATACCAAGTTAAAAAGTCATAATTTCATGTTAAAAACAGTTAAAAATTAAATAGGGTTATTTTCCTTTTAAAAAGAAGTTTAAAAAGATTAAAATGAAACTACAAAAAAAATTACAAATAGTTCATTTAATTTTTAAATGGTTTAGATATGTTTTTGATTAACCGCCCAATTGCTTGAAATAAAAAAATCTCAAATTCAAACGTTTTTCAAGCTTTATTTTCAATTGATCAGATTGAAATTAAAAAGTATCAATTTCAAGTTGAAAACCAGTTGAATCTAAAACGGCTTAATTTGATGCAAAGAAGATTAATTTGGATAGAAAAATAGCTAAATTGGTGCAGAAAAATGTTAAATCGAATGTTAAATGAGTTAATTGAAATTATAAATGATTTTCATTTCTTTTCTATAAGAGCCCGATTATCTGAAATTAAAATAATCATAAATTAAAAAGTTTGTAGTGTTCAAAAGAGTAGATTAATTTCTAATTATAAACGGTTAATTTGAAATTAAAAAGGATCAATTTGAAGTTAAACAACGGGTGAACCTATAACAGCTTGATTTGATGAGAATAAAGATTCATTTGAAGTTAAAAACAGGTAAATTGATGCAAAACAATATTACATTGACTTTTAAGCGTGTTACTTGGAATTATAAATGATTTTCATATGTCTTTTCTATAAGAGCACAATGATTTGAAATTAAAAAGGATCAATTTGAAATTAAAAAACGTTTGAATCTAAAACAGCATGATTTGATGCGAAAAAAAGATTTATTTGAAGTTAAAAACGGTTAAATTGGTACAAGTTTTCTTGTGTTAACTTGAAATTAAAACGTGGTAATTTGAAGTTTGAAAATGTTAATTTGAACTTAATAAGGCTTAAGTTGACGGAAAAAAGCCATATTGATAATAAAAAAATGTAATGCGTCGAAACAAAAGTAAGTCTTAGAATTTATGGTGATAAAATTGAGCGTTAATATATTTTCTTGGGATTAGTTACATCCATACAAATCCAACAGGCCAGACAGACAAATAAAAGTGTTTCCTGGTTTTTCTCGTCTTGCCAAGTGACACATATCGGACCTGGGGTTATGTAAAATATGCATTCTCGATCGTAGATGCAAATCGAATTTCCGACGGAAAACAAGGTGACATAACTCGAGTGAAACGGACTGTGATCACCCGGGAGCCAGAGCAAACACCTCCATGTGTACATTTGGTTAAAGGGCTGGTGGGGCTGGATCCCCACCAAAAGGCAACTTTCTGAATTGATTGAGGTTAAGATGGCGGATATATAAAGCGAGCTGAGGTAACTTGCCAGGAGAGTATCTGGATAGTGCTGTGAAAGTGAAGGAAGAAAAGGTACAGAATCGTCCTTAAGCCGACCCGCGTGACCAACGAGAGTTTCCTCTAAGCTTAATTTCACCGGTTTTCACACTATTGAATACATACACTGCATATAAATTATATATAAATATATAATATATTGTAAATTATTATATATTTATATATAAATGTGTGTAAATTAAAGTTTATTTTGAATTTTGACTCGACTCATGACGAGTTTTGTGTCATTCCATAGGTTCCCTTCTTAAATAGAAAATTTTTTTAAATAATTTAAAGAATAATTTTAAGGAAGGAGCCGAGTTGATTGAATTTTTGACGTGTCTTTTCCAAAAAAAAATCGAAAACAGTTGACCTGAGGTTTTATGTTCCAGGATGAGGGTGACACTATTGCTATGTTTGGTCGGGTTTTGTTGCGGGGCGGGGGTTGTCAATGGGCAAGTCCCGTTCGGGGGAGGAAGGCAAGTTGTTCAAAGGTACCAAGGAGGTCCACAAGTACCACAAGGGTTCAGGCCCTCCCCCCTCGACGACGACAGCCGCGAAGAGATAGACAGGAACACTGTACAGCCCACGCACTCGCCCTACGTACAAAGGCCTCAGGTGAGATTTTTCGTTTTCTAAAATACCGATTTTTTTTTTTTTCAAACCCTTTCGGACGTTTTGCCTGACCCACTGTAAAATTGAATTTAGGTATAGTGGGGAAAGAATAGCAATGAAGTTAAACATTACGAGAGCAAACTTCAAAAACATTTTTTTTCTTCATTTCATTAACAATCAAACTTTTACAACAAATTTTTATTTTCAAGAATTATGATTTATGTAATAATTCATAATTGGTTATTTATCCGAATCGACTCAATTTGCCAAAGTAATCATCACAAAGATACAAAATTTATCCGCGATTGTGTATACTTTGGAAAAAAAAAGTACCCATTGTATGGAATTCAAAAGCATAAAAATAATGTAATTGACTGTTTTTTTAAATAATTTTTCAAATGAAATACATTTCATCACTATTGGAATTCAATAAACAATAATTTTGCAGTTTGATCAATGGAATTTCGTTTTTTTTGTTATTAAACTGTATTTACCCCCTTCGAAACATGAAATATCACATATTAATATAAAATTTAATTCGTTAAAAGTAATTTTATTGGAACATGCTGTTGGATTTTCTAAGATCGCAAAATACACTGCTATTAAGCTCATACATACATTCACATTATTTATACCGTCTACAGGTTCAGGTTGAACAGAAAATTTAAATTGCGAATTTAAAAAAATTTAAAGAGAAATCTTATCTAATTTTTAAAGCCTATGTATGCTTTTTGTCCTTCCTCCGCGATCTTAAAATTACCGCTTTTTAATTTCAAATTAACTGTTTGTTTGTTTTTTTTTCAAATTAATATGGTTTTACGTAGAATTCACTTTTTTTAATTTAAAATTAACCGTTTCTTATTTCAAATTATTATTATTATTTATTGCAAATAACTCTTTTTACATTCAAATGAATCCTTTTTAACAAAAAAATTATTACAACTAACCCTTTTTAATTTCAATTTAACCCATTTTAAGTTTAAATTCATAATTTTTAATTTAAGAAATTAACCCTTTTAAGTTAGTAAAGAAACGTAAGATATTTGGCTTTTTAATATGAAATAACTGGATGCTGAGAAAATATAAACTTCGTGAAAATAAATTATTCTTTTTTTTTACATAATGGTTAAAAAATGACATTACGTTACTGAAAATGAAGAATAATTTATTTTTGTATTTAATTTTATATATTCCTAATTTGAATTGTAGTTAATTTTTGTACGAGCGTGTAATGCCCAATCGTATATTTTTTTCCGACAAATTAACCACTTTTAATATAAACTTAACTCTTTTTCGGGCCAAATTCACTAATTTTATGTTTTTGGTATACATTCTTTTACGTATAAAAAATTTGCATTTGAAAACCGATATGAAAATTAACTACAATTAAAATTTAAAATTGTGTAAAATTAAATATAAAATAATCAATTCTTCTTTTATATAATGGTTAAAAAATGTTGTAACCCTACTGAAATATATAAATATATTTCAAATTAACGTAAAAACATATCTTTTTATATTTAATTTGTTTTTATAATTTGAATTGCAATTATTTTTATATGTTCTTCCAATTTTTTTATTGTATGTGCTTAGATTTCATAGCCTCTCCTAACTTTTTTTTGTTTTAAAGCACGCGTTATTTTGAAATGTAAAGGAGTAATATTAAGTTAACAATATTTTATTTCTGCCTACATAGGTAGAAATTGAAATTAAAAAGGGCTAATTAAATTAAAATAAATTTTTAAAAAATTAAAAAAGGTTAATTTGATGCGAGAAACGTTATACAAAAATTATATTCAAGATCAACAACTCCGAACATAGAGTAAAAATGACAGAATTCGAAGTGCTTTAAGTTCATACAGCCTGAGGCTTTTCGGACAAAGTTGGCAATTCAAATAATTACGATAAACGTCCGACTGCAAATAATGAAGTAGCCGAAAGTAATATAGCACAGTAATGGATTATACCCAATAATTCATTAACTTGTCATATGTAATTAAACAAAATAAATAAATTATAAATCGGTTTATAATTGGATGAGGGAAGTACAACCTTTGCAAACTTGGCCAATTTCGGTTGCATTCAATATATCGTACTTCTGCATTAAAATTTAATAGATTTCTTAATAAGTATTACATTTAGAAAATAGGAATAAATCGTAGTATACACAACGATTTACAGGTTTTTTTGTCATTAAGGATTCTCCACTTTCGGGGGCAAGATTGGAGTTTTGTAGTAACTTATCCTTTTTTCCTTCCTGTCACAGTGTATTAGGCGAAGACAGGAAAAGGGATAAGAAAAACATTATAGCAAAAATTGAATTTGTACCAGACGGTTAAAAGTTGAATTCTTGGATTTATAACAGTTGATGTTCAATACCTGATGATGGAGGGCTTGCAGTTTAAGTACCATTTCATAGCTTTCCCCAATAACATTTTAAAAGCATAAATAAATAAGTACAGGTTAATTAAAAGAACGAAGCCAGTTTTAAAAAATTTTATTCACTTTTACACCACTTTCTCCTTCTACTCACCTTTCTTGCGTTCGGCCGTGATAAGTGATTCTGTCAGGAGTAAAAAAAAAAAGGAAATTTATACAAATAATACAGACTTGCTGAAAGCTTATTCGTTCGAAAGCTTCCCCTCCCCCTCAATAGGAAATATAAAGCGGAAAGTCGCCGATTGAACCGCGTTCAACGTAATGAAATCGTTGTGAAATCGTAATCGGCGGAGAATGTAAGGTGGATCCGCTGGCAAACGGTTTATAGGAAGGATCAGGATTATGAAAAACCAGTTTCCATCCAGTGTTAACGTAACAGCGCCTGACCGGCTCGCTCTAAAGCCTGTCAGCTTTTCAGTTTCACAATTGAACTTTTATTTTCATTGTGCAACTTTTCAGCAGGTGCAGTACAGGCCTCAGGAGAACGTGCCGCGCGGCCGACCCCAGGAGTATGGACTCCAAGGAAAGTGGCCTCCAGGAAAAAAGAACCTCAAGGTGAGTCAATCCATTTGTAATCCACGTATTGTCGATTGGTTTAAATTTTGGACGGTGAACTAGTGTTGTCAGATGATATGGCCAGCGAGGGTTCATTTTTTGATCGAACCTTTCTATCACTCTCTAAGGAGAGGTCAGGCCACTGTCTCTTTGGACGACGAGTTGTTCATTCCGTTGACATTGGTTCAACCCCATGTTCCTATTGGTCATTATTATTATTATTAGTTTTTTTCTTTTTTTACGAGGGTTCGCAACAGCAGAGATCATATAAACCATCAGGGTGCCGGTGTTTTTGAAAAAAAGTTTATAAATATGTCGGGTTCGAATGCAGGGCCGCTGGATTCGAACCCGGGACCTTACAATGATGAGCGCCGTGTCAAAGACTAAACCTTGCGGCCACCGACGCCCCTTCTAATAGCCGTGAATACATTCACGCAAGTAGATTGGAGGAATAGTTTATATTCTTCTACCAACTTTAAACTTGCTGAATAACTGATCCAATAGAGGGCGATGGGGTACTAAATATAACCGTATCATTCACGTTAATAAATACATTTGCTCAAAAAGAACACAAAACAAGTACTTTTTGCGTAATAAAACCTAACCTTGTGGGAGTAGTATATGGGAGTAGTAGATGGGTAGTTATTCTACGATCGTTTTTATGTTTATTGTCATATGAAACACGGCTGAAGAAGTCTTGGGTTTGCAGGTTACAAGCTTAAAGAATGGCTGTAATATCCAAACAGGCGTTACGGTTAGTTTCAGAATGTCTATGGGTCTTAAGATACATGCTTGCAGAGAGCCATTTATTTAATGTATTTTCCGGTTAGGGTTTTGGAATCTCATAGATAAAAGCATTCTTAAGTTTCCAGTTTTTATCCGAATTTGTTTATTTAGTCCGCCATTCCTTCAGCGCCAGGGCGTATAGTGAATATATATTTAATACATACATGAACCCATTTTCAGTTTCACTTTCGATTATATCGTTTAACTTTTATCGTGCTTAAATTGATGTGGATCGATCACTTCTGGACAAGACGTAACCAGTTCGGCTGAAGCCGGTTGCATAACGGCCCCCTGAGGTGCATCAAACCCAGTCCGTTAAGTAATCCGGAAAGAAAAAATCAATCTGTTAAAATACCAGTGAGTTCGTACACAAAATCGAAACTTCTCGCGAAAGGAAACTCGGCGAGGTGACTGACCCCGTACTTAAGACTCGTCAAGTCCCAAGGGTCAATCTCTCAATCGAACTTTTTATGACTTTTGAGCATTTTCCTACAATGTGTACAGAAGGATTTTTTTAGGTCTAATTCTAGGTGTGAGCTTCGATCGCTTATGAAACTCGAAGTGTATACCTACAACCATTCTAAACCCCTAACGGAAATACAATTTCTAATTAATGAACACACTTTATTGGCTGAAGGAGTACCTCCAAGGATGTACCTTACGACCCATATCATACGCAGTATGCTCTAGAGGTGCTAGACACAGTAAACTTCTTCTAAAACACCCTCACCAAGACTGGCAAACTCACTGCTGCAATTAGAGAGCGTGAAACTCAAAGGTGTGATAGGACTACTAATCGGTGTCTGGTATGTGCAGCAAAACTGCACAACATGAGCATTTTCAGTTATGATCCCATTTGAAGAATATGCAATTAGGAGGAAGAAAAAGCCACCCAAATTATCTTGGAATGAGAAGCAACCGCTCAATGGAGACGTAACCTTGGATACAAAAAAAAGTACTTCTTAGGAGAAGGAACAAGTCAATTGCGCTGAATTAGAAATCTAGGAAGGTACGATAAGCCAGAAGGCTGCAGTGCCTGGGGAGGGAGTGTAAACCCTTACTTCCTAGTATCTATCATCATTATCATACAGAGTATACACCGCACTTTCCGAAACTATTCTTACCACCTAATTGGATGATACCGGCGTTCTTTGCTCTTATGAAGAAAGACTCTTTGAGCAGTGTTTCAAACGGTGGAAAAAGAAAATAAACCAAAAAAACCATCCTACCACGATACACTCTCCCACCAGCTAACTTGGACTATACATCCCACGCGATTCAAAAGACAAAAACAACTGACGTCTGACTTCTTACAACTTTTCTGGACAAACGATCAATACTGATTCATATATAACACCGTTAGGAGATCAAATGATTATGGGTCGTCAAACTTTGAGGTTAAAACAAACTAACCAACCGCCAACTGTCCAAACTAACAAACAAAAGACCGTATTATCCAATGTGTTCTTTCTTAAAGTAGCTCAAAATCTTCTACAAGAAGTTTCTGAAATTATACTTCGACGCAACTCCGATGTCAGAAACCTTTCATCCGTATCCTTGTAAATAAACTTCTCCGACGATTGAAACGTTCCTTCCTATTAGTATTAGCTAGTACTAGTTAGTTGAACAGATTTCCCCCAGTATTATTATGCGTCATTACCAACTGAATATCAAAATCAAACCTTGCAGGTACAAATAAACACATAAAAAATGTAAAAATTTATCTCATTGTTTTATAAAAGATACGTAACTAATTTGTGTCCGAAGAATTAAAGAACTAACCCACATATAAAAATATGTTCGTTCATATTGATAATTTATTTCTTCGGAAATTTTATGGAACACTTGGATTCCAGTTTTACTTTCTCTGCGGTGACGGGTGTGGAACATAATATTCGCCATTAAAAACAAAAAGAGCCCAGCGACTTTTGAAAAAATTAGGTGCAGTTTCACTTTCACTTAGTTGATAGGAATAATCGACTACCGATAACTCACCCTGTTTGAAACCTGGCTGTAATAAACGCTCAGCCCACGGCGAGTTCTTTAAAAACTGAACAGTGTGAGTCACACTTTCAACACTCTGGGGTTACAAAAGATAATTTAAAAATCCTATATGTGATTAGCCAAGGAGTTATTGTGATTTAAAAATCAGCATTCGAAACGTTGGTAGTAATAAAACAAGCTGGAATTTCATAAAAAAGTGTGAATCATAGGACAGTTATATTCTGAAGTGATAGCTTTGATTTGGACCGGCTTAGGGCTAACAGTTTAACTTTGCCTGCGGAGTACTCAAGGTGGCCTACTATGTCCCACCCTGTTCACCCTCTTCATTATCACCACAAGAACTGTCAAGGCAGAGGTAATATTATTTAACCCGTAGTGCAACGTTTTCTCCAATGCGACCTAGGTTTATTGTGAACTCCCTATAATAAAGTCCATACCATACTAGCTGCCTGAACATAGCGACGGTTTACTTTTGATTTGGTTAATATGTTCCGTCTTGGAGGAGTTTATTTTATTTTAATATTTCTTTTAGGTAGTTTCATGTTTGAGATTATTTTTATTTATTTAATTTTTGAAGAATTCATATGTGCCCTTCAGAAAGCTAAAGCCTGAAAAAGTTATGTTCACTGTTTAACAAGCTTTCTTTCTTTCTTCTTCTTCAAATTACATAAAGCTACACGTACAGCCATCTCCCCTATGATATTGTTTAGCACTATAGAAAAAAAAATACCTGACCAATAAACAGGAAATCATATAACAACCAAATGTATTAAACAACATTATCTAACAACTGCTAATAATATGACGCAATAGTTTACAATTGATGTATAGCCGTTCACTATTAACTTAATATTAATTCAGCCTTAAAAATAGTATTCATCTCTTTTCACAGGAAGAGGAATTAGAAGAAGAGGAGAAAGAAGAGCCTGATAGGTTGACGATGCTTCTGCCTCAATCGAAATTCAACTGCCAAGGGAAGAACACGGGCTACTACGCCGACGAGGGCCTCCAATGCGAAGTCTTCCACTATTGCCAAGACAACGCTAGGCATTCCTGGATCTGCCCAGAAGGATTCTTGTTCCACCAGGTACACAAAAATCTTATGATATATTTAATATTAAAACCGAAAAGAAAGTCAGCATTACTATAGACATATGCTTTTCGTCGTTTCCTTTGTGTATGCTCAATTTGACCCTTTACCTTAATACCTTAAGTCTAAGAGAATGTGAAGTCTCAAACAAACTTTTATGTAAAACCCCCCGGTTGCGACTTAAATCCTTTTGCCAATTTCCTCATCCTGCACTTGACTACTTTACCTAACTTGCAAAGATTTAAGAACCACGTACTTCTCAATCATGAGGACATTTCCCTCAACTACAATGATCCAGAAACCCAAAATCGTATCCTTCTTTGTTCCTTTGACGTTTCTTCTTCATTTAAAACTCCCCCGGCTGTCTTGCTCGACATTGTTTAATCATTCGATCGGATGCAGGATAAGTTCAAAGGCATCTATGCAATACCCTACACCTACTACATCAACAAACTATATTGCTCTAAAGTTCTACTTCTTAGAAACGTACGGTTCTTCCAAGTCCATCCATTCCGATTTGGAGTCCTTCAGGTAGAATCCTTAATCCAATTTTTAACTTAACATATACTGCTCACATCCTGTCCTACCTATTAGTATTACATTGCAAACCTTGCTTCTGGATAACGAACAGTTCTTCGGTTCTTCCAACTCAACCACAACCAATTGGTCCCAGTTGATTGTGAACAACGTTCTGTTTTATCCACTCATCCATTCATCCTTTCCGAACTGGAGTCTCCCAACGACTTAGTAAAGGTATTATCCGCCTGCTGATATCCTGTCTTAGCCCTCTTGCAGACCTTTCTTCTGAGCAAACGTACGGTTCTTCCCACTCAGCCTCTAGTATCCAGCAGTATCCTTTGTCCTATCTTTTATTCAAAGGATACTGCTTATATACTTAACCATTTGATACAGCTCGATACTTCCAATTTCCCTTTACATCTTCTTAATTCCTACTTTGTCGACTGTTGTTTCTGGATTAGGTTCTTATACTCACCGATCTTTTCCGGGCTAGACTCCCCCATCTTTGGTCCGATCCTTTACTCAATATTATATTCTGACATCCTTAACCATCCTAATAACTCCCCTTCACATTTGTAGACGATACTGAAATCCTGTCCACTCTAAAATTACTGCCCTTGAGCGACGGCTAAAAAATCGGGTGATAAACAACGCAAATGCCTCTTCGTCCCATTGCAGCGAGCAATCCTTTTCAACATACTACACAAACCTGCACCAAATACTGTCAAATCCTATAGAATTAAATTGGACTGGAAAGTCCGAAACTTTCCGTTGTATCGAAAACGTCTCTTCCTATCTAGCCAGTCTTACTCTTTACCACGAACTTACGCTCCCCAAGTTCATAATATCCCGCTATAGTAAAATTATACTCAAGGTCATCTCAATTCTTTAGTAACCAAGCTTTCATCGGCATCAGCCCGCTATCTCAGTGATAACGTTTTTGTATTTCGTGAAGTTAAATGGGTAGAAGGTCGATAAAACGTATTCTTCTGTAGCTATAAAATACTTACACAACATTCCTCGTTTCAATTGTTTAAAAAAGGCTTGAGTTAGTGGAGCGATTGAGTAGGCCAAAAGCATGACCGACAGGCGTGAATCTCGAGCTCGGTTTCATCGGTAAATACTCTGCTTCATTCCGTAGCATGGTTGTTCTACCGAGACGAACGTTATGAGTCTTTGTTGTGTTGCTTTAAACTGCCGATTCCTATTTGCTCTTAAACTATCAATCCCTCTCTTAAAAACACTGAAAACATGAAACGAAAAAGTAATATAATTAAAAGTGCTGCCGAACAATTCATTTCATTGAACCAACTTTCTGAACGTAAATCCTACTTGTAGAATATCAGCTGGACATGAATAATTAGCTCCATTATACGTCGAAACCTTCCTGAGAATTGCATAATTAACTACCCAAGCCATACCTATTCACTTTTTTAAGTTTTCAGCCATTCCCAAACGTCATATCCACCCCACCCCCTATTACCTTATCCTTGCATCTGCTAGCTTAGCATTAGCTGACTTCTTCTTTAAAGTCATTCCTTCTCATTTACTCAGCTTCGTTCCAAATGATACAATCCAGCAAAGTTTCAAACTTGAAACCATTTCCTATTTTCTGAAAACAAAAGGGTCTGGAACACAGTCACCTTTTATAAACTTGCCTTACTCTTGAATCTTATTAACTTACATCTGTTTGAGAGCGAGGTGCGGCGAGTACTCAGGTATCGGTATTGACGTACCACAAGGGAGCATCCTTGGTCCCCATCTCTTATACTACTGACTTACACAACCCACCTGATCTTCGTCAGAATAGTATTTTTAACCAAAATATTGCCATCCCATGATGACTCACCCTCTATAATGAAAGCATTCAGTCTCATTCTTAAAGGTCACGAACCCCCCAACCACATATCCTTCTACAAACCCATCAACCTTCATTATGCTTGGCAAAAGTACTCAAGAGACGCCTTCATTTCCATAACTTTCTCAATTTCCACATCAGGCTTTCGGCCAATCCTTGCCCTACTTCTCAAACCATATCTCTCGTTGTCCCTTATAGCGATTCCCAGCAATTTGTTTCCCCTGCGATGTCATAGTGTCAATGTTTTATAAGTGTAATAAAACCTCAGGAGGAATATATATTTAATTGCATTATCTTCTGATTTTAGGTACATCTTATATGCATGCCGCCGAGCCACGACAACATCTGCACCCAGTCGTCGCAGTACCATTTCGTCAACGATTTCCTCTACAAACCGTTGAACGCTGAAGAAGCGTTGACCAAGCCGAACGTGACGATCCGCTACTCAGACAGATACTACCCGGAAAACTACTACGAAGATGATCACGGCGCACCGCAGCATGTCGTCCAGGCGACCCCCAGGCCGCAGCAATTGCAGCCGAGGCCGCAGCAGCATTTCCAACAGGGCAGACCGCAACAGCCGCAGCTCAGACAGCCGAACCAGGTCTTCCACTCCCCCGAAGAGGTTAACATCCCGCTCCAGCACAGGAGGCCAATCCCTCAAAGTCAACCCCACAGGAATTACCAACAGTCAAGCGAGGAGTACGAATACTGAGAGCGTTGAATTTTTTTAATTTTTTACTTTTTTCTTTTTTTAATGCCGATTGAAAAACCGGAGCGCCCTTGGGAACCTGCTATTTATTATTATTATTATTATTATTATTATTTTAATTAGTGACAGCACAGTATTTATTTTCAATTTATGAGAAAAACATACGTTTATGTTTCCTCGTCAGTTTCATAAACATCCAGTTAGTTGTACAATTTTGCTTATTTTAGTGTATAGGCCAATTTCTTAAACATAACAAGAAGTGAGACTGTATCGTGTATTACTAAAATATAAAAAATGTACTTACATTTGGAGATAGCAATGGATCCGCCTGTACAAAGCAGGCTTTTGCTCACAATGAACTGAGTACCTTCTTATTGTAATCAGGTATATCGTTACGTGTACTCTTTTTTTATAACTGTTATTCCTCATGAAAATTGTTATGATTTGTTGAGAAAAAAAATATATTGTTATCTCTATATCCGATTGTTTTTATTTTTATATTGCATGACCTGAGTGCAGGGCGTGAGTTAAAACCAAAGAGAGAGTCACTTAAGGCTAAATTTAATCCCAACACGTATCCTAAGATCAAGAAATCCTACAAAGCCGTACTATAATTAAATACTTCATCCCAGCATCCCTGGAGCTTAACCGTTCTGCCCTAGATTCTTTTTAGACATCTTCTATCGCGACACTAGGGTTTAATGCTGAAACTCTTTCCAATCTGATCGTTTCTTCTACGCTACCTTGGCCCTAGCCTTTCTGGTGTTCCTCAAGGGAGCATCCTAGGTACTTTATTATTCAGCATATACCCGTCAGACTTCCTGTGACTCTAATACACCCATCCTTAGCTTACCTGACGATACAGCAATCCTCTCTGCAACCGTCCATCTTGTTCGAACATTTCAATCACTCCAAGCTTACCACCTTACCGTAGAACCATAGTTGGTTAAATGGAAAATACAAACAAATTAAAACAACCCAATATTTATTTTTAATTACACTGTTATAACCAATTAAGGGAGGTGGACTGTAATAAAATATATGTAGATAAAGCAAAAATGAAGTAAGTTATGCAAATGAAAGTAACATAAATAAAAAATTGCAATTGCAAACTTGCAACTAATTGAATTAAAATGTACGATAATTGAAACTATATTAAATGTAAATATTTTCCTCCAAATAAATCGATTGAACTATGAGAACCATTTTTAATTTCATATTTTCATATTAACCGCATTACACTTTAGAGTAATCTTTTTTTACTTTCAAATCAATCTTTTTAATCTCAAAGAATTTTTTAAATGTTAAATTAACTTTTCCCAATTTCAAATCAACTCTGTAAGCTACAAAGTTATCTTCTTTTTTTAATTTAAGATAAAAACCTTTTTAATATCATAGCAATATTCTTTTCATTTCAAATCATTCCTTTCTAACTTCAAGAAAATATTTTTAATTTCAAATCATTTTAACTTCAATTTATCATGTTTGTAGTTTCAAATCAACGCTGTTTGACCTTTCAACTTCAAAAATAAACGCTTTGGACTTCGAAGAAAACTTTTTAATTTCAAATCATTTCTTCCTAGATCAAAGTAACCTTTTTTAACTTCAAATCAACCCTTTAAAATGCAAAGTATTTTTTTTTTTTATTTCAACTCATCTCTATTTAACTACAAATTAACTTTTTTATAATTTCAAATAAACGCTTTATAACTTCAATTTAACCCTTTCAACTTCAAAACTATACCTACTTAACTTATTAAATAAACAATTTACAACAAAAATTTAACCGTTTTAATTTGAACTGAACCGTTTTTAAGTAATTTTTAATTACCAACCAACACTTTAAATTGCAACGTAATCTTTTTTAATTTCTAATCAAACTTAATTAATTTCAAAGTTTGAAGTTCATCACTTTCGTCTTACCATATTTTGTGTGTTGAAAATTTCTCGCACTCTTTCAATACACATTAGGGTTTTACCGAAATGTCTGATTTGGAGGTCTGTGTTGTGTTTTGTTACTATGTGTGATCGTAAGGGTGTTTTTTTGCCTTGTGCAACCGCACATCAGCCATGCCACGTCAATCCGGGATGGCTATGAAGCGGGGATATCAGGCGAGGAGAAGTGACAGACCACGACCACGAAGCGGTTACTCTTTGGAAGTTGGAACGTTCGGTTGATACAGTTAGATTTCGTAAAGATTGGTTGTAAGGGATGGTTTTTAGATGTGTTCGTTTTGCAGTTAGTTAAACTTTTAAATCTGTAGTCAAATAGTTTGCTTAGGTTACATCAGTTGGGCAGGTGGAGTTCCAAGTAAGGCATTGTACCAGAGTTATAGCAGTTACAGCAGACTGGAGATTCATCCACCTATACTCATTTGTAGTATTTTAGAGGATTTGAAGGCCTGTGCAAATAATTGGACACGAAGTCGGATGCTGGGCAATGGTTTGTTGACTGAAGCGACTGGATACTTTGGAGGTCGGACGCTTATTCGAACCCCACAGATCAATTCCGTCCAGAATTTCGTGGTTGTAGTCATGTGTAGATGAGCTTGTATTGGCAGTTAAAGTTTCAACCTATGGTCAAGTTTTGTGTCGAATATACTTCAACTTACAAGTACGTCACAAATACATGGTGGTATTTTATTGCTTGGAGCGGATTGAGTTGTAGTCGACTGGAGGGCAGGTGATCCTTCGAAGGGTGAACGTATTTCTTGGGACCTGTTCATTATTACAAAGAGTGAAGAATGACGATTCTCCTAGAGATTTGTGAAGGCCGCTGGTGTCTGGTTTTGCTGTCATTGCGGCTAACATCGAATATTCGAGGAGTATTTTATCCCGGAGAAACTCTATCATTTTGTGGATTACAAATCTTTTGTCGATTTCAAGTCTGGGTATGGTATTGGCTGCTGGGAAAGGGGCTTAGTTGCAATAGATCGGTGGACAGGATTAGAGGAGTAATGGTGAAGGTTATTTCCTGTATTCTGGTTTTGTCGGTTCTGACCATTTTTCCAAAGAGGATAGATGTTCCAAGGGGTTCCCAGTTAAAAATTCGTAACTCCGCTGGGTTTAATCCAAATTCAATGTCATTACAACCGTTGGGAAGTTGAATTTCTCTTCTTTTAAGCATGTAACAGCACGGTTTTGATTTTATATCATTATAATTAATAAAACAAAACAAACACGTTTATACTTATTACCTCAAGTAATTTTTTTCCAGAAACCATTAGATCGGTATAGTCAGTCATTACCATTTTTGAGATCGAAAAAAATCTTCGGCACTTCAAAGTCGATAACTTTTAGAAAGAATATATTTTTTAATAAAAAAATTTGCATGCAGGGGTTTTTGGGGGTGCAAAAAGCTAATATGTAATTTTTTCTCGCTAAATTAAAAAAAATTGAGCCTATTTTGAACGTCACTCGGACACGAAGTAATTATGCATTGTATTGCAATAAAATAAAATAAAAACTCTTCACAAGATGACACTGCCAAATAAAGTCAAAAGTAAATTGTAAATGTTATTTTGTAATCTTTTATTACTGGCCAGTGGATTTTGTTGCATACGTAACAGAAATGCAAAAACTTGAAGCCCCCAATTGCGGAATCACTGGTTATTTTGTGTTTATTGATTTTTTTGTTGATGTTAACAATCATATAACTTAGGAATGTGTGTATAACATTTCACCCTGTTCTGTAACTTGATTCCTTCTTTGGCAGAATCCTGTAACAGCCGGTTTCAATTGCGCAATCTTTCATAACATGTACAGGCATCGCTTTCATAACGTGATTTTTCATATGCTACTTTATAAATTGTCCCACTGCATCTTGTTTGTCGTTTATTCACATACTTAGGCCCCGAGAGTCCGGAGATAAGACGCGAGAGAAAAAGTGAAGAGAAAGAGCAAGCGAACGTGAAGGAGATACTGGGGGAGAGAGTGAGGCAAAGAGTGAATAAGAATTAGCCTTCCTCCGAGTCAGAGACAGGGATAGAACGTGCCAAAGAGAAAAAGAGAGACGGAGAGAAAGTCAGGTGTAACACAGTGAGTGAGAATCAGTCTGATAGCGAGACAGCGGTGTCAGTTAGACAGTCAGATATGGAGTCTAAGAGTGAGTGAGAATCAGAGCCTCAATCAAATTACGAGAGAGAGAGAAGTATTCAGACTGACATTGTTGGAGTCAGAGAGTGAGTGAGAATCAGTGTCTGAGCCAGAGAGAGTCACTTAGTGACTGAGAGAATCCTTTGGCAAAATCCTATAACAGCCGGCTTCGATTGCACAATAACAATAATAATAATGCTTTATTGATTATTTCGACTTTTTACAATTTTTTACTCTTTTTAATTAGCATGCTATTACGGCATGGAACGTGATTTTTCATTTTATATTTTATAAATTGTCCCCATGCACCTTGTTGTTTTAAATGAAATTTCTTTGCAAATTTAGGCCGTTAGATTCTGGAGATAACACGCTAGAGAAAAAAAGGAGAGAAACAGCAAGTGAACCAGAAAGAGAGAGATAATGAAGAGAGAGAGAGAGAGAGAGAGAGAGAGAGAGAAAATCAGAGTGATTTGTCAGGAGAGTTTATGTTTCTGAGTCCATCAATGCAGTTCTGAGTCTCGAGTTTGAGTTCAGGGGTTATGTAGGTTAACAGGGGACTCAGACAGTCAGAGCAGTAAGAGAGTGAGTGAGGGGGGAGAGAGTAGTAGTTAGAGACATTTGGAGTCAGAGAACGTGTGGGTGTTTCCAGGTTTAAAAATTACATGCATTTGATCTAGCTTTTGAAGCCCCTGGTGCCTAACTTGGGTGGCAGGACAGATAGGACCGAGGACTGGCCCCAGACCATGAATGTGAAATGGGTGATAATAAACAGTTCATTTCCCTTATATACAAATTGGGTTGACTTTATCATCCCATCTTAACATATTCCTCATGAAAAGGCAGTGGAACAATAAACAATACTTAATATAATGAAAAGACACAAATAAACTATACTCTGTTAAAAATAATTATTTAATGTTCTAATTATAGCAATGAATCTTACATGTAATTTTTTTTTAAGTGATCAACAAACAATAATGTATAGATTAAAGAAGGAAAGAAATACTGTAGTAAGGAGCACTGATCATGACACTCATCTTCTCCCTTCAACTGAATCGAATTCTAATGTTTGACCTCTCGAGTTGAACAGCCTGAAACAAAAACAATCATGAGATGTAGAGTGGTTTTATTTATTGTGTATTTTATTTAATCTTATTTCAATAAAATTCTTTATTTAAACAAAACCGCAATGGATTTAGGGGCTCTGTCCATCATCAGGCAAATGACCTAGGGAAGTGGGGCAACTTTTTGTTACAGGTATTTGTAATTACCCTTATCAGTATCAAAAACAATAAACAATTATAAAAAATCATTATACACAATAAATTCTAACAATAGGCAGACCAAATTGATCAGAAATGACCAAAACACAGGTTTGCAGGCCCCAAGAGTAATCGCACAGTGAATTTTTTTTTCCATTCAAAATTTTGCAATAAACATGTTGGAACATGTTGAGAGGTAAAAATAATTAATCTTGAGTATAATTAATACCAGCCTTCACTATTATAAGTTGTGAGAATTCCTCTTGTAGGCTACAGGCTGTTGAGTGATAAACCTGAATTCGATCCTTACCTTGGTCTGCCTATCCTTGCTGGTAGGTACATCAGTGTGTCGTCATTTGCCATCTTCAATTTGTGTAACATCCATTGTAGCGCTGGCAGGTCCTAGTAACCCAAGATTCCAGTTCTTTAATATGGCTCTTGTTTATCGCACAAATTATGGCCTGTTTCTCCTGCCTCGCTGCTTGAAACTCATGACCTGGAACCCACCTCTGCTTTGATTGCCTGACTAACAGCTACTACATTTTATTTACTTTTTAATTAGAAAAAGCCTTGAAATAAAGTGTCCAGTCAGTTGATGGAAAAGGTGATAAAGAATAATGTCAAATATCCCAGACACCCTGGACCAAATTAGGACAAAACATCTCTGGACACCTGCAATGTATCAATTAGTTGATGACAAATAATCACAAATTGAGCACATTTCATAAAATATAAGTGCTGTAAAAATTACAGAAATTTATTGCTGTGCTATTAATAAATCCAATTTGATTAGTCTTTGACTTTGGTACTGCCAATGCTCAGTTTGGTTGATTCTCGAGGCTGCCGGCAATTTATTGCAACCTATAAAAGCTAGAATTGATGGTGTACTGTAAGAAGTGGTAGGCTCCATTATGTACATGGGTGTGTATATGTATATATATATAGGCAGCACATGTGCTGATTTGAGCTTATACAACTGCAAAACCAAATGTGTACATATTATAATACATATTTGAGGTTTCTTAGTGCAAATATAATCTTACATATTGGAGGTTTTATTAGTGCAAATAGAATATTGTGTATTTGATCTTTTATTACCGTATATAAAATATTGCATATTTGATGTTTTATTAGTGCATACTGAATGTAGTGAAGATTAAATGTGAATATGAATGAGTTTTGTCCAGGAGCTACAAGTGTTGGATGCCGATTTGACCTAAAGTTGACTGCATCAGGAGCCCAACCGCAGTTGTAGGACAGATAAGACTGATGTCTGCACCCAGACTGCCAATACCTGGGGTGATTGATTCTCAACGCCTGCCGGCAATTCATTGCAAGTTTCAAAAATTAGACTTCCTGGTGGACTGAGAGAAGCGATAGGCTCCTCTCTGTACATGTGTATGTATGTACGTATACGTGCAGATTTGAGCTTGTATAAATCCAAAGCCAAATTAGAGCATGCTATATTGCATATTTGAGTTTTATTAGCGAATGTTATATCGTATTTGCGTTTTATTAGTGCATATCATATTGAATATTTGAGGTTTAATTAGTGCATATTAAATGGCATATTTGAGTTTTATTAGTATATATAACATTGCATATTTGATGTTTTATTTGTATGCTTTATTGTAAATATTTGTGTTTCATTAGTGTACATTATATCACTTATTTAAGGTTTATTAGTGCATATAACATACTGAATATTTCAGGTTTTATTACTGCATATAATATATTGCATGTTTGAGATTTTATTAGCAAGTTATATTGAATATTTGAGTTTTAATTAGTGTACATTATACTGCATATTTGAAATTTTATTAGTGTGCTATATTCCATATTTGAGTTTTATTATTGTATATAACATTGCATATTTGATATTTTATTTGTGTGCTATATTTTACATACTTGTGTTTTATTAGTGCATATAACATTGCATATTTGATGTTTTATTTATGTGCTATATTTTACATACTTGTGTTTTATTAGTGCACATAATATAC
>CM077100.1:7551592-7563347 GCA_039619505.1 Cimex hemipterus
GAGAGAGAGAGAGAGAGAGAGAGAGAGAGAGAGAGAGAGAGAGAGAGGATGTGTGAGTTGGTGTCAGAGGTTGAATCAGAATCTGAGACATACAGAGAGATAGAGTGATTGTACGTAAGGAAGAAGTAAGTGACTGAGACGTTTAGAAAGAGAAAGAGAGAGAGGCGGGAGGGAGGGAGGAAGTTTTAGATAATAGATAGAGTGATTGATGGTACTTAGGAAAGAATAGAGTGAGTGAGAAAGAAAATTGTTGTCAGAGAGAGAGAGGGGGGTGGAATCAGAGTCTGAGCCGAATAGAGGAGCTAGAATGAATGAGCTTTTATTGTCGCAGAATTTAGTGAGTGAAAGTTAGAGAGAATCAGAGCCAGTTAGGAATACCTGTTTTTACAATCAATATTTGATCGATCATAACTTAGTTCGTTTATGTCGTTGACTAAAACAAAATTTTAGCCACACATCAACGGTGTGCATGTGTTCATGCCGTTCGAACGATTGCAACGCCCACTTCATGGAAAGAAGCCGAAAATAAACTTAAAGCTTCTACAGAATCCCACTTCAGTGGATGTTCGGACTGACTACAACCCCCGTCCGTGCTTGGCACAATGACCTAGTTTGAGGATTAACGCAAGCGTCGCACATGACAATATTAAGCAACGATCCATTTTACAAAAACTTTGACTTTAAACAGTCTGATTGAGTCGGATTTAGTAAACGACATCCCCACATGTGTGACCTAAGGCACTACAAATAATTTCATACAATTTTCATCGACTGGATTAAATTGGCAAAATGCAAGAAGGTACAACCTGCAGCATATTTCTTAAAATATCATGTCTATACTTTTCACTATTTGTTTTTTTAAAGATTATATTTTAAAATTTAAAAGAACGTTTACTCGTAGTTCGTCTGGCTCATGGCTCAGAGGCTCCCAGCCCAAAGTAACTCAGAATGTTAAGTGAACCCCACAATTTGGACCTTGAAACAATTGAATCCAATTGTTATTTGGGGCGATTACACGTCAACTTGTGGCAATTATAATCCTCCTACTTATTCCATTGGATAAAAAAAAAGCAAAAGCAGATTTACCAGTTATCAAACCATTTTTATTTTTTTATTGTACGTATTTTCTAAAAAGAAATGATTACACTTCGCCTTGAGTAATGGAACTACGCTATCGTGTAGCTGTATTTTGTGGTCCATTGTCATTTTATCTCGTCGGTCTCGGAATTGATAAGACCGTTCAGTTTTGGCCCAACAACATGCAGATGCTAAATAAGTCTGATTAGACGAGGGGGAGACTACGGACGTTAGATCACCGGTTTTAATCAAACTTTTTCAGTTCTTCTTGCCATAGATTTTCAGCCTTCCTTGTTAAAAATTCACCTTAATGGTGATAACGATGAAACGATTTGATTTTACTTCACTGATTTTAGAGTCAGTAAGAAGTAAGAAATGTAAAAATAAACTCCGGCAAATCCAGCTCAGTTTTTTCTTTATTCCTTTAAAACTTCGCATTTAACAGCTTTAACGAGAGCTTTACATAGATTTTAATCGTACTTTCCAAACAATTTTTTAGCGTAATTTACTTACAGCTTCTTCTGCTTTTTGTAAGTTTTTTTACTCATTTAATCTCAATTTTATATAATCCTGCATATTATTACTATTCCTATATTTACAAAAAAAACCTTGTAATTATACAAATATTTTCTATCGTTAGAAATAATTATTCAGAAATCGTGAGATGCGGTTTGATGTGATGTAGGCGTCAGAAAAACACTTTCTTTATCGTGCCAACGTTTCGATGTTTACTGAGATCATCTTCAGGGCTCAAATTTGTTCGGGTCTGTCATCTGTGTAATTGTGCCATTCTTGCGTTTCGTGTTGAGAGTGCGTTAGAAATAATAATAAGAAATCAAATTGTAGGAACATTTGGGATTCATATTAGCACATAAATCATAGCCCAAATCGCTAAATCTGCCCATAAGAAAACAAGAGTAGAGAGAAATGAAAAAAAGAAAGGAGAGGAAAGAAGAGAGTAAGGGTTTTAGTACAACTGGTGGAACAAAGCTACTCAAGCATTAGGCAGCATGCAAAGACTAGCAAACCTATGTGTCAGAGGCAATGAGAACATCCCCCTACAAATGCATTAGAAACTCTGCTAAACCTACCTCCACTGGAAATATTTATACAAGGAGAGGCTAGGAAAAGCTCACGTAGGCTCCAGAAACAATTAAATTGGATAGAAACCAAACAGTTCGGGCATACAACCATAATCAACAAAATCAGACACTCGTTATTAGAACTCGGGTCTGATCATCAGTCAATAATGTGGTATACAGATAGCTTCAAAACAAACGAAGGAACTGGATTGGGTGTTTTCTGTACAAGCCCAAAACACGAGCAGTCAAATTCATTAGGAACACACACTTAGATCTTTCAAGCAGAAATACACGCCATCAATGCTTGTACCCTGAAATCTTAAAAGAGTATTTTTAGCTCTTTATTGGCAAATAAATCCTTGTAATATATGATAGCCAAGCAGCCATTAAAGCATTAGCAAGTAAAACAATCGCATCAAAACATGGGGAAACACAAAAACCTGATATTTTGGGTGCCAGGGCAAGGGGGAATTTCGGGTAATAAAAAGGCCAAAGGCCAAAGGAGGACCTACAAGATCATACCTTGGCTCCGAACTTACGGATAATCAAAAACAAATATGGGCTTCGCCATCGCAGAATGGATCCAAACAGAACAAAAAGAGTGGATAAACTCCAGCAGCGCTAGCCGTAGTAAATTTAAAACAACCGTCACTAAGAATGGCAAAATCATTGCGGCAATTGGAGAGGGCCAAACTCAGAAGAGTAGTAGTCCTATTATCTGGTCACTGGCATCTGAGAAAACATCTATACAACGATGAGCCCATTTGCAGATTATGTAATGAGGAGGAGGGAACAGCCATCCATATCATCTTCGAACGTGAAGCAACAGCTCAATGGAGATTTAAGCGTACACGTACGGAAAAAACCTAGGGTATCAAATTACAGCAGCGACAAATGACCTGATACTTCTAAGAAGAGTTGGGTCTATTGCACTGAGCTAACGAACTAGGAAGGTATAATGATCCAAAAGGGTGCAGTGCCTGGGGAGCACAAACCCTGCTTCCTAGCATCCGTTTTTTTTAACATATCATACCAAGGGTTTTAGAAAGAGAAAGGAGTCTTGGAGTCAGCAAGTGAGAGAAAATCTAGGCCCTGTACGAAGTGGACAGTTGGGAGTCAGGCTCATTAAATACAATCCTACATATTATTTTATTATCCCAAATAAAAAATAAATCGACAGATATACAATAGCTTAAAAATATATGCGCAGCAAAGGCAGACAATCATATAAGTTACTTAAAATAATTGTTACGCCTAGGACCCACTGGCAAGAACGATCGGTCACTTCACTCACATTTTTTGACATAGTATAAAAATAGTTAATTAAATTAATTGATCCTATGACCGTAGCTTCCTCTTAGATTGATTCAATCCCATCGACTAGTAAACTAGTAGTTATTTTTTAATAATAAAAATCTTTTTTATACCTATTTTTTAAGTTTTTTTTTTTAAGTTTAGAAGTATTAATCAACCGTACTCATTACGGCCAACATTTACTCAGGCCGACAAAAAGGCTAATCATGTAACTTCTTCGACGATCGATAAATTGCGTATCATTGAATTAGTCGACGTAATTGAATTAATGGCTACTTCACAATTTTCCTTGTAAATGGTTTAAGTTTATTGTCATTTTAATGTAGACAAACAAATCAATATCGAAGACCTAGACAAATGAGAATGTTAAGTTGAAGTAGAGCGGTCGTTTTACTAATTAATAATAATTTATTTCCTTCTGAATATTACAGCCAAACAACCACTTTAGTTGTTACTTTTCATTATGGTAATTGTTGTGGATTGTATGATTGGTTAGAAGGGAGCGTTGACTATTTTTCGGGGCATTTTGGATTGAGAAGTTTGAATGCTATGATGGTTGTGATTTTGGGCAGAACAATCGTATTCCCAAATGGGTTATCGTCTATTATAAGCCGTTTGTCTAGACGTCGTGAGTGTTTTGTAGCGTTTAGTCAGTTCAGTGGATTCCATGTATGTCGATCTACAGCCAGAGGTAGCGTAGCGGACGTTAACTATAAAACAGATGCTCTATGTAGATATGTTGATCACATGATTAGTGGGTAAAGGTATGTGTTGGCTTTTGTCTGCATTATCCTTATTTGCCGCTTTTTCAAGGTTCTAGGTTGATAAGACCGATATGACGAGATTTGATGATAGGATAGTAATATCATCTGCAACATATGGATATCATTGGGATAAATATATCGGGGCAGTAGGCCATGTACGTTGAATATGGATGGGGCCAAGGATAAACACTGTGAGACTCCAACCTTAGCAAGAACCTAAACCTTAACGCCTAACAAAAAGCTATGGTATATTATGAACATAATTCGCTGGGTTCGTCGTCAGTCTTTTATCAATGTTCAATCCCAGGTGTGTCAGCAGTCGGTGTCAGCATATAATTCATAATCCGAGGAACTTTGGAACTCATTTTCTTTCGTACACTTAGATTGCTCATTTACTCTTTTTGGAACTTTATTTTCGACAGCCTCTTAAAAAGGCTAGAAAGTCTCGAGCAGCGAGGAATAACTAGCGCCAGACAAATGCCAATCACTAATCAATAACCAATCCCAAAAGCCTACATGAAACAAAATCCGAAAGTTATAATCAAGGAAAAATAATAAGGACGTGTAAAACAGTAACATATCTAGGAGTGAAGATAGGAGAATGTTTTAACTTTACTACACAAATGCGTTGTGATGTGTATTCGCCAAACGAAAACAATGATTAGGAATAAGTTTGGGTATGGATAGAACAGAACTCGGCGCTGTATTTAAAAGAGTTTTCCTCCCATTGGCTACATACCGTGCGACAGTCTGGCTAGATAGACTAAATACTAAAGGCAGAAAGGTTACTCTGTTAAGGACGACTGAAGCGTACCGTACTACAAATGACGCCGTCCAAGTTATTGCCAAAGCTCAACCCATCGATCTTCACCCCATTTTGGTCGGAAATACATGGTTGTGTCCATCCTTGACAAGTCGGTGGTCCCACAGCCCAAAGGGCAGAACCATTTTTGAGTACTTCCCAACAGTACAACTACGAAGGTCATCATTGTGGATTAAGCCCAACTTTTCGCTCTCCCAGTTCCTAAGGTCGCTTTGAAGATTGCTCACAACGGATGGGTTGGAGTGAGAAGAGAGGCAAGCCGTGTCGTCGGATATGATTATGTTTAGTGAAGGAATATCGGCAGTTCGGGCCTATGACACTTCCTTGTGAGACTCATGATTTTACTGGAATATGGAAAGGGATGAGCCCTGATAATGTTAGGTTTAGGTAGGATCGCAGAATATGATAATGTACTGGGAAGTTATTGGGTTTTATCTGGAAACCTGGGTGCCGTACCGTCCGACTATCTATCCGTCATCATAGTCTGCCTATACTTGCTAGGTTTGACGTCAGTTTTTTATCAATGTACAATTCCAGCTATGTAAGTAGTTGCCTTTCATGGCATTGTTAGTCCGAAAGTCAGTTTCTTTCACTTAGATTCTCCAATTGCGGTACCAGACTACCGATAGAGTGAGGTGACTTTGAAGCCTTATTGATGGGTTGGAATAAGAAGAGGCGATAGCCGTGTCGTGAGCAAACTTGGATATTAATGTGTAAATATTGAAGTAGGAATATCGGCAGTGTAGGGCCTAGGATACTTCCTAGGGAGACTCCCGATTTTTACTGGACTATGCAAAGGGATACGCCCTGGCAACGTCAACAATACTACCGATAGGTAATAGTACTGGGAGGTACCATTTTGAGTTTCTCATTGGCTGCTACACTCGTTGGAAAGTCCTGAGCTACATCTTGCTGTAATTTTGGCTCTCTGGTTGTATGCATTTTGGCAATTCAACATCTTCAGTGTGTCAGTGTGATTTGTGTTAACAGCAGCGTTTCCCACATTTTTCGTTATAAAACTACGACTGATCGGAAATCACACAGACCCAGCATGTACATATCGACTATCAACTATTTTAATGCAGTATCAGCAATCAGCGAACGTTGTTTATTAACATCTTACCCAAAATTTGACAAGGGGACAATATTTTCCAATGATTTTCCAAAACACGCACTAATACAAATAAAAATATCAAGTAGCTATTGATTTTTTAATGTGCTTAACGATGGGAAATAATTTTATTTAAAACTGAAGGTTTTTGGTTCATTGCATTGCTGTTAACAGTGGGTCCGCCAGTTCTCGCTGTTCGTGCTCCCATCCTTATACATAACTCCCGGTTATACGTCTTCTCCCACTGTCGGCTTCGCTTCCGGTTTGACACTTCCTCCTGGGAACCGAAATTGTGACGATAAAATTCCGCCTAGGTCATATATTCACTTTGCTTTTCATTATGGCTTATTAAGTGGTTGGTCATTAATTATTTTACACCACGCCCTTCACAGCCTATTGTATGCAAAGCCGGTTGTACAGCTATCGTCTTACTTTTCCGGAAGACTGTCCGACGACGCAAATCGAAACGCCTCCGATGTTCCGTAGACTTTCCAGTTCATTCGAGGTAATCAAAATTGAAACAATTTAATTTACATTTGTGCAAAGTATTACAAGACAAGTGAAGAATCGTCCTATCGACGTTTTGGCGCCTGTTTAATTAAAACCTTCAGCTTATAATGTTCGTCTATCCTCATTTTCTAATAATAACTTTGATAATATACCATTTGAAGTGCTTCAGTGGAAAGCCTTTTTTTCCCTCTAATAGGAGCCATCAATGATAATAAGGATGCTAATGATACCAAATTTGCATATTGAAAAACACGCTGATGGATTAATTAAACGAGCTGATCCTTAAGAAAAGTCCAATTTACTCCTGACAAGGATATTCCATTGTGTGTACTGAGTCTCCTCATTTTCCATCTTGGCCCCAAATTAATTTATATTAAACACAACGTTAAACTAGACGATATATGGCAATACATTTTGGGAAAAATACAGTAGAAATAAAAAAAGGGACTACCTATTTTTAAAGTAAAATTAAGGTAAAATCAATTAACAGGCTTCTTAAGAATTTCAAATGAGCCAATTTTGTTTAAAAGGCTATTTTAAATTATTGGTAATAGACTATTTATATTGTGGCATTACCTCTTTGGGTCTGGAGTGTGATGAACCTGAATTTCGTCGTTGCCGATCGTTTTGGTCTGAATACCCTCTCTTGGCTGTTTTGTCAGGAAGGTTTCGTCACCTCGCCACCATCAGTGCTGGGTCTTTGATGACCGTTCAGTCGAATTTCTTTATAACGTAAAATGTAGGAGAGGTGTAGACGCGATGGACAGACCAACCCAGAGAAGATAGCAAAAACGGAAACAGTTATTTATTATTCGTGCGTCTTTCTAGTATCCCGGACTTTCGACTACTTAGTACTTGGCACATCCCTTTTCATATTCCTGTAATATTGGGAGTCTCCCTAGGAAGTATCCTAAGCCCTATAATGCCGATATTCCTACTTCCTCCATTACACAGTTATATCCACCTTTACCGATGACATTACCCTCTTTTCACTTCAATCCATACGTTGTTACTTTCAAAGCGACCCAATTCTATCGGTAGTCTCATACCGCAATTGGGAAATCTAAATGAAAGAAAGAAAATGTGATTAACTGACCTTCGGACTAAGAAAGCCAGGGTGCCGTGAATGGCATGCTGACATCGGCTGCTGGCACACCCGGAACTGTACATCGAAAACTGACGTCGAACCCAGCGATGATAAGAAGACCAAGATGACAAGTAAAGATAAATTACATAAATCAGTATTGCTCGGGTGTCTTTCTTAAAGGCCGGACTTTCGATCGAATATGGCACCCGGTTTACTGTGAAAACAACAAGATACTTCCCAGTTCACACTATCATATCCTGACCACCTGACACACTGGTATTACCAGCCCACTTCACTTTACTCTTCCAGAAAATTTAGAGTCCTCCATGGAGGTATCGTGAACCCGTTACTTTTTACGATATACAATAGACACTGGCGGATCAGAGATGCGTGAATAGTTAAGTTGAATTCAAAGGTTTTCAAATGCAACATGAACATCTCACTGGATTGCGCCATACGATATTTTGACTATGCTTTCCCATGTCCAGTGCGAATACGATCCTATTTCCTGAAGCATTTTGATTTTTTTTTTATCTAATTTATGAAGAGCCTCGTTATTTCAAAAGTGATTTACGACTGATTCACGCGAAATACAGTAGAGCCGAACGAATCTCGGGCGAATGAAAGAACAAAGGCAATTTCAGTGAACTCTCTAAATATAATTGTCCCACTTTAATATTTATTATAAATTTATTCAAACAGTAACGAGCCAGCCTTCAAAAGGTAGAGAAAGCGTGAATTGTATCATTAAGATAAATAGGTTATAAAATATAAATCAAACACTAAGGGTTTTGTGATGATGACAGTAGAAAATTAGTGTCGAGACAATTAGAAATTTACACTATCATAACTGTTTTTTTTTTGTTTTGTTTTTTTGGCAAAATGTTCAGCTTACAAGGGGTGTCTACGTACGTGGGAATTCAATAAAACGTTCTTGGATGATGTTAGGTCGACAAATATTAAGCGAGTATCCGAGCATTCTTGCCACTGGCTACGAACCGAAAATGGAGTATTTTAAATTATTGAACGTATTTTGTTTGATGTTAGCATTATTTGTTGAGAGAGAGAGAGAGAGAGAGAGAGAGAGAGAGAGAGAGCCATGAGTGATATAGATTTAGAGTTGGTGTCAGAGAGTCAGAGTTTAAAATTCCCAAAGTGAATGTGAGAATCACACTCGGAGCCAGATGGAAACAGATTCAGAGAGTGAAAGTTGAAGTCAGAAAGTGAATGAGAATCAGAGCCTGACCCAGATAAAGTAAATGTATGTGCGTGATTTTGTGTGTGTTTGTTCCATGAATGAGTGACTGCTATAGATTCAGAGAGTCAGGGTTGAAAGTTCAGTTGAATTTGAGTGGGAATCAGAGCCTGAGCCAGATAGACAGTAAAATACACTCAGAGAATAAGAGTTGGAGTAAGAAAGTGAATGACGACCAGAGTCTGAGTCAGCTGGAGAGTGTTTATTCGGGTAGTCAGAGTTGAAGTCAGAAAACGAGTGGGAATCGGGGTCCGAGCCAGTTGGAGAGAGAGAGAGAGAGAGAGAGAGAGAGAGAGAGAAAGAATCAGAGAATCAGAGCGTGAGTGAGATGGGGTGAGTGAATGCGTGTGGTTGCTATAGATTTAGGGTTAGAATCAGAGAGTCAGAATTGAAAGTTCAGTTGAATTTGAGTGAGAAGCCAGATAGACAGCAAATCGAAGTCAGAGAATCAGAGTTGGAGTAAGAAAATGAGTGACGACCAGAATGTGAGCCAGGTGGAGAGAAAGTTGTATTCAGAGAGTCAGAGCTGAAGTCAGAAAATGAGTGAGAATCAGAGTCTGAGCTAGATGGAGAGAGATTTGTAGTCACAGGCTCATGAAATAGAGCCCTACATATTATTTTATTATCCCAGATTAAAAATAAATCGTCTAATATGTAATAATTTAAAAATACATGCTCAACAACTTCAGACAAACCTAATTAAAAAAAAAAAAACAAGCGAATTGCCTAAAATATTTTATTTCTCGGCTCCTACAGCGTCAGATATTTTTCGACATAGCCAAGACACGGAAAGTTTCTTTAAAATCGGTGATCCTTCATCCGTTGCCTTCCTTTCTTTCGAACGGGGTCACTCGCACGCCGGACACTCGGAATGTTCATTCCAGGGTTTCTTTCCGATTTGTGCATTTCTCTATTCTGGCACGCTGTTTTTTTTCCCAGGAAATTTGGAGTGTTTTAAGACAACGAATATCTGTGTTTGGTTTTTTTCTGCTTTGTATTTTTATAGCTTGTTATGATTTATGCCGTGCGCCTTCTCAAGACGTTGTCGATGAAATAATACACATATGTATATGTAAAGAGATGAGGGTTACATGCAAATATGTTAGTACGTAAATAAAGCCTATTCATACAGAGGAAAATTGAATTACTGTACATGTAAGAGATTATGTATAAGGGTGGTTGTTTTGTTTTTTTATGTGGTAGACAATAAAAACGTATCTTTTGTTTTCATAAAAACCCCATGGTGTTTATCGATCATGACGTAATTATTTTATTTCTTAACCGGTACGCATATAATACATGTACACCTTGTAATGTACAATCTTTTTTCGACTCGAGCTGAATTGAATATATATAACATTTTGTCAATTTTGTTTTTTCAGTGCACGTAAATAACATGTGAAAGTCACGGATTTTAATGGGAGAACGAATCTGAAGACAAATTTGAAGACAAAACGGAGGAGGAATGTCTGAACTGAAAAGGTCGTCATCTTCAGTATCTAAAAAGCAAGGAAAGGATGACGAAGAGAAAGACACCAGAGGATTTTCTTATTTTAAAAACTTAATAACAACAACAACACTTGCCCGGAAAGGTACGTCGACCATGATTCTCCCACTGCACGCATGTAGCCCTTTATTTCAACTCGTCACTGCATTTTACTCTTGACATATTAAAAAAAGGAGTCTATACGAAAAAATAAATAAAAAATACAACTGTATGAACTAATCACATACATGTCAAATGGTTATAAGAAGAGTAAAGTATTGATTTGATTTTGATTCAACTGAGCATGTCACCCCCTTCCAGAACTCGCCCTTCTACACTCTACCTTACAGTTTTGTTCTCACCACCCCCGTTGGATCAATTGGTAGAATTTCCTCACTTTCAGTTATGGAGGATATCAGGGTAGGAGAGTACTCCGTGGTATGCCCTCTCCTCGGCCGTATACGATTCAATAGTTTCGTCTGTAAAAAAAAATATCCTATCCAATATTATTCGTGTTGATAATTTCGTTAAGCTGATGCAAACTCTACGTAAAAAGACAAGCCCTTGCAAATGTAAGTCAACAAAAAATTACTTCATAACCTGTCAAATTGAAAATGCCTAGATGGATGGATGGTGTTCAGCATTTCCTATTCCGGGTCCATGCACGGTTGTTTCTGAAAATCTATTGCCTTTGTGTAAAACATGTTTTCAAGACACATCAATTTTTTTATCATCACAATTTGAAAAAAAAGATTTTCCCAACCCCCACCCACCCCTATAAAATACATATAACTAAAAGCCTACAAATCTATAGTTAGAATCTTTACATATATTATACTAAGTTACCGGTTTGACGAATTTGCCACCTTTTATTGCTGAACAGTCTTACATGTTTACAGTTCATGTTGTTCAATAGTGTACTATTATGTCAATTGAAATTTGACCTATTGCCATTATTGATAGCTGTGATGTTTTATACCAAGCATGCAATTTTGCATTTACTCTCTCCCACTCTGTCTCTGTCTAATCTATACATCTCTCCTCTCTCTTCTTTTTCTCTCCTCTTTTCATTCTCCCAACTATCTATCTACTCTCTTTTTCTCTGTCCTCTCCTCATTCTCTCACTGCTCTATCTATCTATATATCCATTCATCCATCCATCCATCCATTTCTCTCTCTTCCCTTTTCGTTCTCCTGTCATTCTCTCTCTCTCTCTCTCTCTCTCTCTCTCTCTCTCTCTCTGTCT
>CM077100.1:7563766-7603034 GCA_039619505.1 Cimex hemipterus
TCTCACTCACTCACTCACTCACTCACTCTCACTCTCTCTCTCTCTCTCTCTCTCTCTCTCTCTCTCTTTTCTCTCACTTTCAGAATCCTGACCTTCTCACTTTCATTCTCTATTTAACCATACTTTCTTAGTTTGCAAGATTTTTATTACCTATTGAACAATAGGGGCACAGAAACAATGTTCTAATAAAATTGTCTATTCAACGGAGAAAAGTAATAGTTTCACTCATGAACTTGTTTTACCCAGTTGTCTGGATTTTGGGGAATAAATTCTATCAAATTGGCTTGTTCTGATGGTGAAACTCTCATTTTCTACTATTGACTAGGCATTCATTCCATCGTTTGAACTTGTTAAATTTGTTGCCCTTGTACACTTGTTGTATATCAATGTTTGTTTAATACCATATTGGCTAGTTAGTTATTTGAACAAAATGACCTTTTCAGATAAAAATGAGCCTGCACGATTCTTGGGAGATGGGGTAAGCTTTAAGGCGAAACTAATTGGAATCTTAGAAGTGAGCGAAGCGAGGGGAGACAGAATGTGTCAGGAGGCTCTTGCAGATCTGAAAATGGCCATCAGAGCAGCTGGAGAGCACAAACAGAGGATTAACATCAACATAGCGATTGACGGATTACGTTTAAGAGATGAAAAAACTGGGGTAATTCCATTAATTAATTTTAATAGCCATATTTATTTTTGTAGTCATCTGCCACCAGATCCGCTATTACATTTTTTTTTTCATTTTCCTTTTGTAAAGTACAGACAATGTAAGACATACTTAGTAAATCTTTTTGAACACCTTGAGCCTTTCAGTCGTATTTTAGACCCACACCAAGTTTTTTTTTTTTTAACCTTGTAAACATTATCTACCTTTGTGAATTGTTTCCCTTCTCAAGTTGACTTCATATTTTCTGTGTCAATGCTAAAATCGTTTCATTGTCATCTCTTATGTCCTTACTCTATAATTGTACAAAAATGATTTAGTTTAATAAAATTAATCGACGATTATGCAGCAGGTTTTTTATCTACAGATTTATTGTCTATTTTAGGATTGTTTGTATCATCATCCTGTCCACAAGATATCTTTCATAGCCCAAGACATGTCAGATTCTAGAGCGTTTGGATACATATTCGGAAGTCCCGATACTGGACATCGATTCTTTGGAATCAAGACCGATAAAGCTGCCAGTCAGGTATATTTCAACCAGATATACTTAGATTTTTCATTTTAAATATTTTATCTCATCAATCAATGTTTTGAATTAGAAAGTAATTTTTTATGAATAAATAATATTGAATAAATTGTTCTTCTAGGTGGTAATAACTATGAGAGATTTATTTCAAGTTGTTTTTGAGTTAAAGAAGAAGGAAATCGAAATGGCCAAACAGCATATTGAACAACATCAGAAATTTACAACCACTTTGTTCTCAGACTCAACAAATAAGGTAATTATTATTTTTGTTATGTGTTTTGTCTTTTTTTTTTTTTTTTTTTTGTTATGTCCTAGCTGGATCTAATTGTTTAATAATTTAGAAATTACCAATGAAAGGTATTTTTTTCCACAAGCACACCCAACACTATCAATAAGATACAGGAACAGTTTATTGTGTGTACTATTAATATGGTTGAAGAAATTTTGTTTTATTAAAAACCGAACCAACAAATTTAGGTTGCCGAAGTTTAATTGCTCGACTAGTTTAATTTAGATTGTATGTGTTTCACGCAATTTATATTTAACTGATTGGAATCACGATTCATCTCTCTCATTTGTCTAATAAAACTTTTCTTAAACAATTCATTTACCCTTAAATACAAAAAAATTACATGTTACTTAACTCGTCCGGGTTGTGCCATGCTTCACAGCAGTTTAGGCCACTGGAAGCCTCAGTCGAAGAGGTAAGGTAGTGGTCGACCGCGGTATACGACAGCTAGAGAAAATCGTTTTATTCTTCTTATCACACAACAGAACCGTATTTTAATGGCTTTAAAAAGTAGTCAACTCCAAACGAAATGAACGGGTGAGCTGTAAAATAGTCGTCAGAAAGCTTTGTGATAACTTTTATTATTTTGTTCAATTTAGAGATGTCGGTTTGTAGCAATAAAATGACCGGGTTGTTGTATGGGGAATGTTTTGCTTTATGTGCCATGCATGAATTACAGCCTTTTTCAAATACAGTCAGTTGTGGTATGGAGTGGGATCGACGTCCCTGTACTGAACCGATTACAATAATCATAAAGGCACTTTATTTGTTATAATCCAATAATGTACAATTAAATTACAACTACTAAATTAGTACCATCTACCAAAATTGAATGAAAACGTCAATAGGTCAACAAAAGTGCAGAATAATACAAAATGTGAATTGAAAAAGGAAAAAAAGACTACCAAAGAGTTTAAAGAAAAAACACATAAACTAAAAATGTGAAAAAATAAAATAAGAACAATAATAAAGAAAAAATTAAATTTAATTATACAAACACTAAACATTCATTTCATATATACAAAAATATCTGTATTGCCATGTATGCCCACAAAATCCTACGAGTAAAGCTGGCCCATAGTTAAACTTGGTAATGAATTGGTATCAGAAAAGGGAACCACAGGCTTGGTGAAGCATGCATATTTCATTTAAAGTGATACGTTGTGCAGTGAAATCGAACACATCCTCTCTGATCTTGAAATTACATAAAATGCAGAATGCAGAGGGCCCCTCGACCCAGGGGGTGTAATTTAGCCAAAACAGTTCACATCTAATTTTAAACACTTACCCTAGGTTAGGTCACTTAGTACTGATTAGACTCAGATAGAAGATCACAGTGAAAAACAGAATGATCAATATCTCTGTATAACAAAAAGCTTGATGATGCCAGAGCAAGCCTCACAGACTCCCGAGTACTCATTGTTGTTTTGAGAGAGTCAAAACTAGTATTCCATTTGGTTATATTATTAACGTTTAAGTTATGAGGGATGGAACAATTGAAAAATAGTGCATGGCAGTGGTGGAACCAGAAAATGTTCTTGTTTTATTACCTCTAGAGTAATTTTAGGAAGTCAATACTGAACTGATTTTGTTATGAATCTTTGACTGCACTAAGGTACATTGAGGAAGTTCTTCTGGAAGGTCCATTTATTGGGGATAATTTCATGTTACACGATAATCCTTGATTGTTGCTCGAGTTGTCATCCATTACTTGGAGGATGTAGGGATTCCATGATGAATTTCCAGTTCAACTGACATGAATCCCCTAGAACGCTTATGGGACATGATAAAGAGATGGGTTAGACATCGATTGCCGCCTCCAACAAGCATTGAACAGTGCAACAACTCTTGTTGAAGAAAGGATTCTGTTTCAAAACACAAAATCCGATCGCTTGATGCCTAGGAGACTTACGTCCCTCTGGGAGTCCAGAAGCAGTAAAATGCATTATTGCGAGAAAAACTAGGCTATGAATTGTTAAATTTTCATCTATCACTAAATGATTATCCAGTGTTTTGGCGAATTTTCTACCATATGATCATAATTAAATTATGACAACTCATAAATTTCAGATCTCATTTAATTTGGTTTACACTAAAATAAATGTATTATAATTAATATAATAATACAAATATATATAGTTTGATATAAACAACTTTTTTTTTTAGTAGGATTGACAATATTTTTCTTCAATGCTTAGTTCCTTCATCAAGCTATCGAGGAATAAGTCCCAATCGGGACTTTGAAACTAAAATTCTAATTAAGGTTGGGGGCATAGGTGACGGCACTGACCCGACATGTTTTTTTCCCCTTCAAAAACACCGGCACTCTGAGGGTGAGGGTTCATATAACCTAGTAGTTGAAATTCCTTTAAAAAATAATAATAATTAAGTCAATTAATTAATCTTTATGTAAGGTATTGGTTGAAATGAAAAAGTAAGTGCCACAAGTGGGATTCGAACCGACGATCTTCGGCTTGGTACACGCCGCTGCTTTACCACTTGAGCTATCATGACCTCGATCCACTCGGACACCAACTTCCCATCTACTGCACCTTTTGAATTTTCCCTCCTTTTTGCACATTTTTCAAATGTCGTGTAATGTATTTGATTCTCAGCGACAAATGAAATGGCCACAGAGAGCATTCGTGAAGGTACACTTCGTTTTACTTATTAAATCCATTATATTTCGTGGTCCGATTGTCCAAATAGCTTCTCTCAATTAATTAATCTTTATGTAATGTAATCGAATGTCAAGGAATGTCCGAGTGTACGATAGCTCTCAAGTGGTAGAACAGCAGCTTATCTAGCCGAAGGTCGTGGGTTCGAATCCCACTCGTGACTCTGATTTTTTTATCTCAACCCAACACCTTAAATAAATAATAATTAATTGAAAGAAGTTATTTGGTCAATTGGACCACAAATTCTAATGGGAATAATAATTAACGTTAACTTCACTAACTTTATGGTATAATTAATATATTATTTTTATTATTAATATATTAATTACAGTTTTTAGTTGAGGTAAAAAAGTAAATGGCATACCCACAATTTTCGAGTAGATACGCTGCCCTACCACTCGGGCTATCCTGACCTCGATCCATTCGGACACCAACTTCCCATCTCAACTGCACCTTTTGAATTTTGCAAAAAGGAGGGAAAATTCAAAAGGTGCAGTAGATGGGAAGTTGGTGTCCGAGTGGATCGAGGTCATGATAGCTCAAGCGGTAGAGCAGCGGCGTGTACCAAGCCGAAGATCGTGGGTTCGAATCCTGCTCTTGCCATTGACTTTTTTATCTCAACTAAAAACCGTAAATAATTAACATTAACATGCAAGCTATCTCTAGTTCAATGTGACACGTACTTTACTCATTGAAGGGTTGGTTATGAAAGAAAAAGTTTTAATGGTAAGTCTCTTAGTATTTCTCATTGATCGACTTTATTTTTTTCAAATGAGACCTGCCAAGTTTTGATACATTTTCAAAAACTAAAATTTAAATAGGTTGCGCATTTCCAAAGAGATTTCAGTGTTATTCTAAGGTTGAACTTACTGGCCACTTTTTTTTCCCTAAAAATCTCTATCTAAATTCTGTAAAATTGGACTCATCAAGTCTAAGTAATAAAGGAATTTGCTCCATACATGTTAAAAAAAAGTTATCCTTCATTCATGGCCAGTTTGCCATAAGCCTTGAATGAGACGAACCCTTATGGTTTAATCCAAGTGGACTTGGAAAATCCCCCATACAAACACTGCATTTCTTAAAAATTTTTTTTTTTTTTTTCATAAAAATCAAAATAGCTGATTCTATATATAAGTTCTGCCTTATTATTTAATTTGTTTGGGAACAGGAACGGTGATTCTCAACAGAACCAATTTGAACTCTCTTGCAACATGGATTGGTCTAATTTGGCCAGGAAATTTTAACACGTACAGTCTAGCAGTATCACACCCCTTTCCCTCGATCACTCCACTTACACATGAAACATATCCACTTTTTCACACCAGAAATTTGCAGTAATAATAATTTTTTAATGGCCTTATGGACTTGCATATTTGCCCCGGAGGACACAAGAGAAAAAGGCCAGAGGGAATTGAACACATGACAGTTGGTTTTATGAGCCATCATGCTAACCACTCTGCTACTTACGTCTTCAAACGATTAATTATTAGACAAATTATTACAGAAATTTCTAATCGACAGCAAAAAGTAGACTAGTTAAAGAAAAATAATTAATTGGACTTTGAATACATTTTTTACGACATTAATGATCAGCACAAATTGTGTATTGGCTTTTAGGTAAACTCCCAAAATATTTTTTCTTTTTTTTTAACACCCCCTCCATTGATTGAAATATCTCCAAAAATACTCATCCTATCTAATTATTCTTGAAAATGTATGAAAATCGATAGGGCTCATTTGAAAAAATAAACTTTGTACTTAATTATTACTGGCATTAAAAAAATGTCACTATTTTAAATCTTTAGAAAAAAACTATGGAGTTACCAGTTACTTTTTTTTCTATAACCCTTTGTTTTGGAGAAAGTATTCACATTGAGGTAAATTTTTTTTTTTTTTTTTTTTTTTATAAGGGTTCACAGTAGCAGAGGTCATATCACCTCAGGGTGCCGATGTTTTTGGAAAAAAGCACATTTGTATGTCGGGTTCGAATGTAGGATTCGAACCCAGGACCTTTACCTTACAGTGATGAACGTTGTGTCAACACCTAAACTGTTGCGGCCATCGACACTCCCGTAGAAACAAATTTATAAATAAAAATGTATATACAACATTAAAGTTATAGCATGAACTATATTTGATAGGATAACCTGTAGGAGAGTACATGCTACCTACGAAACCTCTCTGGTCAATTCTCCCTTTGGTGTTCCTCGAGGGAGTATCTTAAGTCCATTCCTTTCCAACATGCACAACTGCCTTCTTTCAAAACTAACACACTCACACCTTTGGTCATGATAAAACTGTATCATAGCAATCCCGCCAAGACCAACTCATTAACTTTATCTTACCCTGAAAGGGAGAATAAAAAATAAATGAAAACAAAATCTCAATATATGCCCCTTTACTTGCCATCCTGTTTATCTGAATCAAATTCCATTTCCTGCAGCAAATAGTATTAACTACTTAGGACTATACGTACATAATAGATATGGAGTCCACTTGCACGACTAAAAATGAGAGAATTGCATTACAATTGTACATGTAGACTAAATTTTTGAAAAAACTGTTAGACATAGCTCCAAACTTATTATTTACAACAGAAAAACAACTTTATACAGCTCTTCTAGTTACTATTGGGAATTACAGACTGGAACTATAATACTTCCAGTCAAAAATCCTCTGCACACTCACCGATGATTGTGTTGTTATTAATCGCTCAGTTCTCTAAAAAATTTTACTCCTTTATTCCAACCCAACCAACTTCATGCCATTTTTACTTACCCACCTTTCTAATCTCCCTTAGTAGGTTGAGGTATGAAATGTATGCTGAAGATTATCATTTGATGATGACTTAAAGAGAAAAGATGAGCCTATATTAAATTCTGGCTAAAACTAAGCCAACAACTAAAGAGAAAAACAAAAGAGCCAAAAAAAAAAGTCAAGACCCAAAAATAAAGAATCATCAGATTCAAGTGACAGCAAATACGTTTTCTAAAAAAAAAAAAAAAAAAAAAAAAAAGAAAGAGTCTGATGTTGAGAAAATTAGTGGATTAGTTGAACATATATTAACGTGGGCTATTCCTACAAAATCGTTAGAAATAGTTTTCAAGTTCCGATTAACAAGATACAGTCCTTGAAAGCTTGATGAATGAACTAACATTTTTCTTTCAAATCCACCCTATCTCTGGTTTTTTATATACAATTATAATATTAAAGCTGATATCAGATTGCCTTACTGAAAATCCACTCAAAATAGCTTGTGAGTATGCAGAACATCATTCGTTTTGATGTAATTTAGGTGGAACTGGTGACTTGAGTGTTGGTCTTAGTATGACAATAATATTTATTACAGTTGATTAAGGTTTTTAGTTGAGATAAAAAAGCGGCACGAGCGAGATTCGAACCCACGATCTTTGGCTAGATACACTGCTGATCTACCACTTGAGCTATCGTGACCTCGATCCATTCGGACATCAACGTCCTATCTCAACCCCACCTTTTGAGTTTTCCCTCATTTTTGCCATTTTTCATCTCAACTAAAAACCTCAATTAATTGTGATGTATTAATTGATCAAGCGGACCACGAAATTAGTGAATTTAATGAATTTAAATGAAGTATACTTCACTAAAGTTCTTTGTGGTCATTTCATTTGTCGTCGAGAATCCAATCCGATTACACGACATTTGAAAAATGGCAAAAAGGAGGGAAAACTCATAAGGAGAGTTGAGATGGATGGGAAGTTAGTGTCTCAGTGGATCGAGGTCACGATAGCTCACCACAACTAGAGTACTTTTATAAAATAATAACCCCCAAAAATATGCATTGGCAGATTATTACTTGTTTTGTTGTTATAATTTTGTAGTAAAATCTGTTTTGGCCGACAGCATTCAACTCTATTATAACGCGATTAATTGGTTGTAAGCTATAATAAACTCAGAATTAGTAAAAAGTAAAAGTTAATTCTTTTCATAAGGAGTTTTTAATGTATAACTACCCATTGGGTGTCACAAATGAGGTGGTAAACAGTTTTATAATTCTTCCCCTTTATTATACAAAATACAAAAAAATCCATGGGCTAGGCCAGGACTTGAAACCAGGGTCTCTAGCATGACAAATACAAATCAGACACCCTGACCAATCTGTTACTGCGCTCCCAAACTTAGAATTAGTACAAATACTATATTGTACTGTGTTATATAAAAATTTACAGTGGATTATGAAATAAAATTGTACATGTACAAAAGGCAAGATGAAATAGGTGGGTCATGTAAGGTTCATTGTTGCACTGCAACCTAGATCTGTTGTGTCTATACTATGCTTTTATCCACAAAACTAAGCAGTATCCTCAGTGTATCTTGATGGTTCTCGTGGTGTGATAATTGCCTTACTGAAGTGACTGTTACGTATTAGGTCCAACTATGCAGATAGGTATTTTAAAGTTGTTGTTCATTCAAACGTGTTGGCTTTGTGCTATGCTCAGTGAGAAGTATGGCTGTATAGTATCTCATATTCACAAAGGATATGTGTCGATGGCTCTGGTTTCTCTTGGCAGAGTTGGCATGTGTCTGTCTCTGTTTTATCCATATTTTTTATGTAGCTGTTGAATGGTATATAATTTTACTGAAATCCTGCTTCCTGAGAGAATGGCGTATCCTGTACGTACTGTCCTTTTTCAGAGATTATGCTTTATCTTGCCTCTGATTTTTGTCATTTGTCCAGTGCTTGATTTTTTTTTTCTTTCTCAAGCCATTTTTCCAGCACTGACTTTAGCATACTCTTTGGTGCATCTAGTTAGTCCACTTCTGTCTCTGGGTGATCAGTTGGTTTGTTTCCTACTATAACTTAATGTCCTGAAACCTCAAGGTAATTGTCTTTTCTTAGAGCCATTAGGCAATTGGAAGTTTGGACCTAATCGCATATTTTTTACTGCCTTTATAGCTGCCTGACTGTCTGAAAGTAGATCACCTTTCATTTTTTTCTTTTATCAACTTGTATGCATGGGGTTGGATTGCATGGATATCAACTTGGAAAATAGCCAGAACCTCTCCAAGGGGTTTTGCTAGGCTTTCGGCCCATTTACCTCTTTACCTACTACCTGTTCCATCTTAGATACATATGAGGGCTTTCGGAAACTGGGTGCCCTTTCTTCCAAAGATCTGTTATTTATGACCACCAGGAAGAATCAAAGTTAAGTTTTCTTTTTTTAATAGCTATAGGTTTTACCTTCTCAAGCCATTTTTCCAGCTCCAGTTTTAGCACTCCGGTGGTTGTGGTTCAAGTCCATAGATGAGAGGGTTGCCCTATTTTGCTAGTTGGTCAGACTTTATTTTCTTCTATACTTGATTGCTTTTACCCTAAGAGTGGAGGGAGTGAGTTGCCTTGTGCTCCTTAATGAACCATGGCAGTGAGTGGACCTGGTTTCTAGGGGCTCGATGATGGGAACGTAGCAAGTCCAGAAGAGAAAGAGGTTCCATAAAAGGTGAAATGTATTTTATTATGTACATCTTGTATGAAGGGGAAAATGGACCTTTAATACAAAAAGTGAACTAACTAGGTGCACCAAAGTGGGTGCTGGGAAAATGGCTTGATAAGAGGTGTTTCTTATCTAGAGGGAATAAACAAAAGCAAAGCTAGGGAGACAGGAGTCTAGAGATAAAGCCATATTGACTAGGAAGAATAAAGTGTAATTATTATAGATATCGTACTACACATGGGAGAGGTGGTCATGAGGGCGATGGAGAAGGCTTTTCCGTCCTTGCCCAGTTGGAGGCCCTTTTTGATCAGATACTACTCTGGTCTTTCAACTCCCTTCCTTGCCTTCTATCACCTTTTCCAAGAGATCGGTCATCCTGGCATCACCACAAAGGGAAAAATTGCAGCCCAAAGGAAAATTTTGGATTTGTTTGGTGATGGCGCTTTTAGAAAAAGCACCTTCCGTTTGCTCAGTACATAAGTTGAAATTTTTTAGTTTGAAGATGAACTGCTTTGGTTGTGCATCAATCGTTCATGGCCAAATTCAAGCTTTTCAAACCCCACTTTCAACGACACAAGACGCAGAGCAGCTGGATAGTGTTGGAGCAGTGAGTTCCTCAAATGTTGCCTAAGAAGAATTTATTGGATCGTGATTTCTTCGTAAAACTTCGTATGAACGACATACCTTTCAAAAGATTTAAAGGGACTTTACAATATTATTAAGAGAGGAATAATCCAAGTGGAAACGCATCAACCTACTGTGACCAAATCTTAAAGCCAGATTATCCCAAGAACAACGTGCATTTGGTTGGAAGAGGTTACATTTTTATTAGCCTCTTCTACCTAAAAACGTAAATTCTGCACATTGAAGTGATTAGAAATCAGCAATTGACCAAAAACCTCTAGCATAGACCAATCACAAGGGGATTCTTTGTCACTACTGTGATAAAAGAGGACTATCGCAATTTCAGTCCTGCGGTTATAAGAGTGCCAAATAGGAGGGTTGACTGTATATTCAATTTATACGATTATTCAGGCTAATAATATAAAACAAAACAACCATATGAGCATTTCAGAAAGTTTATATGAGTATTCGAGTTTTAACGTCTCCAGCGATTCAGGAAAGATTTAGCAAAAATCCTCTGTAAATTATTTGAAATTTTGAATTTCAGTATGCTAATGAATTTAATTATTAAAAAGATTATGTTGTAAAATTACGGGAAAAATAGTAAATATCTGCTGTAACTTAGTGAATAGTGTGGGTGTTTGTGTGTTGGCCTGGCCGAATTCATGCACATGTGTGTCACATAGGGTGTGTGTAGTTATGAAGTTAAAAATCCAATGCATTCTTATTATTTCATGACATTCTCATTTCATCTGGACTCGTGAATTGCGCCACATTGTCTAGTCTAGTTTTTATCGCTTTTAGTCGCCTGATGAACAATTTTAACATGCATCGGGCTAGAGGGTGTCTGTAAAGTGTGAGAATTTTTAAAATTAAACTATGTCAAAACGTTTATAATTTTTTTTTTCCTTTTTATTGTTTGACCTCATAATGTGTATTGTAAGATGTCATTTGAACTTTTATTTAATCTTAAATCCACGTCAAATTATGTGATTTAAATTTCATCAGATCTCCTCAGACTTTAGTTTCATTCCTCTTGATATGACACAAATTTTCTCTTCATCGGTCTTAGGTTTGTTGTCGAGTTAATCATTCTTTCTCTCTAAAGATTTTTTTTTTCTAACATTTTAGTGTATTTCTAGTGTAATTTTCTAATATTTTAGTCTCTTCCCTTGTTGTAAAAGAAATAGCAAAATAAGATTTACAATCAGCAGTTTCCAGGTGAAATGGAATCAACACGGCTTCTTTATTACAAAAATAAACTAAATAAACATAGAGATAGTAAAAAACAAAGACAACTTGAAACAATGGACTTTGGATAAAGTAGAGTAAAGAAAGAAATTAAAAAAAAAACACAAGATAATCGACAAAGGATTACGATATGAAAAGAAACTTTGCTTTACAATTATAGCAGAATAGGAAAAATTAAAAGCGTTTTGTATTTTTCCTTTTTGTTCCTTTGTCATCTCAGTATGAGAAAATTTCCAGTTTTTAATTTGTCTTATGAAAATTTTTAGTAGTAATTGCAACATTCAATTAATATTTACAACCTACATTATCAATTAGTTTCTAATTTTTCTTCTTCTATAATAGACATCCATTGAACCATTGAAAATTCGGCCAATCAACCAATCGGAGGAACGAAGTAAAGACAACGCAAGCGCCGTTGAAAGATCTGACAATCCAGAGCATATAATGGATCTTCTTGACTTAGAACTTGAACTGAGTAATATCCAACAGGGTATCAACCAAATGGATAGAATAACACCTTCAGACCCTTTTGGACCAGCTGCGACAAATAAAGTTTCAACGGATCCTTTCGGAGATTCATTTAATCCACTGTCCAACAAAGCCAAACTTCCGCCACCGCCGGACACAGGAAAGAAAACAAAGTCGAACGAAAAGCACTGGTTTGATCAAGAAACAGAAGCGTTATTTGAAGAAACTGAATTGCCGACTAGTTTAGCTTCAATCCAGTCGAATGCATCGACAAGTTTTCCTTTAACAACAATATCTGGATCTCCCTTACCTTCAGAAGCAGTAAGTTGATTTTTATAAAAAAAAAAAAAAAATTGTAGTTTTTAATATGAATCGTAGGGATCAGAATCGTAAGTTGTCTTGGTGTGATGATAAATTTCCACCCCCACGGACTTAACAAGGTCCCTCCACTTTAAATGTTTCTCGGTTGAAAGGCTTGTTCATTCATCCTGAACCTCTCATTTCATTATATATATATTTTCTTTTTTTATTGGATTTTGAATTTCTTCTACCATTATCTGTGGCAGTCACAAAAATTGATGGTGAACGCATGTAGAACCTGCACTGGGTCCGTCTACACTCATGGGTTTTCGATGTTACTCCTTCTTCAGTGAGGAACTATCTCAATGCCCAAATGTATTTGAGTAACTTTCAAAACGCATGGTTTAGACCGGTGCTGGTTCAACATATAATCAAAATATTGTTATTATTAGATTCTTTGTAGCTTTAAATATAAATAAACGTTATAAAAGTGAATTTTAAACTTTTAGGTTTGATAATATTGATATTAGTTCATATATGCAAAAAAGAAAATGAACAATGTGATAAAAATTAGGATTCATATCATACGAATAAACGCATACTAGTTATGCCACCCATCTAACACATAATCATCAACAAACATGACATTCTTGCAAAGCAAAGTACAAAGTAAGAGTAAAGGTGCTCAAAGATTGAGGACTTACAAACTTAATTCTCGTATTATTTTCATGCCATTAAAAACACTTCAAAACAAATAATTTAAATGCTTAAGGGAAGACATTAAACCAAGCAACAAAAACTAAGAACTTGATCTAAATAAAACTAACAACAATAAAGTGCGCCAATAAGCCCCTGCCTCAATAGACAGATGGTATTTAACGACTTTCTTTTCCTCTACAACCTTGATGGAACTCCAATGATTATGACTATACCATGAAAAGTATTTGTTTTTTTCTACAAAACTAAGCTCTTACCTTGTCTCAGTAGTTCTCATGGTGCCAGAATTGCCTAACTGGTTTTTGAACTGCCTTCAGGTTATTGGGTCTGTCTAAACTTTGGACATTTTTAGTTTTAGTCAAACGTGTTGTGGCTTTCCACCATACTCGGTGAGGAATCAATATAAAGTATACAGCTAGTGCCTCACGTTCACAATGGTTGTGTTGATGTCTCTGGTTTCTCTTGACATTCAGAATGTTTCTGTCTCTGCTTTGTCCATCTTTCTGCGTGGTAGTTGAAGAGGTCTTAAACTTTCCTTACATCCTGCGTGCTGGGAGAGGGGTGAGAACTTCTTTTTTGAGAGATTTATAAATCTCTATGTTTACTTCGTACATGCTTTTGTAATATTTGATAGTTTTGATATTTAGTGATCATCTTTCCTGCTCCAAATTAAACACACTCTCTGTGCACCTATTTGGGCTAGTTAATCAGCCAGTTTCCTTTTACACCTTCATGTCCCAGTGATTCAAGGTAACCTTGTGTTGCCCTAGGATCGTTAAGACAATTTAGGCATTTCCAAAGTAGTTGGGAGCTTTTTTTTTCACCTTGTGCAACTACACATATCAGCCATGCCATCAATCCAGGAAGGCTATGAAGCATTATGGGCTGCACGCTTTCTTTGTTCCTTTTTTTTTAATTATTTATAATTACAAGGGCGCACCTGGAAGACATAGATAAAAGCCATTTACACAAAAACCTATATGGGGAAAGTCTACATCTCCCTATGCTCGGGGGGAGTAAACATCGCCCAGAAAGCACGAGCAGCCCTCCCACCCCGCAGCCAGCCCGCCGCACCTCATCGCCCCGACACCCCAGACAACGCAACACAAAATTCATAAACAGAAAACCGAAAAATTTGACTCAAAAAGAAAAAAGAACAAAATCTTTACGTAGAGAGAAGTCATTCATACACAGAAGCGACTGGGCAGCTCAAAACACTGAGGTCCCGTCCCCCCAGAGCGTTGACTGTTCATCTATCTATTTAACCCTCCTTGGTGAATTGACATAGAAGCACTAAACGGTGTCGCTACCTTCTGAAATTAGGGACTATAAACTGAATGGTTTTGCTACACACTGCAAGGAATAGATCTTCTCCGGGAAAATTTTTCTCCTCTCCTCGTGTTCCAGGCATTCCATAACCAAGTAACCAAGAGATCTTCCGGTTGATCAAAAGTTGCACAATCTGGGCTGTCTCTGACTCTTATTCTGAAGCGTCTCCCATAGCCATGATTTGTACATATTCGCACCATCTTGAAGAAAAAAAACGCCTCGAACCTTTACACACTTAAAATCGTGGCATTCACAATTAGTTTGGAACTAAAAGCATACTTAGTGCCTTAATAGCGCCTGACTGTCTGAAAGGAGATCTGTCCACCTTTCATTTTTTCTTTATCCACTCATGGAGTTGGATTGCATGGATGTAAGCTTGGAAAAAGTCCGCACCTCTACAAGGGGTTTTGCTAGGGGTTTCAACCCATTTACCCTTGCACCTATTACCTGTTCCATCTTAGGTCGATCAGTGTGCCAGTATAAGGGCTTCCTGAAACTGGGGTGCTTTTCAAAGATCTGTTATCTGTGACTACTCGGAAGAGTCAAAGATAAGTTTTTACTTCTTTTATACCTATGGGTTTCTTATAGCACTCGTGTGTGCCTGGTTGTGATTCAGGCCCCCGTGGGTGAGATGGCCTCCCCTTCTTAGCTTAGCTTATCGGTCTTCTTAGCTAATTGGTCTGCCTGTTTCTTTCTGTATCTCCTGGAACCTCAGGGTAACCTTTTGTTTTCCTAGGACTGTTAAGCAATTTAGGCATCTGCAGACTAGTTTGGAGCTTAAAGCACACTTATTAAGTGCCGATGGATCCGTTCAACTTTTTGTTTTTTTCTTAATCGATTCCTGTCCAAATTTCATGGGCACCAGCTTGGATTGAATTGGACTGAAACGATGGCAGACCCAAATGATCAGAAACGACCAAACCGCACGTTCATCACGTTATGTACCCCATGAGCGAATCAAGAAAATATTTGTGCGGAATAATTTGCAAAGCCCCTTATTTCCAAATGGTCGTCTCCTAAATGAGAAACATTTTATGTAGAAATTTATTTTTCTAAAATAGATCTTCCTGTAATATACCATATGATAGAATAACACATATCTGTACATAATTCTAACAAGGGTGTGCATGCATGTGTGTATGTAAGTGTACACAGATGTGCATGTAAGCTGAATTGTAAAACTATTTTTGAATAATGTTTTGGAGGAATACTTTAGTAGTAAGTATTTAGAACCTGGAATGTTTCTGTTGCATTTACTGTAATTATTATTATTATTTTATTATTTATTTATTTTTGTATGATAAACAGATAAATTTTCAACAAATAAACTTGTTATATATTCATTTCATTTTGGCGCAAAGTCATTACTTTTTCTTTTCTTTTGTGCACGTATTAAAAGTACTTAATTGCTCATTGATTGGTGTACTATTTAAATTTCTGGGGCATTGATTCTTGTTTGAAAGAAGACCCCAAGAATCCCACAAAGAAAAATTACAATATTACTTTTATGCATTTATGATCAATCATAGTGACATTAAAACTGGTATAATGGTTTATTTTGTATTTTTTAGACTGGAGATGATGCCATGTTGAAAAAACTCGACCTCTCACCGTCACGTGACCAATTTGATGTGTTCACTGACCTAGATCCTCTTGGAACAGGACGTAGCAAACCGTACATCGACAAGAAGGATTTTTTTCAAGATCTTAAAAATCCGCCAAAGAAAGTGCTTAAAGATCTAGTCACGGAGGTGCCTGTTGAAAATAAGAAAACCCTTTTTCATGGTAACTTTGAATGTGATACACCCCCGGCTCAACCTAGTAGCAAATCTGAGGAAGGAAATGTTTCCAAAACGTCTGCTCCGGCTCAGTTGTTTTCTGATCCGTTTCAAGACGATCCTTTCGATAAGGATCCATTTTCCGAAGTGGATTTTTCCAAATCTATTTTCACCCCTTCAAGCAGCAGTGATCCTTTCGAAAAGTTTGCCGATTTCGCTTCATTCCCTAATCAAATCGAGAATATCTATGCAACTGTTGAAACGGTGAAACAGTCCGCTTTCTCCGGTGAACTTTCGAAATCGACTCCATTAAAAGTTTCGCTCCCTCCGGAAAAGTTAGGTTCAAATGAATATGCTTCTGTCAGCCCGATACAGTCTAGAAAAGCTAGAGGGTACCAAAAAACAAACACAATAGGTTGTGTGATTTCAAAACCTCCTAGTCCCAAACAAAAAACTCGCTATAAAATGCTATCTCAAACGTCAGATGTTTATGGCGAGAGGAACTCCCCGATAATGGAAGGTGTAACAATCAAATCGAGAAACACTTATTTTACCACCCCTGAAAAACAGTACAATGACAGTTCAGCGCCTGAACCTCCTCCTAGATCTGCTCTCAATTGTTTAAGCATGAAGCCTCCTCCTCTGCCTCCTAAACGGATTCCTTGTGCCATCTCTTCAAGACCTCCACCCCGGCCTCCTCATTCTGATTACGACTATATAGAAAATTATCAGACTACTCATTTTACCAATATTAACAGCCCTCCTTTACCGGCACCGGCGAGGAAACCAAAAATTGTCGGAAAACCGAGTGCAGATACTGAATACTATTTACAGCCTTTTCCACTCCTTCCACCGCCGAAGAAAAAGAGTGCTGCGAAAAACGTTTCTGCAACGAGTGAGATTTACGCTTCTACTAAACTGATTTCGAGTTCGACAGCTGCCGCTGTCACCAGTCCTCCCACTTTTACAACTACAACCGTGACCAGTACAGAAACGGTATCTTCTTCTTCGGCAGCTACTGCTAATAAATCTTTAGATATTACTCTCAGTCAATTAACAAAAACAGGGTTTAGCGATCTTGCGGCTACCTTAAACATGTCTCCCACATCGCTTTCTAAAATGACATTACAGGAATTGACAAAATGTTTGGCCAAGCTTTCTAATAACGATAATCAAAATAAAGATTTGGATTCACAAGCTGTTTTAAACAGTGAGTGTTATTCTGTGGATGAAGGGGCTCCCTTTAAAGCTGAATTTGAAGCGCATTTTACTCCAAACGAATTTCCTAAGAAGGAAGAAGAATCTCTTTTTGATAAATATGCAGTTTTTAGAGAGCTCCTTGAAGAGGAGAAAAAGCAGTGTGAAGAAGTTAATGAGGAAACACAAGTTGATGACAAGGTTGAGACAAATCAGTTCAATGAAGTAGACGAGAGAAAAACGGGTGAGCCGATTAAGGTTGAAAATGTTGAACCACCATCAGAAGACAGATATGCAGCTCTCAGAGATATTTGTCTTGATGAAACGATTGAAAAAAGTGATGATAAATATGAAGATCTGAGTGATAAGGATGATAGTATTATTGAGCCGTCAAGGCTGGAAGAAGACACCGATCTTTTACCTCAATCACGTCCTCACAGTGAGAGTACAGAATCTCCAACAGTCACTACAAAAGAACACCAATCAATTATGGAAGCAACAATAATGGAAGAAGATATAAGCGCCCTGGAAGTCGATGAGGAAGATGTACCAGAAGAGTCTATTGATGAAACTCTCAAAGAACAACTCGAACCTGATAGTGTAATAGATAATTCTGTAAATAGAGCAACAAGTAATAAAGTAAACGATAATATCCAGTATTCTCACCCTGAAGGTGTCGCTGAGACCAAAGGCAGTACGGAAATAAATTCTTCATGGGCAAAATTTGACAGTAACAACATGCCGCTTGAAAGTGCATCGAGTATACACAGTGAAGGGCATATATCACCCTGGTCTACAGAGAGCAAAGATAACGATTTATCGCTGGCTTGCAGAGACAAGCGTAAACACAGAAAAGTAAGAAGGCATAAACAAAACCAGTGGCAGGAGGACGAAGAATCAGAAGAGGGGTGGGATGGCCGAGTGGAACACAGCTCATGGAGTCCGTCTTGGAGAGAAAACGGGTGGAGTGATGGTGACTCGTTGTACAATGAAACACACGGTTACATTGAACACGATTATCCAAGTCCGAGAAGAGGGCGAAGAAGGCGCATGTCTCCTTGGAATTCTCGCGAGCAGTCCCCATGGGAAGAAGATGACAGAGACTTGAGCGAAGATCAATGGGAAGGTTCAAGATGGCAAGATGATGTATGTCAAAGGCCAAAACACAGGGGACAATCATGGGAAGATGAAAGGAGAAGGCATTACGAAGAACCAAGGAAACCGAGAAACATCAAAATGTGGTCAAATGAGCCTCATGCTTGGGAAGACGATGAAAGGTATCAAAAACGTAATTACATAGACAGAAGAAGAAGAAAATGGGATGAAGATGTACATAATAGGAATAGAAATTGGAGAGAAAGAGACTGGGGTGAAGCTGGAATGAAAATGAGTAATAGATACTGTAAAGAAAGGGGTCACGATACGCACTGGGATAGTGAATACGGGGAGCATGATGACGAGAGCTCGCATTGGAACCAAAGGCCAAGAAGCTGTGATAGGGGTAGAAGACAATTTTCAGGTCATCATTCATCTGATAGCGATTTTCCAGATAGGAGATACATGAGGTCTCGAGAGGGCCATTGCTCTGACTTAGATTACAGGCGAAAGGCACAAACATTGCAACGTCAAAAGCAACGACGAAAGCACAGCCAAAATTCACCGTTCGAAGATGATTTTTCATCGCAATTCAGCTTTTCTAAGGAGAGCCCCGGTGGGCCAGATGCTTTTGACCCAGAAATTAAAACATCACCCGTGCCATTTGAGCCTCATAAAAAGCCTGGATTCACCGACTCTTCCAGAGTGAAAGATTTTTCACAATATCCGTCTCATTCGAATATCCATAGTCAATCCGAGTACCGCGATAGTTCTGGAAACAAAATTTCTCGCTCTTATCAACAGTCACCGTTTGAAGACGACTTTACAAGCCCAGATAATAGAAGGTGTAGTGGTCGCAGTGCATCCAGTGATTTAAGCGATCCTCGAGGTAGTGATGAGATTTTCCCTGGGCATCCCGAATTGCCGAAACTTTCAAGATCTGACGTCGCCAAACGCCCTAAAAGTGCAAATCAAGCACAATCTCTAACTCGAAACACAAAAAGTTTTAAATCCGTTGCCCCCCAACTTGATTCGCACAAAATCCCGCATCAAACTAAAACCGTCACTCATCCCGAATGCGAGATGTCTGACGTTAACATTGCTCAATGCATGACTGATAAAAAAGGAAACAATTCTGATTGTAAGGGTCGAATTTCAAACTTAAAACGTTCTGATTCAAGTTCCAGTCTGAGAAAATCAGAATCGGTGAATATTTTCGCTAGAAATAATGATCCTTTCGATGATGATTTTTTCTGCGAAGAAAATACCACTCTTCATCGCAATAAAGATAAATTATCCAAAACATTAGGGCATGAATCTAAATGGGCGGATTCTTTTAACGCTTTCAGTTTTGACGAAGAAACAAAATGATCTTACTTTGGAAATTACGTTTAAATAAGTATGCAATTGCGAAAACAAGTATGACCTGACAATTGAATAGTACGGATCAAAAGATACTAAAGATTATTTAAAAAAATTGTCGATTAAAATTGAAAATTAATCAAGAGGTTATGTAACAAAGTACCAGAAGATCTGTATAATAAGTGTGATTAGGCATGTTTCAACAGTTGTATATCGCGTGGATAGCAAAGTTTATACACAATCATTTATAAGGCCCATTTGTACGGCTTTTTATATGCAATTTATAAATGGTTTATAGTTATTTATTCTTCGGTATTAAATGTATATAAATACATAATAATAATAATAATATATGCATTAATTATCTCTAAATTGGAAAAAAAAAAGAGATTCCTAGTGTACATAATGTGTAATTATAACAAACCTACTAGAAATATTTTAGTAACATTTATAAAAAAAATAATCATTTATATGCAAATAAAATTGTTATTTAATGACTGACTTAGTCTATATAGACTAAAAACCACCACTATATTCGCATATAGTGTCATTAATTAATTGAGTTGTATATTTAAAATATGTAAACGCATTGAACCAATATCTTATTGGAAAAAAAAATCTTTGTCTATAGCGGTGTTTCTCAAACTGCAGGGCACAATTAAAATTGCAAAATGAAAATCAGAATTTAAAACGTCCACGATGAATTTTTCAAGGCGATATGTAAATTGTTCACTCGTGAAAGGTTAAATTCTTTCGATGGAATATTTCATTTATTCTAAGGGAAAAATTTTTCTATTGTATAACTTGGATGGTTCTGGTTTCTACACGAAATCTTTGTCATTCTTAACCACCCCCCTCCTTTTTAATATTTGGAATATCTGTGTCAAATTGTGTAGTCTTTTGCATTAGACGTTTAGAAATAACTGTACTACTAAAGAAAAAGAATTTTTTTTTTTTTTTAATCAACCGATGAATAGAGCGGCATTTAGTTTCAATTCAGTCTTCGTCAGTTCTTACTTCCATTTAAAAAGTTGGAATCGACAAGTCCGAGCCTTTTTCTAGCATTGTTAAGAATTTAATAGAACATTCAGACTAGTTAACAAGTCAAAAACTTTTTTTTAATAGCTTGTAGTTCATATTTTATTTCTTCGGAATCTTTTAAACTTTAAATATGTGTTGCTATTATTTTGCACACTTGGAATTATTGACATACTCTTCCCAATAAATAATAGAAACCAGCAAATACGTAATAAAATGGCACACAGTCTTTTTTAATAATTTAATCTTTTAACTAGTAACATAACAGTTATAATTTTTTTTTAACCATATACTATATTAGTACATATTACAAATATGATCATAAATAATTTTTTCTCATGGTCACAGCAATAACACTAAGGCCACCACTGCACCCGAAGGGCATTTGACAAGCCAGCCAACGCTGGCACTCGGTGTGAGGATTTAAGGGGAAGAACGTCTCGAGGACGTCAGGTTCTCAGGATGGGAATGGGTGTAGAGAGGGCTTGAGCACTAAGGTTAGAATGAATCAGTAGGTTGGAGTGAAACTTTTGGAATTTGGAAAGGATCAGCTCGTTTACAGAAGGACTTTGAGGTCATAGTAAGGTTGGTGATGTAGTAAAGAATGCACTGGTGTTGGATGGCTCGGCTGAACTGTATATGTTTTTAATAAAGATTTATTTAAGGTTAGTTCACTGTTGACAGTCATAATGTATTTCAGTCTTATTTCAGTCGAAGTCTTTGTAGCTGTCCCTGTCTTCGGCATCTGTTGTCTAGGTATAGTCCTAGTTTCTTTGTGTCCCCACTTTTAGCACTAGTCTTCGATAAGATCGAGCCATTCTTGGATGTTTAGAGGTCACTTGAATACAATTTGTGTGGGTAGACAGAATTTTATCCGTACAGCTGCACATGTTGCATTCTAGAGGATAACAACAGCTAGGTCATTTTAACCCAAAACACGCAATTTTTAAACCTAGACACATCCTCTTAGATAAATTGTTTATTTACATACCATTCACTCAGGGTGGTGGATTAATTGATACTCCATACCTTTTTAAACCGATTATAACTAACCTAACTGTCAATGGTGTACTGAATCTTCTACAATTAATTAAATGAACTCAGAATAAAAATTGCTTTTCAAAAAATAATTTTTTATTGAAGTTACAACTGTTCAGATGGTGGTTACAGCAGAGGATGATTAAAAGCGCATAGCATGGGAAGGGGTTTTTAGGTTAGTTATCAGAATTCAGATTGACGGCAGTGTTGGACTACAGGCTCTTTTTCTTGTAACTCGCCCCTCCTCAGGAAGAAAGTTGTCCTCAGCGTTCAACCGGTAGCTCGGGATGTTTGCTTATCTCTTCTGCTTGGTGCTTAGTCAGCTCTGATGATAACCGCTGTTTTGCTAACATTGTCTACTCTTAAACAATAGATAACACATTACAAAGAGTGTCATTACTAGTAATATTACATATATAATTTTATAATCGTTAAATAGCAGTTCAACTAATTCTTCCAATCGGTCTACATTAATATTGGATTTATGGATTGATTCAAAATGTGTGTCGTTTAACAAAGTTGTTTAGTGTTTCATGTTTTTAAATAATATTAGTACTGTTTCTTGTAGATGTACAATATTCGTATTACTGTGAGTGTTAATTGTTAATTGTTGGTTAGTATAAGATAAATATTGATTAATGACATTAACATAATTAATAAGTGATTTTGGTTAAGGTACGATGTAAAATTCACAATTTTTCGCATCATTTCTCTCTAATATAGCATTTTATACACGGATCATTTAATCTAGACATGGTTTTTTTTACAATAATAATTATCTTCAGTAGTGTATAGTCTCCAGCAAGTAACCTCTCGTGTTTCACAATAAGAGAAAGATGGACAATCGTGATGATTGTTTTACCTTCATGGCCAATTGGGTACGATAGGAAAAAATAGGTTTAATATGTGGGAATTGACAATTGGATAAAATAAGAAATGAAGTCACTACGAATGGAACAACGTACTCTCCCCATTCGCCAGAAAATCTCTTGATCCTTTGATATTAATGATACACGAGTTATTGGTACTAATTTGCTGATTTCTTTATGTGTTATTACGCTGGAATGGTTTGTTTGACAAAATTCCAAGCTATCAGCTATTTCGTTTATTTTGTTACATAATAAAATGATAGTGATGTAAATAGGATTTTATATTTCTGTGCAAGTTCTGTTATATTTGTTGTGTTTTCAAAATATTTAAGATGGTTTATGTAATTTTACACTATTTTCTTGAACAATTCCTATCTCTTTATTGAATTCTTTAATTAAACGTTTATTTAATGATAGTTGCTTTTCTACGCTGTGTTCTAAAGCGTATTCATTTGTTTGAACTTTAATTAATATTTTGTCATATTTTTGTTTGTCGTAATGGCCCATGTTTCCAGTTAGCGAAGAGATTACAGTAGCTAAATCATTAGGCTCGATTCTAAAATTGTTATTTCTAGTGTTCAGGTGAATACGGTCTAGTTTGTTCTGAATGTCTTCTAGGTATGATTCGAGTGTGTGTACTTGACAGGTTTTTATAATTTTGGAGGTTTTGTTCAGTAAGATTCGAATGTAGTCTGATCCGCCTTGATATATGACGTAGTGCAGTAATGTTTGGCAGGATCGGCGGTGCATTCGTACCCGATCAATCAGGTAGTTCTACAAAGACAGACAAACAAAATCCAAAATATTAACAACAGACAAATTTTAAAAAACTCTTAACATCTTATAACAGTGGTTTTTGGAGAAAAAAAAATTGGTTTTTGATTAGGTTAGATCTGGTGGTTTAGAACGATGAATAATATTTGGGTTGAATTGATTTTGATTGGAATATTGATCAGTTTCAGGAAGGCGTGTAGAACATAGTTTGGTATTTTCTTTTGTGAGGGAGTTTGTAATTTGGTATTTTATAGTTAGTGTGTATGGTAGTTGGTTGCCTGTCTGTTTTATGCATAATGTTTAGGCTAGGGTTCAACTTTGTCAATTATTAATTACTTCTATCCGTGTCTAAATTTTCATGTTGTAAAACTTGTAAATAAGTACCAAGTGTTGGGTGAATTACATGTATTACTGTTTCTAACAGTGTGATATTACGTTGGTCAGCTACCATTCTTAAAAGAGGATGTCGCATAGCCTATACCTTATGATCACAATTGCATGTTTACCATCTAGTCGATTTAAAAATTAGTTGGGGTCTTCCGAGTCCTTTGACTTCATAACTGTTATTTCTTCTATTAGATCAGGAATTGTCCTCTTTCCAGCAAAATCCTTGTTTAGTTTTTTTTATTCGATCAGCGATATGGGTAGCAGTGTTGTTCAAGAGTACTGCTTCTGCAGGGCCATCTAAACAGCACATTCCAGCTCTGAATAGAAGCCAGTGGTTCGAATCTTTTTTTGATAATTTCCTTCGCACAATATGCAGTTTTAACTGTACTGTGACAATGAAATTGTAGATCGCACCATCATAACATGGACGGTTTGGTATTGGGATGTCAGTAGTGTTAATTCATTATCAACCATGTTTAATGTGGAGGATAAAATATTTGATCTATAATTACGTGAAAAGGAATCACTGGAGGGTGTTCACCAGGTTAGGAATATTCTTCCGATGATGATGGTGATAGTGCAGATCTTTTGTAGTAAGGTTTGAACCATAGGTGATTTCGTCAGGCCAGTCCGTTGTTGGGGTGTAAGACCACGAGTTGCTCTGCAGTCCTCTGTTGTTGAACCCAGCGAATTAAGAGTGAAAACTCAAATTTTTTCTCCACGGGATTAATCATTCACGTTAAAGACAATTGGTCTTTTCAAAAGAACTTTCGCCGGACTCTGTTCGTGTGCCAATTAAATAAACTAGGAATAAAAATGATTTTTTTAAAAAGAATTTTTTATTAAAATGACAACTGTAGATGAGGCTTACAGCAGAAAATGATTGAAGGATTACAATAATAACAGCAACAGAAGGGGTTTTTAGATTAGTTACCAAAAGACATATTGCCAGCAGTGTCGGATTGCAGGTTACTTTTTTTTTTTTGTAACTATTGACCCTCTCATACTTTACATTTACTCTCACCACACACAATAGGGAACCCAAAGCAATACATTGGTACTATGCACAATAAAAACAACCCTATTTCCTACAAAAATTCGAACAGGGGACCCAAATATTCATTATCTGCTCAACTATATACAAAAAAAAATAATAAAACCATTTCCTTCAATAATCAGAACAGGTCAACAAAATACTCTCTGCTCAACCACATTTCTCATATCGGATGTCAGATGGTATTCCTACATGCTCTCTTATACGGAGCCGACCTTTCTCTAAATGCCGGAGATTCTCAACAATGCTAGATAAAATGTGAAATTTTACTAATGCTGTGCTATATCATCTTACTTGAAAAAAAAAAATCCTACTGTAAAAACATGCTGTAATTGTAATGTAATCTGCAACTTTGATTAACTGATCAAAATAAGAGACTGACACCATTGAGATCGAGATTGCATTTTCAATTATAAAACATCTAGTTAAAATTCTGTTTCTTTTATATAAAAAAAAGAAGGTTTTTAAGAGAATTTTAATTATTTTTGACTGCCAATATTTTTTTTTAACTATACGCACTCACTGCTTCATACAGAATAGATTTTAATGCTTATCAGAATACTTTGTCATATTTTAAGTGGTTGTTGTCTTTTATAATGTGTAAAACTGAAATCGAACTCATCGGTAACTGCATTGGCATCATGTATTAAATAAGGCTCCTATTCTCGAATATAACTTGTATAAAGAGATTTTTCTAGGGGAAAAAAAGGATTCTCCCTATGTTGAACGTGTGCATGTATATTTGACTGAAAAGTATCGAAAAGGTTTTTCCTTTTTTTTTATATATATATAAATTATTTTTTATCATTTATAAATGATTTATATATTTTATGTATCATTTGATGGAATGATGGGTATCTCAGTTGTAGATTATGTAATTTAAACTTTTACACGCTTTATAAAGGCGCAGGTATTTTGTGATACTGATATTTTTTGAGAAGATATTCGACAAATATTTTTGTGTGCACTTAATTAAAAAACTTTAATGTTGCCGTTTCATTCTGATGATGTGGAATGGTCACCAAAAATTCTCATATGTGTAATTTAATTGTTTTTTCTTAGAGAGCAAATCGACGTCAATAGTTAATGTTCACAGTTTTTTCCTCTTTGTGATATGTAGGTGTAATGTAGTTTAAAAAATTAATGTATTAAGGTGTAATTATTTTATAACATCCGTTAACTTTTTTTTAAATTTATTTCACATCTTAATGTAAAAGGTTAGGGAAACACTGAACTATAGTCAATAATTTATACATTCAAAAAGTGTCAAGATATATTGTGTATGTTAAAATATCTTATTTAAATCAAATTTACCTTGTTTTCTTTGACCTTATGAACAACTTTATGACAGTTCAAAGAAACTTTTTATTTCAATATTGTCATGTTTTAATTTAGCACTTTCATTTTATTATTCTAGTCCTTTCAAACCATCACGATTGTATATTAATATTTATCAAATTTTTTATAGCTTAATGTAGACTAATTTATTTTGTACAAAGAATGTATATCTCTAAATTAATTAATTAATGAAGTTGGTGTTATTTTTCTACATTTCAATTTATTTTAATTGCTTTTATTTAACTAGGATTAATTCACTAACTGTTCGATAATTTGGAATTTCAGATGATGTTGTTATAATGTGTTAAATTGTGAATAAAAATTGTAATTATGATAACTGTAATTCAAATCAGAGGCCCGACGTCTTTTATATTAAAGCACTTGTATATATAGATATACGTAAATTGACAATCTAGTTACCTGCATAGATTTACTCACCTGTGATATATTCCACCAGCTGTGTATCAAGTTACGGAATTGAATCTAATTTAATTTGTAAGTTATTTACTCTAAAAAAAAAAATAATAATAATAATAATAATGCCAAATAAGAGAGATTATATAATAATAATTGTCTGTATGATAAATAATTGAAAATATACCAAATTAGTTTTAAATTCTGTAATGTTCGAGTTCATACACAGCTGACAGAATACATATAGGTGACTAGATAAACACAGGCAACTTGATTTTTATTCAAATACACATATATGACATTTCTTGCATTTTCAATTGTTTTTTATTTTATTTATTTATTTATTTAAATAATATTGCGCAAGTGTAAGAGTATAAGTAAAATCTCACATATAACTTTACAGGTTTATCGTGAATGCATATATATTCGATTGCAGTTAATAAGTTCCTCAACCAAGGGAACAACCCTTTGACTAACGCCTTAAGTTACCGCCAAAATAAATAGTTTTTTTATCTGAAAATTATTATTTATTGCCCTTACTGTTTTTATTCTGTTCACTGGAAAAAAAGAAGAAAGAAATTGTGAAGGTAAGAACAAGTAATTTGGTCTTCCAGACAAAAGTGACGTCGTGGATTGATTCAGCATTTGTTCTTTTAGAGTTGGCCTATTGCTGACCTGCTGTGTACTCTCCATAATTACCTAGAATTCTTCGCAAGCTTCAGGCATTTTGTCAGATCCCAAAGTTTGAAGGACTTTGGCTTTTCTTCTCGTGAGTTTACAATCTGCACATGCCTTTAAAGCTGACACATGCCATTCCTTCTTCTTCTTTGTGGCAATATCTGCACAGGCTTGTATCTGCTTAATGACTGTGATATACTTACGGAGCTAGCAGTATATCAATCTAGTCCTAGTGCATCCTAGGTTCGTTAATCTCTGCGATGACCTTTTGCAGATCGATTCTGTGATGGGGGAGTCTATGTTTGATCTTGTCATTGCAATTGTAGGTTTTGGGCCAACATATGACCAGTTCACTCAATCTATCAGTTTGTTTTTCTTGGGTCTTCTTGGCACCTTCTTACCTATCTGCCTAAGTACACAGATCTTCTAGGTTATGTCTTCATTGAGTGATTATTTCATTTTCAACAATGACATAGATGACAGTTTCATTTTCCTCATTGCATAACCTACAAATTGGGTCACCTTTCAATAAGCCTACTACACCTAGCTACTAACTACCTACCTAATAATACCTCCTAGTTTTACCCGTTTTAGCTGTACCAATATGTTTGATAGTTTTTGTGAGTTCGTTAGTCCTGGATTTACTATGTATGGCATCTTTGGAGTTGTATACTTCTTGTTTTTTTATAGACATTCTGAGATGGAGATGGAGTTTGTCTTGTCATCCCAAGGTTCTGGGCCTTGCAAGTCCAGTTTGTCTGTATTACCCAGAATTCTTTTGAACCTTGGCATCCAATATATTACCATGTTGTTATGTTTCCCTATGTTTTGAAAATTTTGGATGGGAGTATAAGTGTTGCTCCTATTATGCCAATTATCCCAGTTCTGAACATAAAGCTTCTTTCAGATGAGGTGATTTAGTTGACAACAAGTTGACTTGGTTTACTGCGTGGGAAGACTTCTTTGCTGGTTTCACACCAGGCAACTTGAGGTCAGTACGATGTTAGAACCCGAGGAAGCAGGAGTGCTTCTTGTGCTTGCTCTTCTGCAAAAAAAGAGGAAACACAGTAAAGTGTGGATTTATCTGCTGTTATAAAATTGGGAAACTTTTGCTCAAATACTATTGTGCTACATCCCTTCAAGCTTTGCTTCTTTTAATTCTATCACTACACTTCTCATACCTCACATCCCATATCACGGGACTTATTTGAATAATTATCTTCAATGAACTGTCCACAATGAAACTTGCAATTGCAATGATTTCCATGGTGAACTTAGTTGATTCAACTAGGCGACTGTGGTGTGGAAGACAAATGTTGTGCAGTGACTTTTTTTTGCTACTACCAGTGGAGTTTAGTACGCGAGCGGCACTGCTGGCCTCCTGCCTGGGTGGATGAGTTGGCTACGTGTGAAGGGGCTGGGGCGATTCCCAAATATTTTGCTACCATGTTACAATCCTTGACACTCATTCTTTCGACTAGTAGAATCAACTAGTTTGAAAGAGGGCTAAAAGTCTTGCAGGTTCTCCCCTGGCCAGTTTGTCCATTTTTCCAATACCTGGACTCCTTTGTGCACTGGCATCCAAAATATCAACAGGTTGAGATGCGTTCCCTAGGTTTTGTATATTTTGGATACACTCGTCGATTATTTTGTATGTGGCTTTTTTTACTATAATGCTTTTTAGGGCTGCTAGGCTATCTGATCCTTCCTCTGATCATATTATCATATATATAATTTTTTATAAGTACAACCCCTTTTATGATACTAAGGCCCAAGCATTTCAGCTTGAAAATCCAAACCGATTCTTTCCAGTGTTTGATCGCGCATATTTCGAGCTTTTTCCTACCTTCGATGGAAGTAGGTTAAATACTATTTGTAAGCCTTTGGGTTGTAGACTCCCATAAGTTTGGCCGACTTTTGCACATTGCCAGTTCAGTGTTGTTTGTTTTTAATTTGGGGTTTATTATATCATATTAATGAAAATATGATTATACTAAGATATTTGCCTTCTTTAGTAGACAAGATTTACCTAGAGTTTTTGGCTGTTGCCTTGTGGTATTTGAATTTTGAGACCATCCGTCACTCATGGCTCCAAGAGAAGACATTAACAATGTATTTATTTTTTCGTTACGATTTTGCATGCAAGCTTGCTTAATCATTTTTTCTCTTTCACCTCAAGTGTGCATTTAAGGAACAATTATTCATTTCACATTATTCACTCCCTTATTTAGATTTTGTTTAGTTTTATTACAAAATTTTAAGAGTTAACCCTTATTTTATTAATTTCTGTTCACATTCGATAAAATCGACTAAATTCAAATCTGATCTAAGATTATCCGGCCCGGAGGACCATATGTTTGTGCTCGTGCATTTTGCCCAATATTTGAGAGTACTAGACCTTCAGGAAAATGTTTCCTTTATGATGATCCTTTTATTTTCCTTTTCTATCTGTTTTGGACCTCTTTTAGAAGTGTAAAATGAGTTTTGTTAAAAAATTTAAGTTTATAGTTGGGCGTAGAGAGAAATAGATAATGCAGACCAGTTGTTGTCCAAAATAATCCGCCTTTAAACAACAACAACACTCCACTCGGCGGTGGATTCATTTGGTTCTCAGGCCTTGAATTATAAAAAAAAATTAAAATAATAAATTTAAATATATTAACAAAACTCATTTTACACTTCTAAAAGAGGTCCAAAACAGACGGAAACGGGAAATAAAAGGAAATCATAAAGGAAACATTTTCCTGAAGGTCTAGTACTCTCAAATATTGGGCAAAATGCATGAGCTCAAATAAAATGGATGTTTGAATTCAATCAAAAATTCCGAATATATCTGGGTACCAAAAAAAGAATGAGAAAGAAAGGTAAATAACTCCTTTAAAAAAATACATCCTCTGGTACACAGATGTATCTAGAACACAAGAAGGTATGGGGGGACAGGAGTGTTTGGACCCGGAACCCATGGGAAAACACCAGTATCTTCCAAGCTGAGATTCATGCAATTGAAATACGTATCCAATTCAATCTAAGTAAAAGGTACAATAACAAGAATATAACTATCGTGCCAGATAGCCAAGCAGCCAACAAAGCACTAAGCTCAAGTATCATTAGTTCAAGGATGGTGCTGAACTGCAAAACCAAATTAAACATATGAGGTATGCAGAATAAAGTTAGTAGTAGGGAGTAGAAGGCAATGAGAAAGCTGACACCCTTGCAAGGAAAGAAGCTGTCACAGTGCTGACAGGACCCAAGCCCTTATGTGGCATAAGAACCCACCCGATAATGATTATCTCAGACAGAAGGTCAAAAAGAAAATGAAGGAACGATGTAAATAACACATTGGATATAGACAATCCAAGAATCTTCTAACCAATTTTTTGTAAGAAATAAATCACAGAATGTGACAAAGGAAGCAGGAACAGACTGCGAATCCTAACAGGACACTGCAGATTAACTGGACACTTAAAATTGGAACAATCCAAGATGGCACATTTACTGCAGAGCTACATTAGCCCGCAGGAGGAAATGTTATGGGATGTATAATGTGACCATAGAAAAGCCTCAGCCTCTGAAACCGGGCCTATTAATCAAATTTCTTAATGGAATAGAACTCACCGATGTGCTTTAGGCATTGAACGGGGGATACAAAACTCTTAATACCATGCCCTGAAAAATTACATCTCCATCTAGGGTTTTTGGCTGTTGCCTTGTGGTATTTGACTATTGGTTTTGATGTAGATCGTAGATGAAGGTTTTTGGTTATTTTAGGCAGGTCTTTAAAAACCATTTATACTTAGACATATTAAAATAAGATTGTAGTAGTTCAAGGATAACAGGAAAGATAAAATAAAGATAAAATTAATGGTGGCGGGGTGAAGTGTTTTTACAAGTCACTTGTCAGAATTTGAGGACACTCATTACTGGCGATAACGTCACGGCTGAACCTTCGAGACCGCCCGAGTTTACCTCAGCCTTTTAATTTAAGAGTTTTAAGTTTATCGTCTGGAATTTGTCATTCGCCGGCCGTTTTATTTTGTCAGTTCCACGATTAAAGACTCAAATTGAGAGATGGCAGCATTCACAAAAGGTAAAACAATTTGTCTTTGATTTTGTATCGTTTTGACATGTAAAATATTTTTAAATGAAATTCTAGTTATCTAAATATGACTGTTGTACACATAGATCGAAAATATTCTGTTTTTTGCTTTTTATCTCAACCTTCACCCACATTTCAATTTCTTTAATTATCCACTTTAAAGAAGTTTTGAAATACTATCTTTCTCTCACCTGACTCTTTCTTTATCATTTTCTCACTCAGATTCTGATTCTCTCCGACCCCTTACTCTCTTTCCCTCTCATCGCACTCTCTCGCTCTTTCTTTTTCTCTCTCACGCCTCACTCTCACTCAGACTGTGATTCTCTCCGGCACATTGCTCTCTCGCCCTCACCCTCTCTCACTTTCTCTCCTCCCCCATTACTATCTCTCTGTACCACCCTCCCACCATCTCTCTCACTTTCTCTCTCACTCATTCTTTCACATTCTCTCGCTCAGGCTTTGATTCTCTGACCCCTTTCTCTCTCTCTCAATCTCTCTTCTCTCTCTTCCTTAATCCCTCTCACCTCACCTTCTCATTCTCTCTCTCTCTCTCTCTCTCTCTCTCTCTCTCTTTTATTTGTTGATTTATACTGGTGTTTTACAAGTCATTGTTTTGTACTGTGTTGTGTTGAATACTATGTTTGTTCACTTATTTTATTAGTAATTTGCGCTTTCATTGCTCAATTATTATGTAAATTGAGATATCTATTTCAAAAGCAAATTTAAGTTAAGTTCAATATCAAACAAAATGTTATTTCATGTAATTAATCTATTAGAAATAAGTTAAAAAAGTGAGAAACTATCGTATTTCACATTAGATTTAAGAATGGTCCTTGAGACCAAATCTTGTGTGATTGATAAATAAAACGTTCATCATCTCTCTCACTCTCACTCTCGCTGTCTTCTCTCTCTCATTCACACGCGCATATGCATACGCACACGGTTTCTCACACATTCTCAGACTCTGATTCTAACCTTTTTCCCAACTGATTCAGTCTCCGATTCAGTTTCCTGACCTCTCCAGCTGACACAGACTCTTATTCTCACTCACTCTCTGGCTTATCCCTGGTCAATCTCAAACTGGATATTTATTTAGCACGTTTCTCTAATTTTTGTCACATTAACAAATTAATTTGAAATATTTTCACTACAGTATAGAACAACCCTTTAAAAACAATATATTTTTTCGCAGCAGGGTTTTAGTCTGAGAGCCGGTTCAACATGGACCTACTTTCTATCCAAATAAGCATACATATTTACATATTTACGTCTACATAAATAATAAAGTAGAAAAAGTCTATGGAATCTGTCTTTATATCCCAGTGATATGGTACAAACAGGGATTTAATTTAAATCTCAAGAGAACGGATCAATTTTACTTTTAATTCATGAAGTTATGAGACAGTAAACTGAAATTTTATGCTATTCCTTATCTTCTTGGGCTGGCTATGGGCCTTATGATGGATTTGGCATTTTGTCATATTCAGCCTATCACAACCTGATGTGACAACAGAAATCACACAGGCATGCAGAGTTACACCCAAGTACCCTCTCATCTATGCGATGGACTTGGTGCAGAGGCGAGAAGCACTGTATTGTCAGCAAGGGAGTTTATCATATAGCTGTGTGCACCCCTCCACCTTTTAAACAATCTTTGATAATCAAAAGTAATGTGAAGAGCTGGAGGCTGAAAGTTCATAATTTTATTTACTCCCATATGCCATACTCTCTGCTTCCTCCATCCTTAGGATTTTTGAGAACCTCAAATAAGTATATTAAATGATATACAATTGAATGATCGGATTTAAACACTGTTGAAAAATTCCCTTAGAACACCTTGGTGTAGCCAAACTGTTCAACAACAAAATTTTTGTCATTTGGAAGTTTGCGTTTATTTGTTTTTCAACCAGCAGACGATATTTATATTTTTATTTTTTTGACCACATCAAGAAAAAATAGAATTTCTCAGATACAGTCTACTTGTTTAGATAAAAATTCAAGATTACTACCAGCACGATAGAAAAACAATTGATTGTTGAACTCTTATCAAATCAGGTTCAAAGACTGCAATCTTAATCAAATTTTCTTTTGTTTATTTATACTTTGAAGCCTTTTATTTACGTGTGAACTGAATCGAAAACAAAATGTTCTCTTAATTATTGAATTTTAATTAGTTAAAATTAATTTAATCGGATTTGTTGCTCAGTGCACAGTTGCAGGGGAGTAACATTGTCAAGTAGGATCATAAGGAAGTAGCGGACTGCCGACAGCCTGTCTTTTGAAGATGAACTCCACGACACAGACAACCTCTAAACTCAAATTCCAGACCCAGAACTGTTTTGATGAAGTCAGAATAATAAACTCTCCTGACAAATCTCTGGCTCAGACTCTGATTTACACTCACTCTTTGACGTTTGATTCCCTCTTCTGCTCATTAAAACTCTAATTCTCATCGACTATCTGATTCTAACTCTCACTCTCTACATCCGACTCAGACAGATTCACACTCACTTTTTTTACTCCTACTGTGTGTCTCCATCTGAATTAGACTCTGATGCTCACCTACAGTCTGACTTCAACTCTCTATCTGGCTCAACTCTGATTCTCACTCACTCTGACTCTTTGACTCACTGAACTTAAATGAGTACTCCGAAAGCAGAACCGTCAACTCATTGTCTTCTAAACTTTCGGATTGACTCAATCTGTCTCACTTTTACTCGTACTCTGAGTCTGACTAACATGAGTTATGAGCCCTGGATGACATAACCTCTAAGGGCGTAGATCTTTGATCTTTGCTGGTGGATGATGAGATCTCACCTTGCGAGCCTTGGATGAAGTGTCTGTTCATAAAGCCATAGACAAACATTTAGATCTTGGAGTTGTTGAGGTGATGAAAGGACATGTGACAGTATCAGGCAGGACTATTAGTCCACCTCATAAAGTCTACCTGTGCCTTTTTTTTTTCTTTTTTTTTATTAGCTTCCATAGCCCTTGCCCGTTATTAGACCTTTGAATTAGCGTATGTGCAGTGGTTTGTGGACTTTATGGCAGTATCTATATACTATTCTGCACAATAATTGAAAAATGGTTTAATGAAGGGGTAAAATATTATTTTATGCTTTCTCTAATAAAGAGAGAGAGCAAATCATTGTTTCTAAGTCTACATTTATTTATTTACTTGTTCCAGGTGTTTTTATTGTTGCTGCTAAAAGAACCCCATTTGGCACATATGGAGGATATTTTGTTAAAAAAAGCGCTTGTGACCTTCAGGAAGTCGCTGCAAAAGCTGCTCTAGCGTCAGGCAATATCCCACCAGAAAAGGTGGATTCTGTTGTTATTGGAAACGTTCTTGCGGTAAGTTACGGTTTTGAGAACCAGCCATCGCTTGAATATATTTGAAAGACTGAAAAGCACTTGGGACAAAAAAATTTAATTCTAGTGTTGATATTATCGGCTATGTTTGTATGTTTATCTCTTTCAGAATACCTCATCTGATTCGATTTTCATGCCCAGACATGTACTTTTAAGATGTAACATTCCTCTCGAACGACCAGCTTTGGGTATAAATCGACTTTGCGGCTCTGGATTTCAGGCTATTGTGAACGGTGCTCAGGTGATTTATTTTTACACATCTTTATGATTTTAAATTTCGTTCGCTCATAATATAAAATTGTAGAACATTCTTTGCGGAGACTCTCAGGTAGTCCTTACCGGCGGCACTGACAATATGAGCCAATCGCCATACGCTGTGAGGAACATTAGATTCGGTGCTCCATTAGGATCAAAAATTGAATTTGAAGATACCCTCTGGGTAGGATTGACAGATACCTATTGCAATTTGCCGATGGGATTGACTGCAGAAAAATTGGCATCTAAATATAAAATCGAGAGAGCAGAAGTCGACGAATATGCATTTAGATCACAAACATTATGGAAAAAAGGTGGAGTTTTTTAATCTAATATTTTATCAATTAACAGTTATAATTCTAACATACATGTTTGTTTAGCACATGACGGAGGCTTTTTTAAGGAGGAGTTGGCCCCAGTTACTGTGAATATTAAAAAGAAAGATGTCGTAGTTGATACAGATGAACATCCAAAACATCAATCGACGCTGGAGAATTTAAAAAAATTGCCTCCTGTTTTTAAAAAAGACGGAGTCGTAACTGCTGGATCTGCATCAGTTAGTTTCAGTATTAAATACAATTTTTTTCAGTATTCAGCTATTTGTATTTTCAGGGTGTGTGCGATGGAGCAGGAGCTGTTGTTTTAGCGAGCGAAGAGGCCGTGAAGGCGAACAATTTCACACCTCTGGCTAGACTCGTAGGTTACTGTGTCGTTGGCGTCGAACCAAGCATTATGGGCATCGGCCCAGCTCCTGCAATCACCCAGTTACTTAAACTCGTGGGAAAATCATTGAAAGACATCGATTTGGTCGAGGTTTGTGTAAATTGTACAGTTTAGCATATTTATTGGGTTGTCCGGAAAATAATGCAGGATTTTAAGTTTTCATTAAAAAAAATCTATATAAAATATTCTGTTTACGTTTACAGGATTACTCATTTGTATGAATGTCAACACTTATTAATCCTCTTCCAAATGATATTGTTTGTTTACCTCTGTAGCATTCCGCTACTTGGAAATAATTCAGTCATCCTTATAATGTCAAAGCGAGAATTTCGTACGATTTTCTTTTACGAGTTTAAACTCGGCCGAAGCGGAGCCCAAACGGCTAGAAACATTAACCAAGTCTGGGGCGAGGGTTGTGTTAATGAGTGCACTGTGCAAAGGTGGTTTAAAAAATTTCGGGAGGGAGATTTCAGCCTTGAAGATGAAGAAGGTCGTGGAAGGCCTTCCTCTCTTAATGATGATGTTCTGCGATCAGTGGTGGAAGAAAACCCCAAAACAACTGTTCGAGAACTTGCAGAGCAACTCAAAGTCAGTAAAACGACCGTCGCTGACCACCTCAAGGCGATTGGAAAAGTGAAATCGGAAAGGGCCCATTTTGTTGCATGACAACGCTCGACCACATGTGTCACGTGTAACGTCACAAAAATTATTGGAGCTTGGCTATGAAACTTTGCCTCACCCACCCTACTCTCCGGACCTCTCGCCTACTGACTACCATTTTTTTAGACACCTGGACCACTACTTACAACACATAATATTCAAAAATCAAACGGAACTGGAAAATGCATTTATTGACTTTATCAATTCTAAAAATTCTGAATTCTACTCAGACGGAATTAATAAGTTACCAACACGTTGGGAGAAATGTATTGAGAGTATGGGAAATTATTTTGATTAAAGAACATTGCTTTAAAGTAACTAGTTTCTTTTTTTTTGTTTAATACCAAAATCCTGCATTATTTTCCGGACAACCCAATAGTTTAGAGGCACTCTGTAATAGTTTATGCTTATTTGTTTTTCCTAGATTAATGAAGCATTCGGAGCACAGACCTTGGCCTGCGCGAAAGAACTCGACCTCGATATGAACAAACTGAACGTCAACGGTGGTGCGATTGCTTTGGGCCACCCTCTCGCTGCTTCCGGCTCACGGATAACAGGCCATTTGGTGCACGAGCTCAGGTACGTGCAATGAAAATTTACAACGAGTCTCATTTTATTGTTTTGATCGTTTTTATGTAGAAGGAGAAAAGCTAAATTGGGAATTGGATCTGCCTGCATTGGAGGAGGACAGGGTATCGCTTTGTTGGTTGAAAGTGTATAATTTGACATAAGTTTATATTGGCATGGTTGAAATCAGTTTAATTCAAATTTATTCTCTCAAATGTATTATTAACGTGTTTAATTTTTTTTTTTTGACATTTAAGTATGTTTATATGTTTATACGAGTCTGAATAAAATATATATTTTTGATATACAACCTTGCTTGTTTTTATTTTTATTTATTTATTTATTTATTTATTTTTTTTTTTTCAAGTGAACCAAATTTTCCATTCTTGAGAAGTTGACAATATAGAAAGAAAGCTGAAATCTGGAAGTTTTGGACTTTCGCACATTTTTTCTACTTCAAAAACTGAAAATCAATCAACTGATAATTAAATCTTATATTTTATTGAATACAGGAAAATATCAACACCAAATTACAATAATGAATATTATTAACATTATAATTTAAAATTAAATAATCAGAAATCAATTAGAGCCATTTCCTTCTTCTTTCTTAGATCTAAGATAAGCCATTTTTACTCGAAACAGGTATTCTTACCTTTAATATACCATAAATTTATCACTTTTCTTACTTATAAAATTATATATTAATGTAACAATTAAAACAATGCTTGCACATTAAACAAGGCAGAGTTAACATACACACAGTGGGTTACATATTGAGGAATATCACTACATCACAATATTCAACTAATTATAACAGCAAAAACAAGCTTAATAATGAATATTTTCCAATTTATTAGGCAGTAGATAACAAAAAAAGTACATAGAAACAGAGACTACAGACGTTGGATTGCAGATTTTAATTATACTTTTATTTGTCATACTAGATCAAAACATATAAAAGTGAAGAACCAGGCTTGGTCAGCAGTTAAGTGTCGGGAATCAGAGAGTGATAGATTCAGAGTTGGAGTCAGTGCGTGAATCAGAACCAGAGTCTTGCTCAGCTGCAGTGACTAAAGAGTCGGGGGCTTGAGTTGGAGCCAGGGAGAGTGAGAATATGTGTTCGACTGTTCTTGCCAAATACCCTTTGTAGCCAAGAAAGAGAATGTTTTAAACGCCTTGTGCATTAATATCGTACAATTTCTTTTTTAACTAGGATAATAATCAGCAGGGTTGCATTAAATGAGATTAAATATATAAAATAGGAGGATGTCAGTGATTGTGCACTGCAAAGCTCTAATAAATAAACCAATTTACTTGATTAAAAGTTTTCCCCCTTGGAACAAATGCAACAAACTAATCCCCCTTGAATTGTTACAAGGATAGCATGGATGCACATAAATTGAATATCCGGAATATATAAAAAGTTATGTAAAGGCTGAATCAGTTTTATTCGTTAATTAATAGAGAGATAACAAGCTTAATTGCTTAAGTCTTACTTAACTGTAATTCTCACTCACTGACTGACTCAGACTCTGATCTTCACTTTCCCTCCAACTGCTTCAGACTCTGATTCATTCACTCACTACAACTTTCTCTCCAATGCCTTAAGACTCTCAGTTTGTGAATTGTGAATCCCTCTCCATCTGTCTCAGAATGTAATTCATACACACACACTTTAATACATTACAATATTGTAATTATATATGTTGTAATATGGTTATAATGCATTTTATATTAGTAATACAAAACATAGTGCACATATTGCCCACGGAGTGAAGCCGGCGAATTCTCGGTGTAAGAATATTAGCATTGTGAGGAACATGTAGCAAATCAATTACCTCCCATAAAAGAAATCCTCTGTGGGAAAAATATTCTTAGCACAATCATCTTTCTGACTCTCTAACTTCAATTTAAATCCAACTGACTTATACTCTGATTCTCATTTCCTTTCTGACTCCAACTCTCTCCATCTGATTCGAGGTCTGAGTCACACTCACTCTTTGGCTTGTGGTAGGTACCCTTAACAGTTGATCTCTACTTATCCCTGACTTCAACTCTCTGTCTCTGTCTGTCTGTCTGTCTGTCTCTCTCTCTCTCCCTCACTCTCTCTCTTTCTCTCTCACTCTCTTTCTCTCTCACTCTCTTTCTCTCTCACTCTCTCTCTTTCTCACTCTCTCTCTTTCTCTCTCACTCTCTCTCTCTTTCTCTCTCTCACTCTCTCCTTCACTCTCTCTCTTTCTCTCTCACTCT
>CM077100.1:7607370-7663748 GCA_039619505.1 Cimex hemipterus
CACTCCCAACTCACTCCACAGCTGACACAGACTCTGATTCACACTCACTCTCTGGCTCTGACTCTTTGATGACACTGCTGAACTGAACTGGCTACTCTGAACACAGAACTGCAAAGTTGAACCTCGAGGCCATCAACTTTACAGACTTATATCTCTGATTTACTGATACAAACTTTTTTATTCTCTCTCACTCACTATCTATCTCCTTGACTCAGATTAAATTCTCACTCACTCTGATTTCTGACTTTCTCAGACTCTGATTCACACGCACTCTCTGATTTGATGTATCATAATGAATCATTAGTACAAAACACAACACACATGATTCACTTCATATACTCCTTCCTGGCTCATATCATATGTGGATACCATGTAAGATGTATGAGATGAGAAATCTCTCTCTCTCTCTCTCTCTCTCTCTCTCTCTCTCAGTTTTTACCTATCTCCATCTCTGTATCTATCTATCTACCTATCTATCTATATCCAACATCTTTCTTCTTCTTTCTTTGCGCCAGTTTTCACAATACAAAGACCTACATGTTTCAACGTAAAATACTTACATAGCGAGCAGTGCTAAAAATGCTTTTGGTTTCACCAGTGACGACATTAGCTGATCCTGTAATTTAAACAAAGTGTCACCAACTTGAAACAGACAGTTACGACTTTAGTGGAAAAATTCTTCAACGTTTCAAATTACCGTATAAAATGTATTTTCCCATTGCCTTTAGGAGGGAATAACCTTTGTTGCAATCTTCTCCGCAAAGGCAATCCAAGACTAAATCAATGCCATCGGGATATAACCTAAATAGCAAGATGAATGTATGGAATGTCAAAGAACAACTTATTATTGCAGTTATTTGTAGTAAATTTGTTGATGTTTTTATACTTGATTTTATGAGTTTAAGTCTATTTGGAACATATTTTTTCAATCATTTAATGCTTCAACAATTTCAGATTGTAAATTTTATAATGATTGAATTCTAAAAAGGAATCATATACATCTACAGGAAAAGCGTGTTTCTATTGAAAGCTGGAAAGAATAAAAAATGCATTTTTGTATATTACAAATTTAAAATTTATATCAATTTAACTGTCTCAAAGCAATACAATATTAAAGCTGAAAATATTCCAGTGTTTTTCTTTTACAATAATATATAATTTTTATATTTGTTCTTATTAAGTATAGAAAAACTAGAAATAAAAACATGCCCTATGCATATACATTTCTTATTTTACTTATAGTTTATAATACTGTTTGTTTTTGAAATTATTTTTGGACAGTTCATAAACTAACCATTCAGTTCTTATTATTTTCTGCATATATAAATAATTAAGGCATTGTCTGGGTGATATTTTAATCAAAATGAAAAATTAAAATTGTCTTTTTATATAAACATATTCTAATTGATAAATAACTATCCAAAATCTGCAAATTTTCTAAAAGTTGTTGAAAAATTGATGCCACCTGATATGGGAATTGTGGTTGAGCAGGGCAGTGAGTTGTTTGATCCCCTGTTCCTACTCTTGCAAGAAACAGGACTGTTATTTTGTATAGTAATGACAGTTTTGTGCTTCTAGCATGTATTAGGAGTGAATGTGTTTATTAGCGTGAATGTGTAGTGTGATAGGACCAATTGAATTGTGTACCCCTAGATCCTCAATTGGATCGGCTAGGGATGGTAAGGGGATTAGGTTAGGGGATCTTTAGTGACTGGGAGTTTGTGGCCCTGAAAAGGGCCGTTGTTATGGCTGGAGAGAAGCCGTGACCGTGTGATTGGCGCCGTTGGTGTTGGTCTGTGACCATGAGTAGTCCGTTGGCTGAGTTCCGATCGCAGTGAGTCGGTTGACTCTGCAGAGGCCGAAGTACGGGGTGCAGCAATAGCCGAGAGCAGCGTTTGGCGTTCGCGGCCAAGTGGGCCGTTTAGAAGGCGGGGTGATCAGGCTAATGCTGCGAGTACTTGTCGTCGTAGGGGGTGTTCCTTCTGTGACGGCTCGTCGGAATGACGAGGAGTCTTCTGATGTCATCCATTAGTGATGAGAGAACTCGAGTCTGCTTATGTCATCTATTAGTGACATTTGAGACCTCGTCGCATGGACGAGTCTAGTTCTAGCGAGGCAGTGCCTCTGCTTATATAGGGAAGAGCTCTACTCTGATTGGCTGCAGTATGGAGGGCGAGAACATTTTACAGATTGTAGTGGCATCTAGCAGTAGCTTCAAGAGGCCACTACAGGATCGATTAGATTAGTTATACAATAGAGGTAAAGGGTTATGAAAGAATATCCAATACTTTAAAATGAATGAATGGTGTGTAAACAGGAAAGGACGTATAAAGTATGGAGTGAGAGTGTGAACTGATTGGCGTTTGGTGCTGAAACAACCTAGTCATACCTTGGTAGATGGATGGATTAGACCGTGGTCCTAGGGGAGTGTCAACACTCAATGTGGGTGATTCTCGAGGGCTACTGTCAATTCATTATAAAGTTCAAAATGTGGAATTGTTTACTGCAAGAAATGATAGGCTAGATTGACAAGTTTAATAGTGAAATCCTCCTGTCTGCGGGGTGAATCTGGAATTTGGTCCTTACCACAGTTGTGATGGGCAAGGATTTTAAGGATTACAAGTTTGATTATTTTATTCCTAACCAACACCTTAATTATTTTATTAAATTCCTGATTGTTAGTACTCATCACGATCCACATCTTATTTCTAAAAATAACTATAATTTATACAAAAGTAATCTATACTAATGCTTACTGTACTTTATAGAATTAATATGTAGCAATTTGTCAATAATCTATTTTGTAGTATATAGTTTTCTTTTAACGTTCAATTTTTTTTTTTTTGTATTTTGTTATTTTTATCTGATAGTAACGTGCAGTTATATAAACATACTTGCGGATTTCATTAGTATAGTCTGACCCGCGCTCTAGCAAATGGTCAACACTAGAAGCAAGTGATTCGTGCTTATGTTTTGATGCTATTCCAAGCACTTTTACATCTTCTAACGTACGGCATAACTGTACTACTGCATGCCCCTACAAAACAATTTTAGTAATATGTCAAAATGCCTTGTTAGGTGATTTTTTTTTTTTTTTTTTTTTTTTTTGGTATAAAATTACATGCCAACTATATCATGAGTGTTTTATACTATAAATTATAAAACCTTTAAATTGATTGTTTTGCTCTTTCTTACCACGCCGCCCCCAGCTGAGTGAAGGAGTACTGATTTTCCTGGTGAAAAGCCACCAATTTCGAACAAGAGGACATATGCCACTAAGTAGTTCATGGCTATTGCTGCAGCGTCTTGGAAATTCATGTTGGATGGGATGGCGAAAACGTACTGTTCTGGAACTGCAACAACTTCAGCCCAACCTTTGTATTCTGGCAGTGCGACAACTCTGTCTCCGACCTAATGCATAGATGAAATTTATTTATTCTCAAGCAGTAGCCCATTTCATTTCAATAATTACAAGAAAGACAACTAGCATTTAAAACATGAAAAACATTGAAATAATAAACTGTGACAATAATACAATAATTTAAAACAATAACGTACTGAAGAATTTATATACCAATAATAAATAGAAAAATAATATTTAGGATTTGACTAGCAAATAAAACCAACTGTAAAAAAGATTAATTAATTACACATACATAACATATATATATCAGCACATCCGTTATAATATGCGTATACATACACACATATACATATTCACCAGGTGTACTAATGGACAATTGTTTGACAGGTTCCTCCTCTTAATTTCCTCTTCAAAATGGCTATAGATGCATTATTATTGTCTGTACTGTTGGGTACCATATTGACCAGATCAATCATCCTCTATACAGGAGAGCGAGAAGTGTAGTTAATAAAGTAAAGTAGTAAAGTATTCATTATTAGTAAAAAAGTAAGTTAGTAAGAAAAAAACTCCAGATGACCTCGGTCCAGGAAAGGGCAAGTTGAAACTGACCTGATAATCTGCGAGAACCAAAGTGCCAAGGAAGAGCTCATGGAAACAGTACCTATCATCCACCTGTGAGAAGGAGCAGACCTACGGTCTCTATAGAGAAATTACAAAAACCACTAGAGCGGTCATGTGGGTGCTGGATACCGACCTTCTGGGCACTACAGACACTGCCACTATTCTTGGGCTGATGAAATCACAAAACCTACGTATATATTGGGCAATAGGTCATCACACAGAGGGTAGAAAGTATACGTCTAAAACTTGTGATAGGCATAGATGATTAATCCTTTGGGGCTTTAAGCAAAGCCAACTTGAAACTTTAATTTGGGTTTGCGACGATGACCCTAAGACTCATTGAAAATCCCCACTGTCGCCTCTGGAATTTTTCTGATGCCTAAGGGGACCGGTGGCCGCAATTAAAAGAAATTGACACGGCACTCATCAATGGAAGGGGCGGGAACGGATCTCTCAGTGACCCTGAATCTGGTCCCAACCCCCTTCAAAAATGAGTTTCTTCGATGGAAGAACATTGGTACAACGGGGGCTCAAGTTCACTTTGTGTTGTTAGCCCTCCCCCAAAAATGGAGCCAGGGTATAGTACAATAAGCTGTACAGCTACAGTGCTCAGTCCCTGGTATCCATCCATCCATACACATCCATTGAAAAATCAATTAAGATTGATGCTGAGGATGCTTTAAGCAAAAAACCTCAAGCATATAAAGCTTCAACAATTATGATTTGACATGTGGCCAAGGTAAACAACATAGATATAGGATATTCCTTATTCAGGAATCCTGGCCAGTAAAAGCTTGGAGATAGGGAAAGAAAAAGCATATATACCCTCTGTTCCAGGGGCCAAACAATGAATTGGGCAGTGCCTGGGGGATATCAAACTCTGACACGACTATGGACACATACGTATACATGGAAATCATACAAGTGGATAAAACATGTAATGCGGGTTGAAACCCCTGTAGCAGAACTGGGCGAAATACTGTGAGTTACTGGTAGAAAGTACACTAACTACTATGGCTAATATTAAAAGCATCCACAATATTGAGCTAACTTCTATACAAATACATGATGCTATAATAAACTCATAATAGAATAGAAGCCTGCCCACAAACCACCTACACCAACAGAGAGAATCTTCTGGTGGAACAACCAATAGGCAGCACTAAGGAAGAAAACTCGCGAACTTTGTAATACGGCTAGAAAAACAGGGAATACAGTAAAACCTTAACAGAATACAACAAGGAGATCAAAAACAAGAATTGTAGAAGAAATATTGAAAAGAAGTTGGAAACATTACTGATGCAAGTAGGCTTCACAAACTCCTTGCCAAAGGACACATTCAAATTTCAAAGAACTGAAGGGATATGTCCAGTGCTCCTACAAAAGGGAAAAATACCGGTAATTCATCTATTTGTAAAATATCCAGAGTCTGGATGGCAATGGGATATAGCAAAAGTATATGGAGAACTGTAAAAATAGTCTTTATTTTGAAGGCTGCATGGAAAAACTACACAGATGCAAAATAATACAGACCGATCATATTAGCATCCTTTCTACTCAAAAGATTTGAAAGGCTACTTGAAAAATATGTAAACATCTCTAAAAGAAAAACCCCTTCATAAATATCAATATACCTACCAGAAAGGAAAATCCTGTGAATCAGCACTACACCAAATAGAGGATTCACAGAACAGCTAAGGAATGGCATTAGGAACTGTGATGACTTCCTGCAGTTACCACGGTACCCGCTATGTGTCGTTACCAGTTCTAGAAGAGAGTCTCGCCCTCCACTCTGCAGCCAGTCAGGGTAGAACCATTTCATATATAAGCAGAGGAAATGCCCCATTGGCTTCAGACTCATCTACTCGAGTTCTCACTGCACACCTAGAGACTCATCTCCCAGACTCAACAATCCTTAATGGAGCACCGACAACGACATCAAGGGTATCCTCGAATTTGCTCGCCTTTTCAACACAGCCAACTTGGCTAGTGGTCAAGTGCTACACTCGACTACTTGCTGCAACAGAATCCCTTCAACCGCTCAAGAGTCGACCGACTCACGGCTCCGGGTCACTCAGGGCCACCAAAACTCCCAGCCCCTAAAGGAACCTTCTTGGACTCCTTCTGAAACAATGCTAACATGACTGAATCAGCGAGGAACAGATAAAACCTGCTGCAGATGGATAGAATCAATTCTAAAACGCAGAAAAGTGCAGTGCTCCAAGTTCCACGAAAAGGTAGAAAGAGTAGTGACAAGAGGATGTCCGCAAGAAGGGATATTCTCATCTGTCATGGAATGTGGTAGTAGTTAACTTCATATGCAAAACTAAATGAAAGCGGAAATCCAAGGCAATGCAGTCGACATTATCATACTAGTCAAGACAAAAATTAAAATTAAATAAATAAACAAAACGAACTGACAACTCTCACCTTAAACTTTTCGCATCCTTCTCCAACCTGCTCGACTTCCCCAGCACATTCGAAACCCATTATGAAAGGAGTCTTCATGGGGGCATCCAAAGCCCCTTGTCGAGCGAGAAGATCTTGGAAATTCAACCCACTGAAAGAAAACATAACCCTGTCAATATAGACGTAATTTTTTGTAACATAATTACAATTAATATTTATTATTGGGGTCGCTGGTGGCCGCAACGGTTTACGTGTCAATGTAAGGTAAAGGTCTCGGGTTCGAATCCAATGATCCTGCATTCGAACCTGAAATGCTCACAAATGGTATTTTTTCTAAAACACCTGCACCCCCGAGGGTTCATATAACTTTGTATTTAAAGAAAAATTATATTTATTATGATAACATTATCCCGTGCTAATGGTTTTCACTTTTAAAATTTTTTATGGTACATGTATTTTAGAATGAAATACCTAGATGTAAATTTACTAATGAGTTCTATTACTCATATTTCGGGCAGTAATTGAGAAAAAAATGGGTTTGAAGAAGAAATGCCGTTTTTAGACGTCCCTCAGGTCTGGAATGAGGTAAACTCCTGCCAATAAGTACGCAGAAGTTATGTTGACATTCATATACCTCTGACGTCAAGGGAGTCAAAGCAGTTGTACATCAAGAGGGCGTTACAAACCCATTCTTTTATCCGTTAACCTCGCTTAGATAAAGGACAGTGAGGACTGCTTGTTGAGGAAATGAACATAGGCAGAGGAGAATGACTGCCACGTCAGTTGAGTGTCCATTACCTAAGCAGCGTAACAATTGTAATGCTGCTCAGGTCTCGGTGTGAGGGTAACTGGATCCTGTCATGATCTGACTCCTTATAGAGCTTATCTCCCAGCTTTATAGTCTTGGCCTTGTTAATAGGTCTTCGGTCTACTCCTAAATGCCTTGAGGCAAGTAGGGACGGTTTGCCCTTAAAGAAAGATGAAATTTGAGTTAGACGAAAAGCAGCCTGCGGTGACCACCTGAAGTTACCTCGGTACCCACTAGGTGTCACCAACATTCAGGAATGGCCTCGCTCTCCACTCTGCCAACCTTACATAAGATGGGGCCTGCTCCGGTGAGTTCAGACTCGTCTCCCCAACGAGGTCTCAATTTCACGAATACAACAAAGGAGTCTCTACTACCAGACGAAATCTAACTATTTCTTATGTACCTGAACAATTCAACTACATCAGCAGAACAGCAAGGGCACTCGTCTGATGAGCCTCGCTCTCGTTTCTCACAAGCCGACTTGGCTACCTGCTGCCCACGGCCTTGTCCAACGGCACACACGGTTCCGGCCTCATCTATCAGCTCTACATTTCCCAACAACATCAAAACTCCCAGTCACTAAACCGCCGATTGCGAGGTCTGGGATGTTTTCTTTTTTTTAACATTGCGTGGTGTATTACACTGAGACCAGTCACTAAAGAACGCAGAGGAGATTCACGTCGGCTAGTTCTTTAGTAGACGGATAAGTTGGCCCTGGAAAGGGCCGTTCAATGTTGACGTTCTAAATAGAATCGTCGAAAAGTGATCGCAGTTGAACAAAGACAATTTTACAAGGTGCTGGAGAAAGGCCTGGTCACTAAATATTAATTTATTTCAACCGGCAAGTGATTTTGTACAAAAGCGTAGGAAGAAATTTCAGGCGATGTTAATGAACAAAAAACCTGCTTGTGTAAAAATCGGAAAATCGGGGACACTGACTTTTGTTTGAATACGGGGGAAAGGTAAATGAATTATGTAGAAGGCGGCGCAGAAAATGTTGCACGCTAATAGAAAGGCATTGTCAACGGCGACAAAAGAAGAAATGGCTTTTTATTAAAGATTCCGTTCATGATTCATGTTTATACGAAGTCTTCCCTTTTGATTAATGCCCACTTAACTTGGATCAGTTCTTTATTTGGAAATATAAGAATCACTGAATAATAAGATTCTTCAAGGAAAACATCTTCCATCTCTCTCTCATTCACTCATTCTCTCTCTCTCTCTCTCTCTGACTTCTCTGCCTCAGACTCTGATTCTCACTCACACTCGCTCTCTAAACACCAATATTCGTGCATGGTGCGAATTGTAAGTGGACAAACGGCCGAAAGCTTCGATGTCCCATATAAGTACCACACCACATGAACCCACGTAACATGTCACTCTGCAGCGACTGTAAGAAGCGAATCGCCTTCAACGAAAAAAAAGTCCTGCAATATTTATTCAGATATCGTGAGATGCGGTCTGGTGTGATGTAGGAATCTGAAAAATATTTTCTTTATCGTGCCAACGTTTCATTGAGATCATCTTCAGAGATGAAAGGTTTTCCGTGTAGATGTATCATTCTTATGTCGTGAGCACTTTCAACATGACAGACAATAATGAAACATTTACCAGGTAAACAGACACTTTGATCCCTGAAGGTGATCTCAATAAAGATCGAAACGTTGGCACGATAAAGAAAATGTTTTTCTGATTCCTACATCACACCAGACCGCATGTCACGATATCTGAATAATTATCGATTAACGGTCACTAATCTCTACACAATCCTGCATTATATCCGTAAGTCCACTTTTCATTTGAAGGGCCTCGAGAAAAATATGTACAATAAAAAAACGTAGCTTAGAGCCCTTCTTAGAGCCCGGGGGGTGTAATATCTGCTCGCCTAGTCACGCAGAACGTGAGATAAATGTGACTGGTCAAGGAGGAGATGAAAAGCTTCCGAAAAGAATTTCTTCAAGATCTCAACAAATTAGCCGACATATCGAGCAAAAAAAATACATCAGAAATTTTGGAAATCAAATGTGACCTGAAAACTTACATAAACAACTTATACACTGATAAACAAATTTAACACGCCCTTCAATTTATTTGGTTTAAAATTAAATCACTTATCTTTCTAGATTAGTTACAGATAATTAGGAGCTATTTTAGCCAAAATAAACAGTAACTAATGCTGCAGTAACTGGCTTCCTTTATTTACTTGTGTATTGATTAATCCATTTGCACAATAAGTAGCATTATGTCCTTCCATTCTGCTCACCTAAAGATCGCTTTCAGTTAATCTTTTTCCTTCGTCCATTTCATTTGATATTATTCTGTTCTTAAACCTTTGTTCAATGGCTCCAGTCAGGCATTTGAGCGGGCATTATTCAGGGGTATGTTCAGCGAAGTCGCCAGGAGACTAAATGTAAATCCGTCTACAACTGTAAGGGTTTTTCGGCGCTTCAGAGAAATGGGGCTTCACACTACAATACCAGAACAAGTTCGGCCTAATTCTATAGACGAGAGATGCATCCGTCATTAGGTTTTACGAAAAGTCGGGAAAAAACGAAAGCTGATATGACAAGTAAGTCCGAAATGTTTTCCTCACGGAGTGTAAGAACAAATTACAATGAAAATAACCTTAGTGGGCGGCACCCGGTACCCGGCTCAGGGACCTCTTCTTACCACAGCTCAGAAAATGGCCAGGCTTCAATCCTCTCATGAACATGTGAATTGGTCATTGTAAGATTGGGGAAGAGTTCCAGTTGAGGTGAATGGGCGTAATTTCAATGGAGAGGCTGTATGGTTCCTCAGGTGGTATCTGACGGTGGGCCATTGTTGTTCTTGCGTGGCATTTCCTTGGACGCCCGCACCGAATTGGTTGTCGTTCGAGAAAGATCTCTTAAGCTCTAACTTTGCAGAGGTACTTGCAAGGCACAATCGAAGAGCATTGTGCCATTTGCATCCCACGCCGGAGAGAGGTGTTTGCCAATGCAGGATAATGCTAGGCCCAAAATAGCACATATTGTGTACTTGGAGGTAGGAATTGAGCGCTTTAACCATGATGACAACATTAATCTCTGAGCAATTAAGTAAAAGTAACAGTGCAAAAGATACTCAAATTCAATTCAATTACATACAACATAAGCAACTCAACAATTCTATTGAGATTCATGGAATACCCGTTGAGAACAATGATGATTTAGCATCGCTCATATTAAAAGTGTGTAATCTACTTAGGTGAGAGATTAGGACTCAATTTTGTAACATCGTTCGATTTCGTGGCCCGATTGACCAAATAGCTCCTTTCAATTAATTAATCTTTATGTGGGGTATTGGTTGAGATAAAAAAAATCCAGTGTCATGAGCGGGATTCGAACCCACGACCTTCGGCTAAATACGCCGCTGCTCTACCGCTTGAGCTATCGTGACTTCGATCCTCGCGGAACATGGTGGTGGGACACTGGCCTTTTTATCTCAACTAATACCCTACATATCGGTTAGTAACGTTCAGAGAATTCCTCTAAAAAGAGACTCAAGGAATCGACCAAAATAAGTTGTTGACTTGGCAAAGAAAATAGATAAGTTATCAACGCTGAGAAAAATGAAAGAAAATAAACCGACCGGTCATGATGCCGGTTATACCAAAGACAAAGAAGAACTTTATTTTTCCAACAGTAGGCTAACGTTTAATAACAGAAAAATACTGTCAAAGTATAAGGAGCTAAAATCCAATGATAAAACAGTAAAGTTTTGGTTTTTCTGCTTTTCAAAAATATTGTTAAATAATCTTTTGATTCTCAACGGAAACCTATAACTAAAATAAAGGATTTGATTTATAAATAAGAGCAAAACTACATTGTATATACTAAAAACAAATTAACCAGAGAAAATACTAATGAATTAACACATTAAAACAACGAAGGGAACATAATTCACTATGCAATTTTGGTAATAGTTTATAGGATGGAAAAACTCATCCCACAGACTTTATTCGTTTTCATATTTCCCGCGTTAGTTTGCTCTGCTCAATAATTTTTAAAATATAGAATTAGGTAATAAACAATTTTCTTTTTAAATGTTTTATTGTTAAAACTAAACCTTTTTTTAGTATCCAAAATAAAAGTAAACCTAAATACAATAAAATTTAAGGGCGGTGCGTTAATTTTGTACATCAGTGTATATTTACGTTTACGTTAATCACACTTTGCTCTTTTTATCGTTCAAGAAAACCTTCACAGCAGAGAACACCTCGATGGAGATAGAACTTACGATGCTTATATTTTCTGTTATGACCCTAATAACCTTAATATCGATCATCATCTTACTGCGTTCCTGCTCGTAGAATGGGCATACGATGATTACGTTCAAGGTTTCAGCACTACTTCACGGGCACATGTCGTCCTGTTCCTGATTGATCCCTTTTAAATAATATTTGCACAGATCTTAACCTATTTTTTTAAACGAGAGTCGCAACAGCGGAGGTTATATCAACCCTCGGTGTCGGTGTTTTTGAAAAAAAAAAAAAAGAGCATTTGTAAGTATGTCGCGTTCGAATGTAGGACCGCTGGATTCGAACCCGGGATCTTTACCTTACAGTGATGAGCGCCATGTCAACCGTTGCGGCCACCGACGCCCCTGAAACCTAATAATTATCCTGCCGATTTTTTTATGGGATCTTTCAAAATGAAGGTGTCATAAGCAATGGAAACATCTCTTTATGAAACAACCACTTTCTAGTCTTGCTGTACTTGCCACCATATTTGACGTCCGGTGAATAAAAATCATGAACTTTTCTTCTTTTTTTTTTATTTGGATTGTATTTGTTTACTTTTTTCATTTAAATTATTAAATCCTGTATATGCAGTATTACATAATTATTTAATTTTTTTAGATTGACTGAACCCCATTTTACCATATATAAAGGTATTGTTTCAATACTTTGTTCGAAAACTGCCACAACACCTGTGAAATGGGAAGGAAAAGTTGAATTTCCATGTTGAGGTAAACAAGTGGTTGTCGAAAGCGGAAGCATTCCGCAACCCAAAAGGTCAAAGTAAGAAAAATTCAAGAACAAAAGAGAATTGCCACTTCACTTTTTTGAAAAAGTCCAAGGATAAAAGCTGTAGAGCGTAAAATCTATTTACAAAAAAATGACTTCAAAATTTATGCATTTTCGAAAATCGGGAGAGAGAGATCGATTTTTTTCCTTGAGCACGTAAACCCCCCCCCCCCCAAATCGCGGAATAACACGAATACGCTTGAGAAACCGGGCAAAGTTGATGCTGACCAATTGAAAAAGTTTTAAAATTTCCTATCGATTACTATAGGGAGCCGCTCCAGAACGAGCCAGCCCTCGGGCCACCCGCTCAATTCAATGTTTTCGCAAAAAATGCAAAATTAAAGTGTTCTCGAATTTTTTTATTTACTGATGAACGACTGAAGCTAGACTATCATTTAAAATAACGAACCATTGCGAACATATTTTTTCCCTTAGTCGGCTCTTTACACCTCAAAGAAGCCGACGCCTTCGACAAAAATGTCTTTTCTATACCCACTCCCTTCTACACCCCTTCAAAGTCCAACCTATATATACATAAAACAGCAAAATCTCAATGCCGCTCTCAACACGACACGCAAGAATGGCACAATTCCACAGAAGACAAATACCATGATTGAATGTATAAAAAATATATTTTGCATTGTATAAATTCATTTTTCCACATCCTAAATGTATTTGTCAAATGTAAACAATGTTTGTAAATCCCAGGCCCTGAAGATGATCTCAACAAAGTTCGAAACGTAGGTACGATAAAGAAAATCTTTTTCTGAAACCTACTATCACTCCAGACCGCATCTTACGATTTCTTAATGATTTAAAATAACCAATCTTGTTCAGAGTAAAATTTTCTAAACAATGCATCCTTGCTCGGGTCCGTGAGTTAAAAAGCTGAGGAAATTAGCTTTTCCCAATTTTGACATTTTGTTCGTGAAAACCCAATTGGTCGGTTTTTTGTTGAGTAGTATAATTACAAACAACAATGATAAACGTCAGAAGTATTAACATATGTCACCTCAAAATACAAGACTTAACTGTCCTTTGGATACGAATTTGATCAATATTTTAATGATGGTACTTATCATGTAAATGTCATATCAGAAACATTACCACAGTCAAGAAATTAAAAATAAAGACAAAGACATTTTAAATGAGCATTCAAACTAAATTCATTAATCGGTATTGATGGTCGAAAAATTGAATTGAGTTGGTAAAACAAATTTGAGCCACTGGCACAAGTTAAAAAAAAATTCCTATACAATGGATGGATGAATGATGAAATATTGACATCAGAATAGACAGAGAAAATAATATAAATTATAAAACCATAAGTTTCCGATTTTTAAGGAATCAATTAATACAAAAAACAAGAAACACTTTGATAACTTATTTCAAAATAATATATTTTTTTAATTAATTAATTTTTTTTATTAAAACTGGTCTTATTAGACCAACCATCAATTTTACAATAATATTATAGAATAAATAAATATTTACATTCTTATTAACCCATTGGTACAATAAGATTTACATGTCACTATTCGCTATTCACTTTTATCTACACAAGTTCATTATGGCTTTGTTCATTTTAATCTTCTGACTATGTTTCGGTTATGTAAGAGTTTGGACGCCTCCACGTTCTCGCGCTGGGTAAGACGAGCCTGGTGTTTGGCGGCAAATCTTTGTATTTCCACCGTGACTTCAGGGATCTTATTTTATTTTGGAGTGTTTGTATGATTTTGATATTGCTGTGTTTGGTGCAACCCCATAGTTGAATACCATATGTCCACATAGGCTTTATGACTTGTTTATGTATGAATATTTTATTTGCGTAGCAAAATTGGAGCCACGTCCTATCAACCAGTATAGTTGTCTATACCTTAAAACTATTTCTGTCCTTTTTTTCTTCACGTGTTCTTTCCATTTCAGCTTAGCATCTAAGGTCGTTCCCAGATATTTGGCTGTATTGCTGTATGGCAGTCGCTCGCAAGCTATGGAACATGGTCCACCTTTTTGTTTGTAAAGATCAGATGAACTGATTTATGTTGATTTAGCTTGATTTTCTATTTTTTTGTCCATTCGTTCTTATGCTGTAATGCATGTAATTTTGGAGGATTTTAGTTGAATGGTTGATAGTCGGTCCTAGTGATATCACCGCGGTGTCATCTGCAAGCGTTGCAATTTTTACTCCATCTATTTTCGGAAAATCACTGGTGTGTAACAAGTAAAGCAGTGGACCTAATATGCTACCTTGTGGCACTCCTGCATTTATTGTTTTTAATTTTGAATATTGATCTTCTTGTTTGACTCTAAACAGTCTGTCAGTTAGGTTCGAATTGATAACATCGACATACTGCTTTGGTAGCATACCTTTTAGTTTAACGATGTGTCCTTTGTGCCAGACCTTGTCAAAAGCTTGCGAGACATCAAGGAAGATAGCAGAACAAATTTGTTTTTCTTCGAGAGATATTTCTATTACATCTGTTTCTCGGTGAATTTGGTCTATTGTTCGGAATCCAAATTGGCAAAATAATATAAAAACGAAACAAAAAAAAAATTGAAAATTCGCATACGTTACAGAGCAGAGGCACAATTAAGTCATAAACAGATAAACTGAACGTAGAATAATTTTGAGGAATTAAACAGATTTTTTTCTGTGACACTAGAAATAGAAACAAAATTCTTAAAAACGGTAGCTCATGATGCCTGTATACTCTGCTCACATATACAATACAATGTTCACTAAATACGGCACATCCAAATATGTGGAAGGAGAATATTATCGTATCCACTCCCTAAAACCACAGTCGAACGTTATTCAGTGACCACAGACCAAGAAACATTCTGTACCACCCTAGTAAAATACAAGACAGATTACAATAAATTAATAAAATACATTGTAAAAAATAAATTTAATAAACGAAATACGAAAAGGAGACCAGTTTGGAAAAAGAAGCATTAATATTTGATTATAAAAACTTTTGAGGAACGCACGGTATGCAATGAACAATAAAGAAATTACCATTTTAGTGCTTTTAGATTTTTCAAAAGCATTCCATTTGATAAATCTCAAACTGCACATAACAGTGATCGAATCTCATAAAACCTATATTTTTCAATATTAATTTTTTTTTTAATTTTACCTGTAAAATTGGTTGGAAATTGTTAAAAATAAAGGTAAAATGTCTTCTAAATAAAAAATAAAGAGTTGTATCTTACAAGGGTTGACCCTGTGAGTACTATTGTTTTCTTCGTTATTACCAGTATGTACAAATATTTTAATGAAGGTAAAGTTATGTATGTCGATGATCAGGGTGTATCAATATTAAGTGGGTAAAGTAAGTATTGAGTTGTCGAGGGAAAGTTTTCATGTTTTGCAGTAGTAGTAACTAAAAGCTGCTTTAGAATATAAAGTTCATAATTATTGTCTAACAAAATTCGCGTGTATAGAAACTTATTGGTTGATATTCGTACTGTTAAAATCTATTTTCTGTCCTTCCGTTGACATGATCGGCGACCTCCTTACGATCGCATGCATTAATTTGCCCAACGTCATAGGATGCAGTCGGAAAATCCCCCGTAGTTTTGCTCTGGAGGGAACTCGAAGCGGGCCGTGATTTTTCACAGTCAATTCCATTTTCCCATTCAAACCGGAGGATTATTTTTGGTAACACTTTTATCAGGTGGGTCTTTGTTACTTTCCACGACGCGCGTCATTGCAGTAACGAGAATATAAGTAAAATGAGAATCTGATGCCAGTTTTCAAAGAATGGCCGTCGTGCTTACACGGAGACCGAGGGATAACGAGTACGTCCTCTCTGGTCGGAGATCGACAAATAATCGCAAAATATAATTTAAATTTAAACATAACGGTGTTACACATTTTAAACAAAGGGAGGGAACTAGATTGCATTGAGAAATTTGATTAGGTTAGTGCTTTATTTTGAGACGGATAAGGTTAAGTTAGTGAGGGGTTTAGGGTTAGATGATGGAACGGGTAAGGTTAGGTTATGTTACCTAATGATTTCGCTATATTTTCCAACACATTCGTCAATTTATTTCTCACTTTATAATCCCTACTAGTAACATCCCTCAGAAAGCGGACACCCTCGCAAGAGAAGGGGCAGCCACACCGCTAACAGGACCCGAACCCTTCTGTGGAATAGGAATCCACACTATTAACGATTATCTCAGACAGAAGGACAAAAAGAAAATAAGGGAACTCTGGAATGCACTTATTGGACATAAACAATCCAAGAATTTTCTAACAAATTTTGGAAAGAAAGAAATCACGGAATGTATCAAAGGAAGCAGGAACAGATTGCGAATCCTAACAGGATTCCTAACAGGACACTGCAGGCTAAATGGACATTTAAAGAAAATCGGAGTAAACCAAGATGGCACATGCAGATTCTGCAAAGAGGCGGAAGAAACACCAACACATCTATTAACAAACTGCGGAGCAACATTAGCCCGCAGGAGGAAGTGCTTTGGGATGTACAATGTGACCATAGAAGAGCTTCAACCAATAAAACCGGGCCTACTAATCAAGTTCCTTGACGAACTAGGACTCACCGATGTGCTTTAAGCAGAGAACGGGGGATACAATAGCTCTTGAAGGGCGCAGTATACACACCCTGAAAACTCTCAATCAATCAATCAATCAACATCCCTCAGAGAAGTTGTACTGAGTGCATTTTTGATTAGTTTTAAAGTTCGTACTTGATTTCACGCGGTGAACACTGATCTATTCAATTATGAATCCGAAGCTGTACTGAGATCGGGGACGCTTCATGTTTTCCTTTCATGCGAGAGGAAAGTTTGCCGGCTTCATTTAGGAACGTTTATTTCTCATGTGCTTTGAAGAGGTTCATCACTTCAAGAAGAGGCACAGTTGAAGAGAATGTCTTTGGCAATGCAAAAAAATCGTTTAGATGCTAAACCGGCACGATCTCGATGCCGTGACGGCTGGGTAGTTGACATCCGTGTGCAATACGATGCTTATTCCTTACCGGCTCGCCCTGGTTTTTACCGAAAACATCAATCCTCTATCATAGGAACCTTGGACTACTAAAAAACATGAAAACTTTACCTCGACAACTCAATACTTTACCCACTTATTCAAGGTATTGTCAGGTTGATGATGTATTCAACCACAAATTTCGACAGTTGGGCTACATTTTTTGTTAAGTGTGATCGTTATCGTTTATTTATAAATGTTCGCTGCAAGTTACCAAAGACTGAGAGGAGACAACCCAAGACAGAATCAATGAAACAGGATCTGACTTAAATCCCGTGTTACTTTTCTTAGCGCCGATCGCCAGAGGGCTTGGGTTATCGATCAATTCAATTCAATTGGCAATTGAATTTAGGCTAAACCGAATTAATTTTTATTGAACGGGACTGTTCCCGGCAAGGGCCGAAATCGAAGAATTAAAACGTGAAGAACTTCGAAAAACGTCAGTCATTTATATGCTTTTTTTGTAATTGTAAAAATATTGTGCTTGTGTCCCTCGGAATGACGGTGCATAATCATAATTTAATTAGATTTGCGCGAGTGAATTCAACAAATTACATATCCCTCACGCGAGGGAAGTGCAGTTTTCAATCCACACTGTAAAATAATTTGTTAATAATAACGAAGTTTTTTAACATATTGATGAGAAAGATAGATAGAAAGATAGATCTTAGATAGTTAGAGAGAGAGAGAGAGAGAGAGAGAGAGAGGAAGACAGTGAGTAAAATTGAGATAAATTCATAATTAACATAATAGATTTTAATTGACCTTCTATTTTAAACATGTACGTAAATAAGATTTGTCGTAAAAATGTTTAATTAATTAATTTTCTCTTACAGTATTTGTAAGGATAATATTTAGTTCTGTTGTAATTCACGTTTTTCTCACGTTCAAAATTGAGCGGCATCAAAACCAGCTTCTCATTGGGCGTCGCGTACTCCACACATAGAGACGGGTTTGTAAGATCGTTGTAAACACCATATCTGTGAGTGAGAGATCTCTTGAAAATATAACCTTCATCATTTCCACTATCCTAACATTACCCGCCCCAAAAATTAACCCAACCCTACCTAACCTCACTTTATCCCACTTCCACTCTAACCCTAAACTAACTTTATCTGTCCCAAAAATCTAACACCAATTCTACTTAACCTAACTTTACTCGTTCTAAAATCTTGCAATAATTTAACCTTACTCGTTTCAAAATAAAACACTAACCTAACCTTACACGTACCAAAATCTAACACTAACCCTACCTAACCTAACTTTACCTGTCCCAAAAACTAACACTACTTCAACTGCCCGTTCCAAAATCTAACACTTACTTAACTTTATACGTCTCAAAATATAACACTAATGTTATCTTAGTCGTCCCAAAATCTAACACCCCAACATAACATAACCTCAAGCGTTCCTAAATCTAACTTCAGCTCGAAAATATGCGTACACGAACGTCGAGTTTAGAAATAAATTTTGGAGACTTCAGCTTACCTTCTTTTAAATTTCTTAAACCAAATAAGAAAGTAAATAAATAATTCTTTTTATGTAAGGTCTTGGTTGAGATAAAAAAGTCAGTGTGACGAGCGGGATTCGACCATAAGTCAAGTGGTTAGAGCAGCGGCGTACTTAGCCGAAGGTCGTGGGTTAGAATCTTGCTTGGGCCACTAACTTTTTCGTTTCAAACAAAATTTTACATATAACGGTTTTGTAATTGAAAGAAGTAATTTGCTCAATTAGACCATTAAAACATAAATGGTAAATAAGTAAGTTAAGTTAGTAAATATTTTTGTCTTTAAATAAGTGTATAATTATTATATGAGTAAACAGACATTTGCCGTAAAGCAATCACTGCTGGCCACCAAATTAAGCATTTAATGCATTCGATCCCTGTTTACATAATGATAAGAAACAACCTTTTGAAAGATACCGTTGTTAAAAGCACCATCTGTCAGTTAGTCTGACTAGCTCATCTTCACTCCTTGTTTCTTAAAACGAGTTGAGTTTAGGGTAATTTCCGAGCCAGGATTTCCTCAATTATCCCGTATCTTTTCAAAATGAATCATCACAGAGTCAATTTCCAGTTTTCCTTTTTGATGTCAGCAGGTTCAAAGAAAATGTATTTCCCATTTGAATCAAGAGGTGAAATAAACCGTGTCGCCTCGTCGGAATTTGACGGCGTCAAAAGATACAAATCTGACAAATGCTTAGGATAATTTTGTTTTCAGTAATAATTTTCTAATGAGGATTTTTTTTTTAGACAAAGTTGGAGTCAGAAAGTTATTGAGAATTAGACTCGTGACTGGTGGAGATAGAGAAAACATGCAGAGTTGGAGTCAGGGAGTCGTAGAATCAGAGGTATGGTATGGCATAGCGATTTGGATAGAGGAACAAGGTTTATACTCTCCAGGCACTGCAGCCTGGCTTATTGTACTTTCCTAGTTCCAGTGCAATAGACTCTGTCCTTCTCCTTGGAAGTATCAGGTCATTGACTGTCGCTACAGCAATTTGATACCCTAAGTTTTTTCCGTATGTTAGGTTGAGCTGTTACTTCGCGTTCGAAAATGATTTTGGTGGCTGCTTTCTCCTCCTCATTACATAATCTCCAGATGGGATCGTCATTGCGTCTGCCCATGTTGTGTAGATGTTTTCTCAGATGCCAGTGACCGGTTAGTAGTCCTACCACTCCTCTGAATTTAGCCCTCTCCAGTTGCAGCAATGATTTTGCCAGTGTTTGGTGAGCGTTGTCTAACACCGCTAGAGTTTATCATTATTATTACCTTTTGTTTTGGTTGGATCCATTCTGCAATGGAGGATTCTATATTTATATCTCAAGTATAGATTCGAGGCATATGTATGGTTTTGCAAATCCTCCTCAGGGCTGTCTGCTTTCTCGTTACCCAAAATTCCCCTGTGCCCTGGCATACAAGATATCATCAGGTTGTTGTGTTTCCCCAGGTTTTGGAGATTTTGACCGCATTCACTGACTAAGTTTTGATGTAATGCTTTTACATAGATGCTTGGATATCAGATCTTATGAGGATTTTTTGTCAGTGTAACATCTTTTAAGACTTTCCAGTGCACAAGCATTGATGGCATGTGTTTCTGTTTGAAAGGCCGAAGTGTACTTCCCTAATGAGTTTGATTGCTCGTGTTTTGGGCTTGTACACTAAACGCCCGATCCGGTTCCTCCGTTTGTTTTGGAGTCAGCTGTATACCATAACGTTGTTTCTGATGCTCTCCTGTGTTCTTCCTCTCCTTGATAGTCCGTTCAGACCTTGTAGGATGTTTGGAAGAATGTTTCCGCGATCATACAGTCAGTCCCCATTTCAAAGAATGGTTGTCAGATTTTGTTAATTATAGATGTATGCCCGAATTGTTTGGTTCCTATCCAATTTGATTGTTTTTGGAGCCGAAATGAACTTTTCCTAGCCTCTCACTTTATGAATATTTCCAGTGGAGGTAGTCTGGGCGGAGTTTCTAGTGCACTTTAGGTGTTGTTCTCATTGCTCCTGTGATACGTAGGTTTGCTATTCTTTGTATGCTGTCTGATGTTTGAGTTTAGTTGATTTTGTTGAGCTTTGGTACACCAGATTAATAATCCATTTACTTACTTATAGTCAGACAGTCAGAAATAATCAGAGTATGAGTCAGACGGGGAGAGGTGACGAAAGTGAAATTCCATTCTATTATAGCTCATACCATAAACTAAATAAAATCTATTAATAAAGCCAACAGTAAATCAACTTTTTTCTTCTTTTAATAAAAGGTTTCTTTGAAATAGAAATGATAAAAAGAAACTGATAAGATTTAATCTTTCTTCCGACTGGTGCGCTTCATCTGAGAAATTCCGCTATCCCTCAAATCGGAAAATTTATAGGATAATCCATCCGAATGAATAAGCTTTGTACTTATCTCTGGATGACCATCTCGCCCGAGAAAAGAAATGTTGATACGGAATACCAAATAGAGAATTCTATCAGCTCAGGCAAGCCGATGGAACAATACGCAATTGTATTTTCCACACTTCGACTAAGAATTTTTAAACCGCTAATAACAGGTTTCCTGTTTCACAAAAATAATTGCAAGAAAATACCGAGCTTTATTTAAGCCTTAAGGAGCCTTCTAGACCTTGTAATGTTTCACTTCGACGTTGAATTAATTTCCTTTGAACAAATACTCAACAATCAATCTAAGTAGATCTTTTATCAATTGAAACAAAGGAAAATTTGACAGAATCGTAAAAGTGAAATACTTAATGACGCGGCGCGAAATGAAAATCTTACTTCTATCAGGCAGCTGAGAGGACATAATGACTTCATTCACTTTTGAAGCACTTCGCAATTGCCTGAAATATATTAACTGAATCACACAGATGTTTTAACATGGATTTTTTTTTCACTGGATCTTATTATTTGGCAGGAACAATTTTACCGTCATTAATTTTCCGTGGTTTGGATAACGTTAGGTTAGGTAGAAATAACATCTCTCTGAACCTGACTCTCTCTCTTTCTCTCTCTCTCTCTCTCTCTCTCTCTCTCTCTCTCTCTCTCTCTCTCTTTCTTTCAGTCTTTCTTTTTCTTCTTCTGATTTTTAATCTCTGCTTTTACTCAGTTATTTAGCCTCTGACTCTCATCTCTCTCTCTCTCTCTCTTTCAGCCTTTCTTTCCCAGCTGATATAGTCTGTGATTCTACCTCACTCTCTGAAACAAACTCTGTTTTACTCCTGAGTCTTGCAACAGTTACTCAGCTTCTGACTCTCATCAAGCTCTGACTGTAACTTTTCCACCCTCTCTCACGGTCTCTCCCTCTGTATGCCTGTCTGTCTGTATGTGTGTCTCTCTCTCCCTCCCTCAGTCTCTCTCTTTCTTCTTCTGATTTACTCTCTGCTTTTACCTCAGTTACTCAGTCTCTGACTCTCATCAAACTCTGATTCTCTTTCTCGTTTTCGCTCTCTCTCCTTTTTTCTATTTCTAACTATTTATCTCTTTCTAACGCACAATTTGATTCACACTGACCCTCTGACTCTACCTTTTACCCCCTCACTCTCCTCTCTCTTCATCCGACTCACAGGCTAATTCTCACGTACTCTTTGACACTAAATCATGTTGAACTGATCGATAATTAAACGCCACTGGGCCCCAAAACCTGATAAGATCATCCCTGCAAAATTGTACCATAAATCAGTCATAGTATTCAAATAAATCTTCTGCAAACAACTCTCCTACGAGAGAGAAAAACAATCGATAGGAAATAAACGCTTATTATTTTGAAAAAGAGAAAAAAATATAAGGACCTAATTGTAACAAGTATAAATTTCTTGACAGGCGCGGTTTTTTAAATCTTTTTTTTTAAACATGGATATGTTTTTGGGCTGAATATGCAAATGTGTCTGTGTTTCGTTTTTCCAATTTTTTTTCTGTTACCGTTACGACAGTATGTACGGGAGACGTTACGGTATAACGGACGGTGGAAAGGTTATTTTATGAGTTTACTGTGGATATTTTCTATAAAGAGGAAATAAAACGAGATATGGCTAGTGTGAAAAAGAGAAAATCGACCCGGATAAAACACTAGGAAAAAAAGAAAAAAACACCTTTTATCTGTTTTCCCGTCTTTACAAGCACCTTTTGCAGGGTCCACTGAGCACATCCGCCCAAGGATTAAGCCCGATCATCCCGATAAGAAATACAAACTCCCGAGAAAAGCCAATTATCAAAACAACGTATTTGTAAGATATCGTTTTAAACGTGTTATTCTATTAAAGATCAAATATACGATGGCTTTTCATACAATATGCTGAAATTTTCAAAATTAATGTGTTTTTGAATAGGTTAGTTTTAGGTGGCTCTGTGTTCCAATTAGTTGTAAGATTTATAGGATGACTTTGGCTCCATACAAGGAGCGAGTAGGTCGTGCTGAGAATTCTACTTGTATTTGGGTTGTTTTATCGTACGTAGTGGCAGAAATTTTTCTTTTTTTGTTCATATTAATATTGAATGTATTTATTAGCGCGAGTGTGAAGAGAGAATGGCCTTCAATTACATAAGTTATATAGTATATGTAAAGGGTGGTAACGTAAATTGAACAATGCGATTAATTGTCTCGATTAATCATTAAGAAAAATACACGGCGTCGTTTATATAATACTACTAAAAGGGTGTATAGACCTGTACAACCCCGTAAATTTATTAAGTAAATGAATGGTTCATGGTCGGTGTAAACAAACGGTCATAACGATTCACAAGAGGAGTCCTATATCCGAGGGGAAGAAAATACCCTTTCGGCTGTGTTGAGAGGGTTGAGAGGGTGGCAGTGACTGAGTGATCAATGGCCTCCATGGAGCGGCGCGGCGTCCCCCAGCCACCCCAATGATTGAAGTCAACCCTCAAATATTTGAGGTCGAAATTTGTTGGAGTCCTTTTCCCCAAGCGGATAATAAGTCGTTCACTTCGACGCAAGGGTCGTTGATAATTAACAATAAATAAATGTCTTCGACAACCCTTAATTAATTAGCGCTTTTTAAAAGAATTCTATACAAGCCTTTATCGACTAACTTTTGTTATCTGAAATATTAGCTGAACTGTCTGGAAACAGGAGGGGAGTTAAATTCGAGACTCTAAGGAAATGGGAAACCGTCCCAACCCCAGCAGAATCTCATCAGTCTTCAAAGGTGCGTAGGATGACAAATGGCGAAAGGTTACAATCTGTCAGTCAGGATCTATATTTATAATTTATATTAAAATATTGTTATAAAAATGACAATTATATTATTTATTATATTTAAAGGGAGAAGAATATTTTTTCTAAATGGTTTTTGTAATTTTGCTTGCCGATTAAAGCTATACAACCTGCCCACAGAAAGAAAAATATTCTTATTTTTTTAAATACAATTATAAAAAAAAATTTGCTCAGGTTTCCCTTAAGCAGAGAAAGGTTGCTCGATGTGTTTCAACAGAGTCGTATCATGCGTTGGCCCCATAAAGAGAGCGTGTAAGCGTGTCCCCAGATTTAAGAATGGTTCTTGAGCACAGCAGCCAGCTGCTGGGTCCCCTGTTCTGTTTTTTTTTTTTTTTTTTTTTTTTTTGAAGGACAGGTAGTATTTTACTATATATAGTTATATTCTATGAGTTTTTTATTTATGTGTTTGCTTGAGTGCGTGTATTTATTAGTGTGAATGGTGATGGGTGTTGGTGAAACATCGCCACCATCGCCCCTCCAGTAGTGTGTTTAGGGACGATGACGAAATATTTATAGAAGTACCTCATCGACCATAATTTAGGTTATAATATTAATACTGTTTATAGGTCGGGTTCTCCGCCGATTAATCAGAATGATTTCACGCCTGAATGTATTTATATGTGTGAATGATGTACGGCTACTGATGTAGCTGGACTAAGTGCAATAACATAGGTCACTCGAAAATCTTACAACTATTGAGTCAGGTTAACGGCCAATTGTTAAACGTGATGAAAAGATTCTTGCCCCTTCGGGGAAAAAGTACTTTCAGGTAGTCACCCCTTGTGAATATAGTTTTTGTGTGGATTATGACCATGGAAACATAAACTGCTATACAGACGGTTCACTCATCAAAGGTCGAAAGGAGCGGTGCAAGAATCTACATACCTAAATTAGGAATCAGTATCCCTTCTTGGCAGTAACACCTCCGTTTTTCAGGAGGAAATCTGGGCCATTAATGTGTGTTGTAGAACACTTATGGAAAATAAAATTAAGGGAAAAGGTATTAGAATTTTTTCTGACAGTCAGACTAATCTTAGGCCAACCTCTAGAGTGGTGAAGGAAACTGAAGGAAACTGTAGATCGTATCAATAGGATTTCTTCAAGGCTTGAGAACATAAGGTCTTTCTTATTTGAATACCAGCACATAAAGAACACTATGACAATGAAGAGGCGGATAACCTGGCCAAAGAAGGCTCTAATAGTGCGTTTGTCGGGCCACAACCGGTCTTTGAGCGAAAGAGAGCATTAAAAACTTAGGTATGAAACAATTCCTTAAGGAGTGGAATCTATCCCCCGGAGACAGGCAATCGAAAGCGTTTGTTAAGGTGTTTAAACCATCAGAATCGAAATGGCTATTCTCTAACTCAAGGAAGGGAATTAGGAGGTTTGATAGTTATCCTGGCGGGCCACTGCCCACTGAGAAGTCACCTCTCCGTAATGGGTATCCTACCAGATCCTTTTTGCCATTTTTGCGAAAGAAAAGAAGAAAGTCTAGGTTTGAAATCTTTGAAGGAGCGGACATCACCAAATCACTCCTCGAGATAAAACGGTCCAAAATCTTGGGGTCCGTGAATAAGTAAGAGATTTATGCAGGATACATGAGCCGACCAAGTCCCGGACCTTTTAAGGATGGGGTACGAGACTACCCAGGCATGAAATAACCTCCGTCAGAGCTTCACCCCGTTGGTAGGGAAGCGACGTTGGGCATCTTATGTAATTTATATATTTTTAACCATTATAGTTTTTTGCCTGTATTACATGTATTTCGAGTTTATCGTAATAATCTGTCGGTTTGTTCTTTTACGCAGGATTATAATAAATAATCGCAGACCTTATCAATGTAGACAACAAATTTGTTTTTGAAAAAGCCGAACTGGATTCGTGTCAAGCACCCATTAAACTCCTTAAATAGGAATTTTCACGGCAATTAAAAAAAATAGACATTTGTGTGCTGGATCACCGAGGAGAGGTGAGAAACACATTAAATTTTAAAAAAGTACTACATCTCCCCAAAGCATAGTATTTATATTTAACAACGAAGCAAATGAAATTAGTTCCTCGAATAGCGAGAGATTTTTAAATGAACTTCCTAAATATTTCATTCTTGCGGGTGATTTTATTTCCACTGCACTGAGTTTGGGCCCGATTGGCGAGGTGGAAATGGGCGCTTGCTTATCGAAGAATTGGAAAATCATAATGATGTATATTTAAAAGACCCTACTCTCTTTTGTACGCCGGGTCTATCCAGAAAGTCAGCTGTTGCTCGCTAAGCTCGGATTTAGCTAAGGGGCTTTGGCTGGATTTGGATGATCCTATGGGTACGGATCATTTCCCCATCCTGTTGAGAATCAAGGACGTGGAAATACCACAAGTTGTGATTCCTACTCGTAAATAGAACCTTATAAACGCTGGTTGGTCTAAATTAAAGGAGAGCTCCCAATTTGAGCTCACTGAAAATTCGCATTCCGATTAATCTTACTACGAGGTATTTGAGGTTATTCTAAATTTATCAAGCGAAATGGCTATTCTTAAAGTTAAAAAGTCCCAAGGTTAAATCGTAGTGGAATTCTAATTGTGAAATTTATTTAAGAGGGAGAAAAACTGCCTTAGATTTTTTTTAACCCCTTCCGCATATAGTTACGCTGAATATATACGCAACTCCCGGTCCGAGCTACGATAGCATGGTGGCGAAAAATACTGAACAAAGAGACATTGAACAAGCTACAAAGACTAACATGTCTTAACACAACAGGGACGATAGAGACCTGCCCCACTACCGCGATGGAAACTTACATATTTATTACCTATTTACATTGTGCTTTTGTGAGTGCCAACAGGCTCCTGATGTACAAAGAAAAAAGCCAGATCTAAGAAGAAGCAACCACAAAAGTCTGGAGAGAAAATCAATGTGACGGCTATAACGGTACAGGGCTATGAGAGAAAAGTCAACTTTGTCAGTTCCAAGCGGTCCTAGATCATAGAGTCCTATGGGAGAAGTCCGTAGTGCCACAAAGAGATCCTAATATGGTGCCCGGATGAATCGAAGACGAACCCGGGAGAAGGTGTAGGGCCGTAGCCATGTCCATTGGACAAAACCCAACAATTTTCCAAGCTGAGGTCCACACCTCTGCGCACAGGAATTATTCAAGAAAAATCTGAAAGGATCTACTCTCAGACAGTCATAAAGACATTAAATACGTACGCTTTCAACTTCAAACATATCTGGGGGTGCCTTAATTACCCAATGGTTCTAGTAAAACATAACAAGCGGATTCCGGGACTTGAAAAAAGATGAAATTGAACAGGACCAGAGCCACTACTACGTGCACCGGAGTGCTTAAGTTGGAACTGGAAAAATTGGTTGAGAAAAACACAAATACTTGGCCACGAAGTAAGAGATTTATACATGTCTCAAAACGGGAGACGAAGGAACTCTTCTCTCTCCGCAGGCAGGATTTGAGGACAATTTTAGGCCTCTACACCGATTAATGCCATTTTAACTGGAATCTTAAAAATATGGACAAAGCAGAGACAGAAACATGACGATTCGTCAGGAGGACTCGGAGACATCGGCACACGTCCTTTGTGAATGTGAAGCATTAGCCCAGTTACGGTAAAGCCACATCTGTAGGACATTTCTCACCTCGATGTATTTCAGCGACGAAGCACCAGGGAAAATGCGCACTTTCCAAGGCACGGTTATAATTTATAGGGGCTACACAGCAGATCCATATAGGTCGCAGCGGAGGAAAGGATGTTTAAAATCCTTATCCAACTACAACAAAAACTAAAAAAACTTCCTGCTCAGCCACTTTACCGACCTTATACTGTCCTTTTATTTCTTCGATCCATGGCTTAGTTAGTATTGACAAAAATACAACAATTTTGCATTCGAAATTATTTGTGCACGATTAATGACTGTGGACTGCAATGGTCTACATTTTGAATATTAATTATTGTTTCTGTAACAAAGAAATTTTTTTTTTTTGAAAGGGGGTCATTTGGTGGCACAACCCCAAAGTAAATGTAGAGGTGAAACTAAAAGATCTTTATGAAAAACTATGTCACGCCACACCCACCTTATATACCAGACCTTTTTTAAATTATTATTATTACCAGTTTTGTCCCACGGCTTGGTGTGTTCGAGTGGAAAAATGAACAGCCTTGCAGATGTCTAAATTGCAATGTATGGTTGTGTAGTGGACCACAATGGAGCCATATGTTGAATTTAATTATTATTTTTATAGCGAAGGAAAAGGAATATTGATTTTCTTCTTGTTGAAAAGGGGTCATTTTTTGTTACACAACAAAGTTGGCGGTAAAATTAAAAATCTTCATGGAATCTTCTGTCACACCCACTGTATAGCCCTGACCTTCCATCTTGACTCCTATCCATGGCTCATTCATATATTCAAGTTTAAAAAAATGTGCAGAAGGTATTCGAATGAAAAGCGTTAGATATATCCCTAAAATTTCTCGTTGAGCATTGTGGGCCACATGGGCTGTATTTTGAATGTTAACTGTTATTTTTATAACAATGAAATGGAAATAGTGATTTTATGTTGAAAAGGATTCTTTTTGTGTGTTGACCCCAAAGTAAGTTTAGAGGTAGAACTAAAAGATCTTCGTCGAAAGGAGCTCATGTCTCACCCGCTTAACGTAACAGACTCGGGATGAGCGTCGATGGTCGATGTCAGGTGACTTATGTGCGATGTTTTCAACATTGTGTGTTTTAACTGCGGTTGTTTTATGACCCATGGTGGGCTGTCGATGTTTTACAAACTTTTTCAGTTTTTCCTTATTCCCACTTTTGTGAATGGTGTGGTGTACATCTGATATGAAAGTGGCACATCTTTCACTTTGAAAGATTATTTTCCAATTCTACACAGATTATTTCTAAAACCAGAAATCGCTTAGCAGATAAATTGGCTTTAAAGTTAAGTTTTTTAATTGTGTTCCCCTTCGAATTTGCCCTCCTTTTTTTGTCGTTTTATTGGTGTTCAAGTGGATCGAAGTCACGATAGCTCAAGTGGTAGAGCAGCATTTAGCCGAAGGTCGTGGGTTCGAATACCGCATGTGACACTGATTTTTTTTAACCCGACCAATACCTTACAAGTGAGTAATAAATTGAAAAAAGTTATTTGGTCAATCAAGTTTCTGATAAAGGTTCAGAAATAAAAATTTGCTTATTTTCCTAAGGTAGTAGATAAAATCATATACGCATATGAAAATGATTTGATGTTTGAGTAATGAGTTAAAGAAAAAAAAAGAAAGAAAAAAACAACAACATTGATGTGAAGACTATAGAGTCGATGGCCATACCACCAAACATGGTTAAGCTCCGATGTTTAATCGTTGGCAACCATCGCTGTTTTTTATCGAAGCTTATTTCTACACCAGAAACTCTTTCTTATTATTATTTACGGTTTCGATCCATGGCTTAAGTTGTTCAAGTGGAAAAATGAACAAATTTGCTCATAGCCGCAATTGCGGTGCTGGCTAACGATTGTAAACCTCAGTGGACAATATTTTGAATATTAACTATTATGTTTACAACAGAGGAATGGAAATATTGATTTTTTGCTGAAAAGGAATCATTTTTGTACACCTCATTCTAACAATTAAAATAACATTCAGGGAAAATATTTACATTTTAATCTATCTTTAGGCAGTTTTCATCGTTAAAAACCCCAGGAAAAGTTCCGTACAATTAAAGCGTACTTTTTTACCTTCAAGAATATAAATTAATGTTAAATTTTAAACAATCTTTTGATAAAATTATGTAATTATGTAACGGCAGACCGGCCGACAAGGCTTCACGAAAAACAATGCCCGGCTGTTACTAAAGCGGCCGTGCATAAAAAGAAGTTTTATTAAAAAATTCATATAAAACGATTAAATGAATTTTGTATTTGGAAATAGGAACTTTTATATTTCTACAGCTACCCGTCTTTCAACAATGGCAATTGAATCACCACCGGTCCTTCATTCATCCTCCCCCCTGTCAAACGCATCCCCCGTTGTAAAAGTATGCGTCAGAATGATCCGATATCTTTCCTAGTGTCGGAGAGAAACTGGAGTAAAGTGAACTTAGCCGATGATAATCCGAGTCAAATAGCGTTCTTCTGCAGTCGAACCTCTCGGTCGATTTTATTTAATAAACGGTTGTCCGTGGGGATCTTTATTTTCTGCCTTTTGGCCGGCAACGGCTCACAGAAGATCTAATTGGATCTGAGTGTGAAGGGGAAATGAGGCTTAAGGCTACCCGTTTTTGAACAGACGAGCTGGAGAGCGTACAATTTCCTTATTGAGATATTCTCTACAGCTTGGTTTGGCTTGCTTCCTTACGTCGAGAATTACTTGGGGATCCGGGTGGTTCCGACTTCTGAAATCCAAAGCGTATCAAGTTCATTTGACCGGCAATTAATTTGAGGAGGCTTAAACCCCCAGGGACGGGGGATAATAACTAAATATGACTAATGTCGAATCGTCTGCTATAGAGAGGTTTGTAAGACAGGCTAATTTGCTGTTCAATCTTTCCCTAGATAGCAATCCGTGTAGTCCCCGAAACCAAAGTAACTGTATTTAATGGGGTAGTTCAGGATTTGGTTATGCCGATGATGATTTTCGTTTTCTGTGAATACACGGTCTCTAGTCAGATCCGTGCCACATGCTATTTGCTTCCCTTGAAAATTCCATTCTTAACCAAGTTCTTAAAAAAGTATTTAGAGCAAGTTTCCTTTAAAGGTAGAAATAGTGAAAAGGTACACATCGGTTCAGGACATTAAAAGAGGACGTCAACAAGAGTCTATGTTAGGCCAGGTGTGATGAGTCTGACCAGTGTCAGTTGTGATGGAGTCAGTTGCAGAGTCCGTGAACCAGAGACAGTTGAAGTTGAGTCAGATGTTGTGACCGTGAGTAAGAGACAATTTGGATGGAGTCAGATGCAGAATCCGTGAGTCAGGATCAGTTGAGATGGCGTCAATTGCAGAGTCCGTGAATCAATGTCAGTCGAGATGGAGTCAGTTGTAGAGTCCGTGAGTCTGTGTCAGTTGAGATGACGTCAATTACGCCTGTGAGTCATCGACAATTGACATGAAAGCAAAAGTTGTGACTGTGCGTCAGCGACAATTGAGATGGAGTCGTTGTAGAGGTCGTGATCCAGTGTCAGTCGAGATAGAGTCAGTTGAAAAACCCGTGAGCCAATGTCAGTGGAGATAGAGGCAAATGTAACCGTGAGTCACTTCAACCCCCCCCCTCTGTACAAAACATGATAATCGAGTTATAATGTGTACGATCAGTTTTGACGGTTGTTTCTTGTCACGTGGGTCTCAACAGTTCCATTATTACCGATTATCAAATTGGAAACGCGTGTGACCCGTCTCCAGATTCGAACTGGAGAATAGGCGGGCCCAGAAATAATCGGTAATGAGCTCCGCCGTCAGGGCCCCTACGGGAAATCAGTTCATTAACCTTGTTTCACCCATGCGCGGTGAAACAAAGTTATTCTTATTAACCCTCCTTTTTAATTAAAATAATGGAAAGGCTACGATATTTTAACTTCCATTTACTTAATAATACAATTTCACGTATAATTAAATGGAGACTTTTAACATTTTAACCTCTTGTCAGTCGTCAGGAGGTGCAATTAAAACATATGTACGTCCCTTAAATGATCAAGTTCATTTTATATGTCGGTTCGAAGGATTTCGTATTCTAAAGATTGTATACGTTGGAGGTTGGAACATTTGCTAAAACATCAAAAGCATATGCCATATGTACGCCCCCAACGTAAGGCACTACAAACTGGTGGAAGTGGGATACTATTGAGGGTAGGCTTGAGTTTGCAGGTTTCTCATTGAGGTGGCACCATAGTATCATCCGCTAGCGGTAGGTGAAATTTCAGAACGGTTGAAAGTGTGTAAATCATGGGTCCTAAGATACTTCTTTGGGATGGCACTGCATCTGTGCAATACCGGCCAGAGTTGAAAGTATCATCGGTTAGGTAATCTTACCTAAGTAGTCCTAACTAGTGCGAATATGAACAGTCTTTCACCCATGACTGATAGGCAATGAGATTGCCGAGTGGAATGGGAACATCCGGAATGAAACTGGTGAGGTTGCAAGAATGGAAGATGGGGAGAATTTGATTAAGCTGCTTGGTTTTTAAAGGATTTTGCACATTATAGGCCAGAGAATGGTGATATGAATGTGTCAATTTGTATCGCTTATCAAGCAATCTTTTAAAAAGTCTGAAGGATACGGTATGAAATGTTTTTGATAAGATGGTTGGTAATCGTTTGTGTTCTGTAAGTTTTGGCGACTTTCAGGACATATTAGATATTAAGGTCGTAGTGGAAGAAGATTGCAGCACACGGAAGAAAGGACGATGGTTCGGAGGTTTTTTGGAATTGTAGGATTGGATACATTGAAGGTTGGATCGTTTGGCCGAAACCCAAGGGTGGATGCCGTCCAAAGGGTCATCAGTATGGTGTACTCAATATACATCATAAACCCTTTCACGCTATAAATTCGAGATAATAAATGCTTTCAATTTCAAAAATATCATATATATATACACACACACAAGAAAACAAACGCATGACCTTCAAATAACCTGGACAGAGAACACCAATATTTATTGCTTTGCTATAGCACAATTCTTACGTTTGGTGGATTACTCGGTCCTTATATGGTACCAAGGAAAATCATTCAATTAAGTGGGAAACCTCTAGCAACCATTCTCTTAACCTTTTGCACACAATCTGATTGAGGATATTCCGCCGTTCCACATTTGCGCTAAAAAATGCACACTCTCTATATGAAACCAATAAATGACACCATTTGAAATTTTTCAGGATAAAATGTACGGATATGTCATATTTACAAAGGCTAACGAATGAATCTATATGACCAGAGATTAGAATTTATTTTAGTCGTTTTATTTGAAAGGAAATACTCAGTACGAAAACTTTCTAATTTCTCTTTTTTTTACTTTAATTGTTCTTCCTCGCTTTTTGTTATCTGTCGACTTTATTTAGGACTAATTGCTTGTTTGTTTGTCGGCCGAGATTGATTCTGACAGTCCCCTCGGTGGCAGAAATACGCCGGTTTAATTATTTCACGGATAAAGCCGGCGAACCGATAAAACGGCAATAAAGTTTAACACCCTGGCCTTGGATATCGATAATAATAATTTTTAATGGATCAATTATTTTAGGGGTGTGGTTTTTCGTCCCTCCGCCCAGGAGATCGTTAGGGTTTCATTTTCATCCCATAAGGGCCGATTGCGACGACCTGACCGGGCGCTGTGGATCCATTGAGAGTCTAATTTATTTCGATTTAAAAAAAAATTTTTGCTTAAGCCGCTCAACCCTTTTTTGGTCCTTTCATTATGCTTCTGACAGATTTTTAATGTTCGCAACGCTAATTCTTAATGATTGGCATTGTCTTCCTGTAAAAGCAATATAGAATCGTCATCCCTTTGTTCGCTCACTTCCGAAACACTCACACACTCCCATTCTTCCTACAGTCGCGAGTCATTTCGAACACACTCAAGGATTGTATAGAAAGCTTTATAATTAGGCAACAATGGATCATTCGTGGTGTTGTTTTATCAATTACACTGGCCGGCTCAGTTCGTATATTATCCTTATAACAATAAATTAGCAAATTGTTAAAAAAATTTAAATCTTGCTCTTGGAACGGAGAAAACAATTATTTTAAGTTATTTTTTTGTTATATTTTAAATACGCTTTTATCACTTTGTTTGTGCATTTATTTCAAGGTTATTATATATTGTTCGTTTTTTTTAATTTTTCTAGAAAAAGGAAACAATATGCAGAATCGTATTGAATGAAATTATACATATAATCAAAAAAATCAAATTTGTGAAGGAAAAATATAAGAAAAAGTTATTTTCTGATTTACCCAAAAATTTATACTCAATGTTTGATTGAGGTTTAGAAAACAAAAATCAACTTTGTTTTTTCTAAAAAAAATATTTTAGCCTTCCTTGCTAAGTCCCCAGTCATAAATTAATAAATCAATGTCTATGACTTGATACAAAAATTATTTTAAATAATTTTCTTAGTTGTTTTAAGTTCGCTTTTATGTCTTTCTTTGTGCACGTATTTCAAGGTTATTGTATATTGTTCGATTTGTATAATTATCTAGAAAAATAAAATAATACGCAGAATCGTTTTAAATGAGATTAGATTTATGAAAAGTTACAAAAACCAAATGGCGCTTTCAGTAAACTACGTCATAAAATTTACCTTTTGAAAAAATGCAGTACAGATTCGTTTCGGGTACCCTTTAAAGCCACTAAATACGAATTTTCATAGCAATCAAAAATTAGACATTTTTATGCTAGATCAGCTGGGGGATGGGAAATTTTTTTATGTTTCTATGTTCGGTGTTCCAGTTTAAAAAATAATAACTCTTCTTTCTTCTCCCGCTTTCTGGCTGCGCCTTGCTTGCTTCTTCGGGCCTCCACATGCTGCGAGTTTGTTTGTTGTTGTTTGTGTTGTTCGGTGTTCCAGTTTAAAAAATAATAACTCTTCTTTCTTCTCCCGCTTTCTGGCTGCGCCTTGCTTGCTTCTTCGGGCCTCCACATGCTGCGAGTTTGTTTGTGTTGTTCGGGGTTCCAGTTTAAAAAAGAATAACTCTTATTTTACATTCAACTAAGTTGCCCATTAAAGATTAAAAATTGCCCCCCCCTGCTGATCTAGCATAAAAATGTCTAATTTCCCTGGCCTCATCCCCAATCTACCTTTTTGAAAGAAAAAAAAAATATTTAAACTTAGAAGGCAGATCAATGACCAAAGAAAATGCTAATTTCCATAGCAATCCGTAATTATAAATTTTCTAGCGTGGACAAGGGCAAGTTTTTTTTAAGTTGAGTTCTATTATTCTATCTAAAAAGCCGTAAGTCCTCTGGATTTTATTCAAATTCAATATTATGACAACGTTGGATAGGTGGAGTATTTTTCTATTTTTTTTAAATGTATCAAAATTAACGTTGTCACAACTATAATACAGAGTACACATTTTTCTTTTAGATTGTCTCAATAAGGTTTAAATTGTATGCAATTCTGGGTTGGAAAAGTAAGGATAAATTCCACAAAAACAATTGAAACGCTTTATTTTACAATATATCCACTGTTCTAACTCAATTAAAGAAAATTGGTTTGTGCTACGAAATGTTATTATTAGTTATGATACCACGATGTTACCACAAATTTACATATAGAAGAGTAGTGTCGATTCAGAGGTATAATATTTTTAAGGATTTTCGAAAATTCCGAAAGTATTTGAAAGCATAAAAACAAAAATTCCCTATCAGTAAAATAGAGTAACAAAATTGATTTTTAATAGAAAAAGAATCGGATTTGTTTTAAGCATACTTTAAAGCCTTCGAATAGGAAATTTTGTGCCAAAAATAAAATAGACAATTTGGAACAGCCAAAGGCATATTCTGTTTTCTTTGGTATCCTGTTTTTCTACTGAAAAAAATTTAAAAAACTCTCTGGATTTTATTCAAATTCAACGTTACAAAGTTGGAAAGTTGGACTATTTTTCTTTCAACCTGTGCCATTAATGCTGAGAGTTTGTCATTATGAGTGGGAAAAAATAAGGGTGAAATAATCAAAAAAGCCACATACGTTTTATTCACGCTTCATGAAGACCAAGAAAAGTTCTGAATCCTTTTGTTTTTGGATTTTGAAACAAAAGTTCGGATGCGATTTAAGAACCTTTTAAAGCCCTTAAATACGAATTTTCATAATAATCCAAAATAAGACATTTTTGGGCTGGACAGGGACGAGTTTTTTCTTCAGTGTCCGGTTTTCTTCTTAAAAATTCCTAACTTTGATTTTATGCAAATTTCACTTACAAAAACTCTTAGAACATTGAATTTCTCTTCTAAACCAAGTCAATAATGTTTAAATTTTACGTTTTTACAACTGAGAAAAACAGAGATGAAATCAACAAAAACAATTCGAATGTTTTTAGTTTAAATCTTCGGTTCGTTTATTTAGAGCAAAGGTTTGTGCTATGAAGTGTTTTTATTAGGATTCTATGTTACCATAAATTTGCATATAGCAGAATGGAGTCGGTTCAAAGATATCATGATGTTTTGAGATTTTCCAAAATATGAAAAATATTTGGAAGGATTAGAACGACAATTGGTTATCAGTAAAGTTACAAAAAAATGGTTTTTGAAAAAAAATCTGTGTTTGTTTCAAGTTCACCCCTTTAAAGCCGTTAAATACGAATTTTTATAACAAATGGCTGAATATAAAAAATATTTTTTGTACTGTATGCAATCACTTTTTTCACATCCTACATGTATTTGTTAAATTCGAACATTGTTTGTAAATCCCAGGCCATGAAGATGATCTCAATAAAGATCGAAACGTTGGCACGATAAAACAAACGTGTTTTTTGAAACCTGCATCACACCAGACCGCATCGCACGATTTCCGAATAATCATCGATTAACGGTAACTAATCACCACACGTTTTTACAACAAAATAAAATTGACAATTTATAAGTGGAATGAGACAAAGTCAGTTGTTTTCTTTGGTGTCCTGTTTTTCTACTTAAAAAATTAAAAAAAAAATATTCTCTAGATTTTATTAGAATTTAGCGTTATAAAATTGAAAAGTTGGACTATTTTTCTCTCAGACTGGCCCTTAATGCTGAGAGTTATGCCGTATAATGTTCGTTATAAGTTTCTAAAGTCCAATAATCGCATAGATCAGTGGAGTCGTTTCAATATTATCACTTATTTTTATGCTTTTCGAAAAAAGAAAAAATCCAAGGCTACTTTTCTAGATCCCTCGATTACAAATATAGTTCTTCTCCTAAGTTAAAAAAAATAGAATGATATATAACAACCTTGAAATACATGTAGAACAAACAGAAAGGATATTTAAGGATTAAAAAATTGGGACGTCGGTGGCCGCGAGGTTTAGTCTTTGCAGCGCTCATCACTGTACGGTAAAGGTCCCGTGTTCGAATCCAGCGGCCCTTCATTTGAAGCCGACATACAAATGGCCTTTTTTCAAAAACACCGGCACCATGAGGGTTTATATGACCTCTGCTCTTGCGAACCCTCGTTAAAAAAAAATAATAATAAAAACTTATTTTCAAAAATTAAGCAGACGAAAACGATTCGAAGCTGCGTAACTAAGCAACACTTGTCATACTTTTTGAAAATTTCCATTCCATTTTTTCAACATACATGTCTACCTTGATCTGTTTTATTCTTTGTTTCTGTGTTATTCTGTTAAACCTAATTTTCCCTTATGCAAACAGGTCCATGGTACCTGTGTTAATGTTCACAAAATCAAGGAGCACGGGGACATGTAGGTGTTACGGATGAATTGGAACGCATAATAACCGGAAACCTTCAGAGAGGATGGTGGTCGGACAGAATTCTATGGGGGAAGTTCAAAGACCCGTCGAATATAAAAATTCACTACAATCAGATGTAACACACCAAAATTCGTTGAGATGATTTTTTTAAAAATGATGTAGTGGTTTGGGGCGGTCCGCTTGGTCGGCCCCATCTCGGTAGGCCACCAGAGAAAGTTTTTAAGGGGACAGGCTTTACCACGTTATTTCTCCTTGAATACCCTAGTTACGTATTTGAAAGCTTTTTGCATGTCGGGTCGATTTCGTAAACAGACAGTTAATTTTTAATGATAAAATCACTGAACGTGACCAAACGAATTAAAAACTTGCTTGGAACATTTTTTCTTCGGGACAATATATTGTTTAAAATGTAATTTACTCTTAAAAATGCACCAATAACGACTGATTTTAATGGAAGTAGAATAAATATTATTTGGCACAGATTACCTTCTCTGAAAGAAGATTAACTCTCACAAACAAGGTTCTAATATCTGTTATAATGCTTTCAAAAGCGACAGCTCAGATTTTTTTTCTCTATCCGGCCCAAATTCAAAATTGAAGACGGAAACAGTTCAAAGTAATTTGAAAAATCAAGGTTTACAGGGAGGTACATTTACAAATTTATCAGAAGTTTACTTTGAAAATTTATAAACGAGTTCATGGATCCCAATTTTTTTTTAATACTTGCCACGAAGTCTAACGTCTTTTAATTGCATACCAAAAAATTTAAAAAAATTTATTTTTCAGAGTTTCAAATATCCTCAAAAAGATACATTTTTTAAATTCATACGTTTTTTTTAAGATTTTATCCAAATTCAACTTCACTGCAATCATAAGAAAAGGTATTTTCGCTTCTTTCAGCCTTCAACAACAAATTGAAACAATTACACGACAAGCTGCTAATTACAGTTTTTGGTAAATTAGTGAAAATATTTTTTTTCAAAGAAGAAACCCCAGAAAATGGTTAAAGAAAAATAAAGATTTACCACAAATCTTGAACCTTTCTAAGATAATTATTGAGATATCGTGAGATGAGGTCTGGTGTGATGTAGGTTTCAGAAAAACATATTTTTTATCGTGCCAACGTTTCGATCTTTAATGAGATCATCTTCAGGGCTCAAAGTGTTTTTCTTCTGTGTAATTGTGCCATTCTTTGCGTGCCGTGTTGAGGGTCCCTTAGAGCCCTCAAGATGATCTCAATAAAGATCGAAACGTTGGCTCGATAAAGAAAACGTTTTTCTGATGCCTACATCACACCAGACCGCATCTCACGATTTCTAAATAATTATCGATTAACGGTCACTAATCACTACACCTTTCTAAGAAATTATTTTTTTTCCAATAATCACAAAACAATGATAACTTTTCAGTCATTTTTCAATTAATTAATCTGTATTTAAGGTATTGGTTGAGATAAAAAGCCAGTGTCACGAGCGCGATTCGAACCCACGACCATGGGCTAAATAAGACCTTTGCTCTACCACTCGAGCTATCGTGACGTCATTCCACTCATACATCAACTTTCTCAACCTCAAGTTGACATATTGTAAAACTGAGGAGTTTCTGTAAATTTTATCATTATTTATTTCATTTATGCAGACATACAATCAAAAACCTTGTCGAAATGTCCCGAAAGAAGAGAATTCATCTTTTGCAACTGTTGTAATAACACTAAATTTTGCATACATTTTTCACAGGAGAAAGACTTTGCCCCCCCCCTCCTGTCCAATAATGAATATTTTATGACTTTCTAATGTGCTTAAAACGAACCGAAATTATTTTGTCAAAACAAATTTTTTGGTCTACTTTTCTTCGTATGATTCTCGCAGCTAGCTATACAAGGATGCGTTAGATATTGAAGGACTTAATTTGTGAACTACCGACATAGAAAGTCAGTAAAATATGATTTTCTATCAAGAAATAAAGTAATTAATCGTTTTATTTCCAGTCAAAACACCCTGAATACACATTTCTGGAAAAATCGGAATAAAACTCATATTTTTTTGACTTTTCATTTTTTTCGGCAAACATAAAAAATGGTGATATCTTTGAAAAGACTGCACTGATTGATATGCAACTTTATAATAACTTAGAATCCGTAAATAAATTTGAACTGAAGATATGAAACAAAATTTTTGGAGAGTTGTTGACGCTTTTATCTTTATTTTTCTCACTTATTATGATATAAAATCTAAATATTCTAAGATAAGATTTCGTACCGTTGTAACAACCTTATATTTTTAAAAAATCCAAAAAAGTTATGAATTTTTTAACTGGAACACTGTAGTCAGAAAAAAGTTGGGAATGGCTTATCCTGCCCGAAAATACAATTCTTCCCTCTCTCTTTTTGTTTGCTATGAAAATTCCTATGTAAGGGCTTCAAAGGGTTCTTAAAACGCATCCGAATTGTAATTTCAAAAACCAACTTTTCGGCATACTTTCCTGATATCGGGAATAAAACTTTTGAAGAGTTTTTGCTCATTGCATCTTCATTTTTCTCAACTAAGCTCTAGACATTTTTGACACAGGTTAAAAGAAAAATATTCCAGCTATCGAAAGGGTATCATAACAATGTATGTAGATAAAATCTAGAAGAGTTATGAATTTTTAGGTATAACAACAGGACACAAGTGAAAATTTATAATTTTGGATTGCTTTGAAAAGTAGTACTTAAGAAAAAATGTGCTTAAAACGAATCCGAACTGTTTTGTTTAAAAAAAAAGTATTTTAGTCTACTTTATTTTGGACTTGCAGCTAGCCATAGATATTGAATTATTGAATTTATAACCGATCAACGTGGCAAAATAGGCTAAAAATCGAACAATGAATTTTTCTCAGATTTTTCACCGACCAAAATTTGATTTATTTAGAAAAATGTAAAACAATTTAATAATTTTGAAACGCCTCCAACGATCAAATTGAATCTTCATATTAACTTAGAATCCGGCAAACAATACTTGATGTTTCAAACCTAGTATCCGCAAATAAATGAGAACCAAATATATAAAAAAATAACATTTGAGGAATTTTTTGTCGATTTCATCGTTATTTTTCTGCCAACATGACAAACAATCTAAAGTTTGTTGATGCTGGTTGATTGCTGATCATTCCAGTTTCCAACCGTTGAAATAATATTGAACTTTGATTTTAAAAAAGAAGTTATTAATTTTTCAACTGGAAAACAGAACATCACAGAAAAAATTGACCGCCCCGCTGATCCAGCATAAAAATGTCTAATGATCGCTATTGAAATTCATATTTAACCACTTTAAAGGGTGCTCGAAAAGAATCTGTATTGCATTTTTTCACAAGGTAAATTTTATGGCTTAGTTTACTGAAAGCGCCATTTGGTTTTTGTAACTTTTTATGCATCTAATCTCATTTAACACGATTCTGAGTATTATTTTTTTTCTAAATAATTTAATAAATCGAACTAAGAAAATCATTTAAAATAATTTTTGTATCTAGGACATTGAACGATTAATTTATGGCTGAGCGACGTAGGAAGGAAGGTTAAAAGATTTTTTTAGAAAAAAGTTGATTTTTGTTTTCTAAACTTCAATTAAACCCAGAGTATAAATTTTTAGGAAAATAAGAAAAAAAAGTGTTTCTTATATTTTTCCTTCCAAAATGTGATTTTTTAAAATGAAAAACATAAAACTTTATTATAACTTAAAATCCGGCAAACAACACGTAATGCTGCAAACCTAGTATCCGTAAGTAAATGAGAAAAAAATATAAAAAATAACATTTGCGGAACTTTTTCGCGATTTCATCATTATTTTTCTTATTTACCATGACAAACAATCTAACGTTTGTTGATACCGGTTGATTGATGAACATTCCAGTATCCAACCGTTGAAATAATACTGAATTTTGATTTTAAAAGAAAGAAGAGTTATTATTTTTTAAACTGGAACACCGAACAACATAAAAAAATTTCCCATCCCCCAGCTGATCTAGCATAAAAATGTCTAATTTTTGATTGCTATGAAACTTCGTATTTAGTGGCTTTAAAGGGTACCCGAAACGAATCTGTATTGCATTTTTTCAAAAGGTAAATTTTATGACGTAGTTTACTGAAAGCGCCATTTGGTTTTTGTAACTTTTCATAAATCTAATCTCATTTAAAACGATTCTGCGTATTATTTTATTTTTCTAGATAATTATACAAATCGAACAATATACAATAACCTTGAAATACGTGCACAAACAAAGACATAAAAGCGAACTTAAAACAACTAAGAAAATTATTTAAAATAATTTTTGTATCAAGTCATAGACATTGATTTATTAATTTATGACTGGGCGACCTAGCAAGGAAGGCTAAAATATTTTTTTTAGAAAAAACAAAGTTGATTCTTGTTTTCTAAACCTCATTCAAACACTGAGTATAAATTTTTGGGTAAATCAGAAAATAACTTTTTCTTATATTTTTCCTTCACAAATTTGATTTTTTTGATTATATGTATAATTTCATTCAATACGATTCTGCATATTGTTTTCTTTTTCTAGATAATTAAAAAAAACGAACAATATATAATAACCTTGGAATAAATGCACAAACAAAGTGATAAAAGCGTATTTAAAATATAACAAAAAAAAAATAACTTAAAATAATTGTTTTCTCCGTTCCAAGAGCAAGATTTAAATTTTTTTAACAATTTGCTAATTTATTGTTATAAGGATAATATACGAACTGAGCCCGCCAGTGTAATTGATAAAACAACACCACGAATGATCCATTGTTGCCTAATTATAAAGCTTTCTATACAATCCTTGAGTGTGTTCGAAATGACTCGCGACTGTAGGAAGAATGGGAGTGTGTGAGTGTTTCGGAAGTGAGCGAACAAAGGGATGACGATTCTCTATTGCTTTTACAGGAAGACAATGCCAATCATTAAGAATTAGCGTTGCGAACATTAAAAATCTGTCAGAAGCATAATGAAAGGACCAGAAAAGAGTTGAGCGGCTCAAGGAAAAAATCTTTTTTTAAATCGAAATAAATTAGACTCTCAATGGATCCACAGCGCCTGGTCAGGTCGTCGCAATCGGCCCTTATGGGACGAAAACGAAACTTTTTTTAATATATATAACTTTTTCTTGGATTTTTCCTTCCGAAATTCGATTTTGTTTTAAAGAAAAACATGAAACTCAATAATAACTAAGAATCCGATGAACAACACTTAATCTTACAAACCTAGTATCCGTAAAGAAACAAGAAAAAAGATATGAAATATAACATTTCTCTCGCTTTCGTTATTATTTTTCTCATCACAAGGACATACAATCTAAAGCTCGTTGATGTAGGTTTAAACAAGGACAATCCAGTTTCCAACCGTTGCAATAATGTTGCATTTTAAAATGGTACGCCAAAAATCGGGGAAAAAACTGCCTCCACCATACCTCCATCATAAAAACGACTAATTTTCGATTGCGATGAAAATTCATATTTAACGGCTTTAAAGGGTGCTCCAAACGAATCTGAATTGTTTTTTTCAATAGGTAAATTTTATGGCTTAGTTTACTGATTTGGTTTTTGTAACTTGTTATACATCCAATCTCATTTTATACGATTATATATTTGTTTGTTTCTAGATAATTAAACAAATCGAATGACATATAATAACCTTGAAATACAAGCGCAAAGATGGACAAGCGTGCTTTAAAAATAATGTAGAAAATTACTTTTTTGGGAGCGTCGGTCGCGGCAAGGTTTAGTCTTTGACATGGCGCTCATCACTGTAAGGTAAAGGTCCCGGGTTCTAATCCAGCGGCCCTCCATTCGAACCCGACATACTTACAAATGGACTTTTTTTCAAAAACAACGGCACCCTGAGGGTTTAAATGACCTCTGCTGTTGCGAACCCTCGTAAAAATAAATAAAATAAAGAAAATGACTTAAAGTGGTTTTTGGCTACTTGAGCTAATTGACAAGACAAGCAAACTTCTTGACAATTTTTATGACCGAATCAGATTTGTTTTATCGGATTTTGTTTGAAGATATATAGCTAATTTATAGCTCTAAGGATAGTACACGAACCGAGACCGCCGGTATAATTGAAAGAGGAACACCTCAAACCACCTAATCTGATTTATTATAAAAAAGGTGATAAATTTGGAACGTCTACACTGTTTTATATGTAACATTATGGTGACCCTAGAAACAACACTTAATATCACGAACCCAATAAATTAAAACCGGAGATATAAAATAAAAATGTACGAGGCTTTTTTCTTTGACGTCATCCTTATTATTCTTGGTCATAATGATATAATGCCTAGACTTTATTGACATAAGCTGAAAGAAAAATAATCCAGCTTTTCACCGGTTGAGTAACATTGAATCAAAGACAAGAAAATTACCCCTGGCTATAATCGAGCTAAACGATTTTTCAGGGTGTCTGCCATAAAATATCCTTCTTCCAGGCTTTAACGAGTGATTAAAACATGAATCCAATTAATTTATAACAAAATAATTTTTCTTTGCTTATTTTACTGATAGTGAATTTTAATTTTCTGTAAATTTCATACTTATAATAACGTTTATTACGATCCTTCTTATTATTTTATTATCCTAGATGAAAAATAAAATTAATTAATTGATATACAATGACTTTCAAATTGCTTACCAAAGGCGAAAAATCATATTAAAATTAACACTCTGACACTCACCCCGTAATATTTTCCGATCTAGATTCACTAAAAAAAAAAGAATAATTAAAATCGATAATCCCATGTCTGTAGTCTCCCCCTAAGCCCTCGAGGAAAAATATATATCCGGCAGTTTTATTGGAACGTGTCGTCGCCTTAAATTAAAAAAAAAAACTGCCAACCCTTTTAAGCGATTATTTGGACATGCCAATCTGTTCCGTTGTCATAAGAGAGCAATGAACTCGTTCGTAACCAGGGAGTTCCAATTAGGACATTAATTCTGGTAAAAGGCACAGTTCATCTCTTCTAAATAATTATTTTAAAGAAATATAAATGAAATAGTGTGATGTAATAGAAAAGACCTTTCTTATCAAATTAACAACTAGTCTGGTAAAGTGTATGAACGTACATTTGGTCACTTAAAAGGTCTGTTCCTCACTGAAGATGACGCAAAGCAGATACGCGAGTAACATAAAAACCCATGAAACAGATCCAGTGCAGGTTCAACATGTGTTTAACGAGTCGAGGACCAACACCGTCCATCAACTTGAACAAAAACCACGTGTTGTCCAGAGAAATTTCAACTTTTCTTCCTGTTACGGTTTCAGTAGTCATATTGTGGGTATCTTAGATGTAGAAATACTTCATTTTTGGCCGGGTGACGTAGCAAAGTAGGCTAAAATATTTTTATATCAAACAACATTGTCGATATTCGTTTTCACACTCCGAAAATTTTGAATACAAACAAATCAAAACTAACTTTTTTTCCAGATTTTTCTTCTTTCAAAATTAGGTTTAAAAAAAAAGAAAATGACAGAAAAATGATAACTGTAGAACAACTTCACTGATCTATATGAAACTTTACATCAACTTGGAACCCCATACACAACACTTAACGGCACAAGTCTACACTTCGTGAATAAATTACAACCGAAGACATAAAAAAAAAGTTTGAATTGTGTTTTTCGTCTTTACTTTTCTCACTCAGAATGAAATAAAATCGAAACTTTGTTGGAGTAGGCTGAAAGAAGAAAGAAATTCATATTTCCAAGGACTAACATAATTTGGAATTGATTCATCTTTTTTATGTAAGATTTTGGTTGAGATAAAAAAGCCAGTGTCACGAGCGGGATTCGAACCCACGATCTTCGGCTAAATGCTCTACGATAGCTCAAGTAGGTAGCGTTTAGCCGAAGGTCTTGGGTTCGAATCTCGCTCGAGGCACTAACTGTTTCATTTCAACCAAACCCTTACATAAAAAGATTAATTAATTGAAGGAAGTAATTTCGCCAATAGGCCACGAAATATAATGGGTTTTAATACTGTTACATTTTGATAAAATCTGGAGGAGTTATGATTTTTTAAATTTTGTAATGGAACTCCCGACATAGAAAAAAACGTGCTGACCCTTCCAAAATAGTTTATTTTTGTATAGCCGTAAAAATATATATTTAAGGGCTTTAAAGCGGGCTTAAAACGAATTCGAATATTATTTTTTCACCAAAAAAGTTTTTTCCATTCTTTACTGAGTTTTTCGGATTATGCAACTTTTTATGTACCTATTTTGACTTAATGCCACTCTGCCTATTATTTTCTTATTCTAACAAATGAAAACTCGATTGACAATAATCTTGAAATACAGGCACACAACCTAGGCTGAAAATTTTCTATTTTCTGACACGCAGAAACATTTTCCTTTTTCCTCCTCCATTGGCAAAGAAGCACACGAGTCCGATATTCTTCGTATCTTCACACTTTTGAAATTAAAATCCGTGAAAAGTTGTTATATTTGTTGCGCTCTGTCTCTGCTTGAGCTATCTTAGATCAGCGGCGCATTTAGCCTAAGGTCGTCGGTTCGAATCCCTCTCTGGCCACTAACATTTTCATTTCAAACAAAACCTTACATAAAAAAATTAATTAGGTGAAAGACGTAATTTGGTCAATAAATCACTAAATGAAATGGATTTAATAACTGTCAATTTTGATAAAGCCCAAAGGAGTTATAATTTTTTTAAATCAACCACCGATCCTCAGAGAAAAAATACTATCGCAGGATGATCTCTCCCGAAACTGTATATTTTTGTTTTCTATAAAAATTCGTATTAAAGGGCTTTAAAGTTGCTTAAAACGTATCGAAATTGTTTGTTTCCAAAACAATTTTCTTGGCCTACTTCATTCATATCGTCTTTTGGTTTTTACAACTTATGGTGCGTATAATCTCATCTAATGCGATCCTATTTTATTTCTTGTATTACATCCTAAAAAAATGGACTTATATATTACAACCTTGAAATACATGCATAACAAAGAAAGGAAAACATTTTGTTTAACGTATACAAATTTATCCTTGCAAGTCGTTCCGTCGTACATTTACTGGAGATAAATTTGTTTTTGGATTATTTCAGTTTCTATTTTCGTTTTTGTCCGGCTTACAAGAAGCACTGATTGACCGAGTGAAATAGTTAACATTTATGAATTATGATCGTAGTCAATGGACTGTGCGGCTCGAAGTTTGAAGGCCTTCCTTCCAGATGGGTGTAAATCCGTCTTCGTTTCAACTACTTTGAACAAAAGCTGGCTATTTTGACGGGTTTCCAATTCGCCTGGACGGGGGAATTATTTTTACTGACATCCGGCGTTCCAGTTTAAAAATTCATCTTCTCTGGATTTTATCCAAATTCAATTTTATGATAGCCGTTTGAACGCTGGATTATCTTTCTTTCCGCCTGTGCCAATAATGTTTAGTTTATGTCAATATAAGTAAGAAAAATAAGGATGAAATCGACCAAAACTCAAGAAACGTTTTATTCGCGCAATCAGGAAATTAGGCAAAAAAAAACTATTTTTGAAGTAACACTTCGAATTTGTTTTAAGCACCATTTAAATCCCTCAAATAAAAATGTCAATAAAAACCTAACACCAACTCTACCTAACCTAACTTTACCCATTCTAAAATCTTGGAATAACTTGACCTTAATCGTTTCAAAATAAAACACTAACTTAACCTTACACGTTCCAAAACCTAACACCAACTCTACCTAACCTAACTTTACCCATTCTAAAATCTTGGAATAACTTGACCTTACTCGTTTCAAAATAAAACACTAATTTAACCTTACACGTTCCAAAACCTAACACCAACTCTACCTAACCTAACTTTACCCATTCTAAAATCTTGGAATAACTTAACCTTACATGTTCCAAAATATAACACCAACTCTTACCTAACCTAACTTTACCTGTCCCAAAATTTAACACTTACTTAACTTTACACGTCTCAAAATAAAACACTAATGTGAGTCTTCCCCCTCGTCCCAAAATCTATCACTATCTGTGCATAACCTAACGTCACGCTTCCAAAATCTAACACTAACTTAACAAAAACTTGAAAATATGCGAATTCGAACGTCGAGGTTAGAAATAGATATTGGGGACTTCTGCTTACCTTCTTTAAAATTTCCTAAACCAAATAAGAAAGTAAATAAATAATTATTTTTATGTAAGGTCTTGGTTGAGATAAAAGTTCGAAGCGGGATTCGAACCCACGACCTTCGGCTAAATCAACCTACAACTGTTCGGATTTTCCCTCCTTTTTGACATTTTTCAAATGTCGTGTAATCTGGATTCGATTGTCTCAGCGACTTCTGAGGTGGCCACGGGGAGCTGTTAGTTTTGATCTCAACCAAAACCCTACATAAAAAGAATAATTAATTGTAAAAAATAACTTCGTCAAAAACGATAAATAATTTCTATTCTTTCTCCCTCTCAACGCAAAGCATGTATGGCGTTACAAGTAAGAAAAATCAGAATGAAATCAACAAACATTTTCGGGGGTTTGGTATAAATAATTTTTTCTACTTCTTTATGGCCCTAGACGAAAAATGCTCTTTCAAGTGTCACGTAAAATATTTTTCGACCTACTATCACACAAAAATAAGTCTTCAATCTAACAAAACCTTATTTAAACTGGCAACAATAAAGCGATCTTAGAACGATGCGAGAACAAAGAGGATGTTTCTGTCAAAAACCTAAACCAGCCCAATAATTGTCTTATCAATAAAGTAGTTGTGTCAGTCTTATTATTGGGTTGCTTTCTTTTCTTGTTTCTTTTATGAGGGTGAAAGCATTTTTAGTTCATCAATCTACCCGTGACAAGCCCTCGCCTGAACCTCATCAGAATAAAGGGAAAATAATTAATCACTGACTTTACGACATCCATGGTTGGTTTTCAGACAAGTCATTAAAAATTAAAACAAGAATTTAGATTGAAAGTAAATAGTGGCTTTTTTTCCGACGGCGATACTTATGCCGGTTCTAATTCATTAGTTAAAATCGATATTACTCTGTTTAAGTAATATTAGAAAATTAAGCTTGACTCACTAATAAAAAGGATTCGTGAAAACGGAAATAATTTCATTATGTCGTTAATTAAAATGAAATGGGCTGTAGTAAATTCATCAGCGTTTGCACGTTCTGTAAAATGGGTTGATTGCTACCGACGCATTTTTTAAAAGATTACTGACAGTTTTGGGAGTAATTTAACCCTTTATGGCCTAGTGGTGCATTAGAGAATGATAAACTTCAGCTATTTTTGCTGAACTGGCAATTGAATTGAGTCACTTATCGGGCCCGTCTTTATTTAAGGGTTTGTTGAACTACTCAAACGCGTTTAGGCATTGCGCCATCTTCACTAAGGAACCAGCAACACCCAACATCGATTTTTAGCAGTTCCGTTAAAAGGTAAGGAAATCCTGTGAGTTTAGTGATAGAAAGTTTGATTGGCGCCAATAAATCAGTGTTGCAAATACAGGAGAGAAAACAATGGGCTCGCTTTAAACTAACGGGATTTCCTCCGAACCTTGAACAACATTGGTAAATTTGCGATTGCTCTCTGTTGGGTAAAAAAAAGAGTTGAATTATACGATGTATATGAAATATTTTATGCTTGGCATATGTGATGGGGTAGCCATGTTGGAGATAGAAGATTGCAAGATTTTAGATTGGAGCCAAAATAAGGAGTGTTGCCAATACACGAGGTGAAACATTGAAGGAAAAGCACAAGCAGAGCTTTAGCAAATTTTCTAAATTTGGCGTTGCCCTGAAGCAACGTTGGACGTGAAAGGGCTGTCTTTGTAATATTGCAGGTTATTATTGCAGGTGGGCCTCGGTAGTCGCAACGGTTTGGGCGTTGACACGGCGCTCATCACTGTATCGTAAAGGTCCCGGGTTCGAATGCAGGGCCGCTGGATTCGAACCCGACATACTTACAAATGGGCTTTATTTCAAAAACACCGGCACTCTGAGGGTTTATATGACCTCTGCTGTTGCGAGCCAACTTCCCAGTACAGTTTCATATCGCAGACCAAATGTCAGATAAACAATTTTATGACAATAAAAAACGCTCCACTTCGAACAGATATCCTTTCCAAAAATGAGTTTCAAAAAATGGTCCAGGTTGACCGAAATTGATATAATTCTTTCATGGTTTTCCGTCACTATTTATATCCAAATTGTTCAACAGCTTCTTGCACGGGGAAACGGGGCTTTCAAAAGGAAAAATTCCTTTCGGCAGGTCCTCACTTTCCCGAGGGAAAACACTTCCCCATTTGATTTCCAGGCCATAGAAAGCGGTACTAAAGAAAGGACATTTTTTTGTCTTGGACACGCTTGATTTATGAGAACATGACAATTAATTTTGTATTTCCCTTTCATTTCTTTAGCAAGAAATTTTGGGGATGTATTTAGCGATGTCGTTCCAATCAACCTATTGAACATATATTTTTTACTTGAATGTATGAAGGGCCATGAAAGGAAGCCATAAGATAGGCCAGGATTATAAGGCGGGTGTGACAGAAGATTCCATGAATATTGTTTAATTGTACCACTACGCCAACTTTGGGGGTGTTCAAAAAAGTACCCCCTTCAACAAAAAATCATTCCTTCTATTTTTTTCACTATAAAAATAGTAGTTAAATTCAACAGCCATAGACTTTTCGATTTACGTAAAATTGATCACTTTTTTCAAAATAAACAAACTAAGCTTTGGATAGAAACAAGTGCTAATAATACAGTACAGGTTTCAGATGTACATGGTGAATGTGGCAGTGCCATCCCACGATCTGGCTGGAAGCTTGAGAACTTTGTGATTGCAGTTTGCAGCTCTTACATTCCAATGGTTCTCAGTAGGGTTCAGAATTCACAGAACAACCATCAGTAACTCGTGATAGTTCTTTTCCAGTTGAAAAAACACTCCTGGATATTTGCGTCAAGTATCATGATTCGGAAACCCAATAAAACATTGGCCAACAATCCTAACGTCCCATGAGAGGAAAGATCATTACTTTGAAAAATAAGCCGCACTGTCTGACTGATTTTCTGTACGATGCGCAAGCGTTCGATCGATTCTGATATATCGCTGTGAAAACTGATACGCATCATCCTACCTACTACTTCAACTGCCCTACTCAACCGTTTTCGTGTCCAGCAAGGGCTCGCTCAAGATACCTTCAGTCCTATTCCTTCCTTGTCATCAAAACATCTCAATATTTCTCTGTTTATATTTGCACACGATACTGCAGTATATAATCACAGAGATTCTATAATTTAGTCCCTGTCGACCGATGCTTCTCGGTGACGTTCTTCCCACTCACCCATTCATCGTTGTGGGAGATGATGTCTACGAAGATCCTTGGTCCTATACTTTACTCACTATATACAGCTGACAACCGTAAGGTTGCAAATAGTTTCCTTTTACACTTGCAGACGATACTGCAACCCTGTATGGTCAAAACTTAAAATGCTTCTACATTACTTGTCCTACCTTACCGGCTTTGAATCACGGCTAAAGAAGCAATTTTTGCAACAAAACAAATCAAATCTATAAATATACCTATGTACTTATCTATATCTTATCTATAACGCACTACACATGGATAGCCAAAACGTGCAATACCTATGGAATCCAACCCATTCAGTCCAAAACCAGCCCAATCTTAACTTTCACCATGACCTCAACACGACAATCTACCCAGCTTTCATCAGCCTCACTTCCTGATAATCCTTAACACCGACTGGGCGCCGGTGGCACCGTGACCTCATCAGTGATAACGAGTAGAGACAAGACCTGTAATAACTACATTACCTACAGTCCTATCTTACAGGCCTTGAATTACAGCTAAAGAAGCAATTCTCGAACAAAACAAATCAAATCAACAAATATACCTGAATGACGAAAGACTAACCTATAGCACACCACTCAAACCGGCATGGACAGCCAAAACAACCAATACCTTGGAACCCAACCCATTCATCCAAAACCAGTCCAATCTTAACTTTCACCATGACTTCAACACGACTGCGCGCCGGTGTCACCGTGACATCAGTGATAACGGGAAGTGACAAGACATACAATAACTACATCGGAGTGTCACTACTGAATGCCTTCTCTCAAGACTGTACAACTAAATTGTTTTGCCATAGCCTTTTTATTTATTTGTCATTGTTTATTATATAGTTGTAAATGCACAATAAAAGAGAGATAAAATATCGTAGATGATCATCCACGGATATCAGGATTTCTCCAGGAAGATCATTCTTATCAAACTAAAAGCCCGTACAAGTTGGCTTTTTTTTTAAACAATTCCGTTAAGTTTTACACTCTCAGTGGATTGCTGTCTTAGTTATTCTTCCTTTCTTATGATGTATTTCCACTGTTAAATTTAATAGACAGCAAATTTCTTAAGAAACCGTCATCTTTTTTTTCTTCGAAATTAATGAAATCTTTATTGAGCCGGTTATTCGTAGAAACCTTAGATACTGCTCAGCCCTATCATTATTTTTTTATAACCCTATTATTAAAATTAAGGAGAGGTCAGAAGTCAAGATAAAACGAATAAGAAAGAAGCCTCCAAAGGGGATCTTCAAAGAAGGATAACCGCTGTCAGAAACTCATTGGTGCAGAAGTTTGATTTAAATTGAAGATGAAAATTAAGCCAGTGTATAAAGCAATCGTCTTTTAAACTGACATATCTCGTTCTGTACCAACAAAAACTGTCAGCGCAGTTAGGTATTCACCATCACACCTCGTTAATCATGTCCCGTTAAAAGCTCAAAAATAATTATTCAATTGTTCAACTGACGACGTGAACACATAAAAACCAGATTAATTAAATTTACAAATTTCAAACTTCATATTACAAAAACACGGCGGTGTCGAAACTGGTATGATACCGACTACCACCTCGCATGTCCGAGAATAGTAACGGTATATCGCCTTTTATCGTTTTTTTTAAACTGCCAATAATGGTCACAACAATGGGTAATGTATAATAAAAATGTGGACGCAATCGTACCTTCTTTGTACGGTACACAAAGTGGGACTATCCACGCATGTAATTAAATTTAAAATTCCCTCACTTCTGGAGGCCCCCAAGGCTCAAGCAACTTCACTTTCCTTTTTGTTGTATTATGACTTTTTCCCCCCGTCAAATCAACCCTTTTTAACTTCAAAATTATTATTTTTTAATTTCAAATTAATAGAAGTATTATAATTGGTTTTTACATTCACTTTATATAATTTTATATCAAACCAAAATAAGAATTATTCATTTTACATTTTATTTTAATTATAATTAATTTTAATATTTTCTTCCGATAAACTAATTATTTTATCTTTCAAAAAAATAGCAATTCTACAGGAATTTTACTACACTTACTGATATTTCCTACCGATTACTAAGTTGTTTTTGATGTTTTAAAAAAGTTAATTTAAAATTTAAAAATAGCTCATTTCAAATTAATAAAGTTTATTTGAAGATATAAAAGGTTTAATCTGAAATTATAAACAGGCTAATTCGAAATTAAAAAGGGTGAATTTGAATGTAAGAAAGGTGAATGTTAAATTTGTAAAAGCGTCATTTGAACTTAAAAAAGAGTTCATTCTAAATTAACAAAGTTAATATGAAGTTTAAAAAAATTTGAAGTTAAAAAGGGTTTATTTGAAGTTTTAAAAATAATTTGAAGTTAAACCATTGTAATTTGAAATTAAAAGGATTAATTTGAATGTAAAAAAGGTGAATTTTAAATTTGTAAAAGCGACATTTGAACTTAAAAAAAAGAGTTCATTCTAAATTAACAAAGTTAATATGAAGTTTAAAAAAATTTGAAGTTAAAAAAGGTTGATTTGAAGTTTTAAAATTAATTTGAATTTAAAAAGGTTAATTTGAAGTTAAAACATTGTAATTTTAAATTAAAAATGTTAATTTGAAATACAATTATTGTAATTTGAAATTAAAAAGGTTATTTTGAAGTTAAACCATTGTAATTTGAAAATAAAAAGGTTAACCAGAACTAAAACGTAAGTTTGAAATTAAAAAATTAATTTGAAGTGAAAAAGGTTAATTTTCATTTTAAAAAATAATTTTTAATCTAAAGATTATTTTGAAGTGAAAAAAATTAATTTGAATTGATTTGAATTTTTAAAGATTGATTTTAAATAAAAAAGGTTAATTTGAATTTAAACAATTTTTATATGAAATGGAAAAGCTTAACTTAGAGTAAAACGTTATTTTGAAATTAAAAAGGTTAATTTGAAGTTAAAAAAGATTCATTTGATAGTAAAATGGCTAAGTTAAACGAATTAATTTGAAATTAAGAAAATTTATTCAAAATTAAAAAGGCTTAGTTGGAATAATTAACAGGATAATTAATAATATATGGATTAATTTAATTTGAACATAAGAAAGGTTAATTTGAAATCAAATATGGGAGTTGAAAGTTTAAAAAGGTTAATTTTAAATTAAAAAACTGTCAACTTGAAGTTAAAAAGGATTAATTTTATAGAAAAAGTTGTAATGACCCTAAACTCAAAAAATATTGATCTCGTCACAATTATGGAGAGTGCTCCAACTCCTTTTTTCCCCTCTCCAGGCTTACATGGTTATAAATTGTAAGCGTTATATATTTTTGTAATCGGACGCCTTGAATATTTTGTAAATGCGTTGTATTCATATTTATTTTAGGAGACTTTTAAGCCTCGGAATAATGTTTTGTACAAAGAAGTGTTGTTCTGTTTTCAAAGCAACAAGTTGTCACTTTATCCCACCGAAAATGTGACCTGGGAGGGCGAGATGTAAATAGCAATCTAGTTAGCCGAGTTAATTGAGTCACCTGTGAGTCAACGTTGTATGAGTTAAGACACGGACTTGGGAACGCTTGATTATAACAACGTGCATCTGTCTTTTTTTAAATCAATAAAATGGTACAATGTTTGTATATATTTATACAAATTTTCTTTCTAAACATTTACTCACATTCACAAGAGAGTGGAATAATTCAAACCGGCTAGTCCTCAATTTTGATCTGTTTGGTTTAACGCGTTCCCAGGAGAAATGAAAGTTTCTCTCTTGCAATCCCGGCCAAACGTAAAAAGGATTCCGGAATTGCAACGGTTTTACAAGGAGAGAAGGATAACTGTCTCGAGTCCCATTTTCTAGAGTTTCATCTCAAGCTATAAACCTAGGATGACGTCCAGAAAGCAATTGAACTGCGGTTAAATAAAAGTAAATTAACGACCTGCGGTAAACCCGGGCAAAAAAAGCCCAAATATTCAAATACGTGACTGGCAGAGTGGCATGTAACCAACAAAGAGGACGAACGATAAATCTTCAAAATGTCAATATTCGTACTTTCAACAATAGAATTTTTTTACATAATAAAATTACAATACGTAAGTAATTATGTTATCTACACTATGGCTATGCTATTTGTTACATCAATTAATCATACACACTGATGATAATCCAATGTTTTACTCAGTTTTTACACTATACCAACGGATCTCAGAGCTTCCTTTCGATTCTTCTAGTAAGATTTTTTTTTGTTTTTTGGAGGAAGTTGGGTTGCGATTGGATTATTATGGGTGGAAGGTGTGGAACGGACTATCAAGGTATCTGGTTCTTGGAAGGTTATGGAAGAAAGTAATGTTGAGGTAGGTTTGGATAGTAGAAGCTAGAAAACTATTTTTCGGGCTATCTTGGATTGTTAGGTCTGTCTATGTATATTGTGTTTCAGACCGCCGACCAAATAGTCTTTTACTCTGGTGTTGGGTTTCAAAGTCAGTGAGTAACTACAGCACCGTTGGATGTTTTTTCCTTCGGTATAGAAATATGGTTTTAGAGGTTGGGGAGATGATTGGCAGGAAAGGATAGCTTATCACCAGCTATGATGATGATGATATTTCGGGGTGTTGTATACTGCGCCCTTTGAGAGCTATTGTATCCCCCGTTCTCTGCCTAAAGCACATCGGTGAGTCCTATTTCATCAAGAAACCTGATTATTACGCCCGGTTTTATTGGTTGAAGCTCTTCTATGGTCACATTGCACATCGCAAAACACCTCCTCCTGCGAGCTAATGTTGCTCCGCAGTTTGTTAGTAGATGTGTTGGTGTCTCTTCTGCTTCTTTGCAGAATCTGCATGTGCCATCTTGGATTATTCCAATTTTCTTTAGATGTCCATTTAATCAACAGTGCCCTGTCAGGAATCCTGTTAGGATTCGCAGTCTATTCCTGCCTCCTTTGACACATTCTGTGGATTTCTTTCTTTCCGAAATTGGTAAGAAGATTCTTGGATTGTCTGTGTCCAATAAGCGAATTCCAATGTTCCCTTATTTTCTTTTTGTCCTCCTGTCTGAGGTATTCATTGATAGTGTGGGCTCCTATGCCACAGATGGGTTCGGTTCCTGTATCACCAGCTAATTTAGAACCGTTTTTAATTGAGTAGAGGAGGCCCTAGGATGTTACCTTGGGGGACACCAGCGTTAACAGGGTAAAGTGTGCATGGTTATCGCAATCCTCAATATATCTCATGCTAAACCATTGGGTCACAGAAAGGTTCCGAATTCACTCGTGGGTAACACTCATCCCGCATCCGTATATGACCAGGCTATACCGAGCATCCAAATTGATAGTTGGGATTTATGATTTAGGTAAGTAAGTGAAGGGGTTTGTATGATTTTGTAATTTTATTTTCTCATTACTATGAATGCAATAAAATTATAATCGTTTTAAAGCGTAGGATAAGTTTATCAATGAAAATATCATCAATGTGATATTCTGTTGTCGGAAGAAGAAAGAGAAACGCTATTGAAGAAAAGAGGAAATTTCCCTTATTGTGAAAATGCTCAGTGAGCTCACGTGCGAGATATTGAACCAAATTTAGAAATAGTTTTCAAATAAGTGAAGAAGCTCGGAAAAAATATAATATTACGGCACTCCTTGAAGAAAATATATATATATATATAT
>CM077100.1:7667285-7683883 GCA_039619505.1 Cimex hemipterus
TATTTCTCATTTTTAGTTAGTAGGTTGGAATATCATTTTAGCTAGAATTTGATATTCATTTTTTCCACCTTAAAAAGCGTGGATACAAATTTTGGTAAAATAAAAAAAAGCAACAGTTTTTTCACAGATCGTCAGGCTTCCTAGACCTTCGATTTTTTCCAAAAAAAAACCTTAAAAAAATATAGCTTTGAAACGGACCCAAATATTATTATAAAAAATTCTTAACAGCACCAAACCCAATCTCTGAAAATAAATTAGTGCCGAAAATATAAAATAAAACATTCGATGGATTTTGATCGATTTCATCATTGTATTTCTCACTGAGAATGTGATAAAATCTAAAAATTATTGATACAGCATAAAAGAATTGGTATGTTCTTTTCTACGGTCTAAATTTGGAAAAAACCAACAGGAGTTGTAATTTTTGTAAAGGAAACACCGGATGCCAGAGAAAAAACCCCAAATATGTTTCATTTTTTTGTTTGCTATGAAAATGCGTATTTAATGGCTTTAAAATATACTTAAAATTAACTCAAATTAGTTTATTATTTTTTTTACCCATTTCCAGTTATGCTTGCAAGTAGCCACAGTATGGGTATCTCGGGTATTGAAATACTTAATTTATGACCGAGTGACTTAGCAAAGTAGGTTAGAATATTATTTTAGCGAGAAACAATTTTAATATTATTTTTTGCCCCCCCCCCGAATATAAATTTTCTGTAAAATCAAAAAATAATTTTTTCACGGATTTTTAGTCTTCCTATGGCTTAGATTTTTACAAAAAAACTTTTCAAAAAAGTCTTTGAACTTGAAGCTTACTACTTTGAAACGAATCCAATGAACAATATGTCACTTTATAGCAACTTAGAATATTATAAACGACGCTTAAGCAGCGCAAAGCTAATAAATTAGAATTACAGAATTAGAATAATTTAAATAAATTAGAACCGAAAATAAAACTAAAACGTTTGAAGGGTTTTTATCGATTTCAACCCTAATTTTGCTACTTTATTTTACATGTAATCGCATAAAATCTAAACCTTCTTTACATAGTCTAAAAGGTGAGAGAGGGGGGGGGGTTCCGCTGTCCAACTCTTGTAATAACATAGAATTTCCATAAAATCCAGAGGGGTTATGAATTTTTAATTGGAACACGGAGCATCAAAGATGAGAAATTGCCCCTAGATCCAGTTGAAAAATTACTATATTTTTATTCTTAATGAAAATTCATATTTTACGGTTTTAAAAGGTGATTAATACTAATCCGAGTTTATTTTTTTAAAAAATTCATTTTCACGGCTTAGTTTACTGAGAGTGTCATGTCCTTTTTGAAACTTTTTATGCATCAATCTAAAACTGCGTATTATTTCCTTATACTTGATTTTTAAAAAAATAAATAAATCGGATAATATGTAATAACCATGAAATACATACAAAGAAGAGTAAAGCAAAAAAATCTGTTTTGAAAAACTAAGTATATTACTCGAAATATATTGTTTCTGGGCTCCTCGGGGGCCAATTAGCATGAACTTCCGGATACGTGTCTAATCTTTTTCGTCCTATTATCACAAAAAAAAAGTTCCAGTAAAATCGACGACTTTTCTAGTTTTCTGGCCAGTTTAACTAGGGGCATTGATGAATGGGTTTCATTCTGGGCAGGATCGATAAATTTCTTGACAATTTCTATAAACTGCAGTTTTGGGGGATTTGAATTGTTTTTTTGTACAAATTTTACATCAGATTACAAAACGAATTCCAAAGCCGGAAAAACGGGACGATTCAAGACAGAGAGTGTCCGTTGTCGATCGTGGCACATCTCCGCCTCTTCGAGCGTAAGACGAAAAACACGCACTCGTCGAAGAATTGTGATCCACTCGGCTCTGATCCATTTTTAGACGCATCACGAAACTCCGAACCGTCTGGAATTGCAGATGACTCACGGCCGTTCAATATCCAACTCCGCCTTTACACAGTCGCCTACCATACTTGTCAATATAACTAATTAAACAAACCATGCACGATGTTTATTTGCCTCTGATGAAACATTTATGAACCGTCGCGTTATCGTTTCATTGCAATTTCAAATTTATCCCTTTTCGTATCAATTGGATATTCCCCCCCCCCTTTTTTTTAAATAAACATAATAGAAAATTTTATTTTTGGATCACCAGAAAGAGGGAAATTTATTTTTTTTAATTTATTTACTTTAAATCAAGAAATATACTAATCTTTGATATTTCTTTTTGTCGAGAAACTAACGGTTCACGCATGGTTCAATAGTCTGTGCCTCGTATGGCAAATTTTCCATATGGTGAACCAGAAATGCGCCGCAACTCGAGCATTGAACGTAATTAAACGCAAGAGAAAGAACCATAACCACAGAGGAAGAAAATAGGTTTATTTTTTATATCTGGCCTGGGGAAAAATGACCGATTCGCTTCAGAACTATCTTCATCATCAGAACAAACAAATTGTCGAGGGAAGGTCAAAGAATGATATCCTCCCTCATCGTCAATCCACCCTCTCCGCATCGCCTAAGATTTCTTTATTTTGATTTTTCCTTTTTTCTTACTTCGCGTTTATTTATTTATTTGGTTAAATTCCGAAGCGAACTTGGATAAAGTAGTTTAGAAAATTGATAAGCCGTAAAGAAATGTTATTCCTTATCAGTGAAAGAGTCTTTGGCCATCAGCATTTACAAGATGCGTACAAGAAATAAAATTTGTTCATTCACAGTATGAGAATATATGAGAGTTTGAGGTAGACGTAATTTATCGACTGGGTGAAATTTAATCGGAATCCTGAAACATATGGAAGACCCTTCGGGATGGGTGAAGGTGTGGACGTACCCGAAGAATCGGATGACAGAAGATCGATGATATACAGAAGGAGGTATGGTTTTTCGACCGAACCCTTTTACCGAGACGTCATGCCGGAAATAGAATTTTCAACCGGTTAGGACTGTTATCGATCGTTGCCACACCCGGGACGCCGGCCGGACGCTCGTCGGCGAAGACGTCCCCGGTCTGGACGCAAACCGCAAACATATTGTACATACCAAGCTTTGACTCTGATGAGGAGTTCGCCCTGGGCGGGAGTCGGTTCGGGCTTCTTCTGCACCCGGACGAATTTGAGACCCCCGAAGGCGGTGAGGACGACGGCCCTCATCTCCTTCTCGCCGTCGACCATCGCCTCCGTCGGTGTTTCCTGTTCCTGGGACATGTTCTTCCTTCCGCTTCTTCCTTTCGAATGTAACAGGTGGAGGTCCTGACGATCCCCACCACAGTGTGCAGCCCCCACTTTTCTTCTCTGCCGCCCCCGCCTTCAATCCATTTAATAAAAAGCGCCAATTTTATTACCATTTTATTAATTGACGTCTTAACTGCGGAGGTCTTTACACTTTTATCCATCGGGCAAGTTACATTTTGTTCTCCTACCTTTCCTAGCTCCTCATGTTTCCTTCAATCCCACGGTAATCCAGATCAAAAACTTTTCCGACAGTTTTGTACAAACAGATCCTATTCCATCTCACTCCCTGGAGAATTCTCAAGATATAATTAACAAGATTCTAAAACAAACATCAATACTGTTTTGGATATTTTTTTAGCACAATACGACTTATTATCTCATCAATTTATTAATTTGTTTATGTCTATAAATGGAGCCAAACGCGGGTTTGGAATGGTCAAACTCGTACATCAGAGCGGCTTGCTCACTTTATGACTTATGAGTCAGCCCAATTACACAAGTTTATCTTTATACAAATAGACTTTGCAGAGAAGTTTTAGCTTTTTCGTTTTGTTTAGACTTCCTTCTTTGTACGAACTTAGTTTTCCTGTAATTAATTCAGTTTGGGAGAGAGGTTTTAGCTTTTTCGTTTTGTTTTGACGTCTTTCTTTATATTAACTTAGTTTACCTGTAATTAATTCAGTTTTACGTTTTTTTCAGTAGATTTCAAGCATAAAACCTGCCTTTTTAAAATATAGCTTTAAAAAAATTTTCCGACAGTTTTGTACAAACAGATCCTCTTCCATCTCACTCCCCGCAGAATTCTCAAGAGAACAATTAACAAGATTCTAAAACAAAAGACCTATCAATACTGTTTTTTTTTTTTTTTTTCACAATAAGTTATATTTTCTCAGCAATTTAGACAGTATAATTTATTTATATTTAAAAATGCGTCAAAATAAAGGATTAGGGAGAGAACCCTATACTGTAAATTACAGATCTTAAATCGTCAAATTGACACATCAATGTAACCTACTCACGTTTGTTACGTTATGAGTCAGTTCGAATACGCAATTATCCTGCGGTTATCTGTACGCTAACAGTCGTGGGAGAAAAATTCTCAAAAATGTTTTTCTTTTCGTCTTGACATCATTCTTCTTTATTCTGCCATTATTTATACATTACCATGTTTTTTGTCCTTTTTTTACGTGGTGTCCTGTAAATAGATTCTGGCTGTTATCATCTGATAGCCCATACAAATCGGTATGTATACGACTAAATCTAGTTTTACCCGACGAACCTCAACCTCTTCGATTCCTGGAATCTTTCTTGGCGTCCGATCACACTTGACACCAGGGCCTACTGATAAAAGACAAATCCTTCCTATTTAGTTCGTTCTATCTATTCCTAAAACCCAGACCGTTTCTTCCATCTGACCTACCGAACAAAAACCTCTTGAATGCTATTTTCTCTGGCATTTTGAAAGTGAGCATTCTAGGGATAGGGACAGTGGTAAAAGAGGCGGCCTTCTGCACCTTGACCTAAGTAAATCTATTGCTATTTAGCCTTGTTTTTACTCACCCTCCATAGCCTTGCCCAGTAGGTCTTTACTATAGAGTCTGGCTTGTGGCTTTTAATCTCCTATTTGCAAGAATCTGCGCCTACTTAGATCGTCACAAAAATACAAAACGTGTTCCGCGGTCTCCTCTTCTTCCTGGGAATATCTGCACCACCTTTCTGCCTGTATTTCTATCCGGTGCATGTGTCTTCTTGGGTGGCAATGCCCTGTCAGGAGTCCAGCCAGTTGTGTTACGGTTCCCCTCCAGTAATTCCTTTTTGCGTAACTTTTGCGGATGGCCCTTCCGCGAATCTCTTTGCGGGCTCCATTCCTGGGGTATTGTTCCACCGTGTTTTGGACTAATTAAAGATCAATTTTTGGATTATCCTTTTAACCTAAAGAATTCATTTGGCTCCTTTTTTCGCTCACGTGTCCTCCGCAAGGTCGTCCGCATTGCCTAGTGTAGTACTTCTAGTTCCAATATTTGTACGAGTTCGGGGTACCAGTGTTGTCCTCAGTATGGGTGAGAGAACCCCCCTTGAGGATCTGACTATCTTAGCCATGGTGGTCGCGCCGCCCAAGGTAGATTTACCTAACCGTACAGCAAACGTCGACAATGTCCGGCAATACGATCTCTCCAAGACCACCTTTGGTCGATCGGTGGCTAACGCTTAATACCCCTATTATGTTGATTTTTCCATAAAGTGATGCAATTGTAGTTCAGTAATAAAAGTAAGAAAGAAAACAGTTCTAACATAATTTTCATATGCCCATATTAAACACTCATTAACGCTTTCGTTCCGTCTGAGCCGTTTGCCCAATTTAAACTAATATATGCGAAACTCTCGCTAGGAATTGAATTAAACCTGTCCATTTACTTGATTATATACGAAATATAAAAATGTTATGCGGCAATTAATCTTTAATTCACTTCATAAACAATTCGTCGGAAAAAGGAGTAATTTTTATTAATGCTGCACATAACTAGAATCCTTTATCTATTGTAAAATGAGCCATCCGATCAGGGGAAAACATCGTTCTTCAGTTATTTTTACAACGGGATCGATAATTAATTCACGATATGTTGTTCCAATTAGAATGGATATTTCGGACAGTCATGCCATCGTTAAATTTAAAATATCGACATGCCATATTTATTTAACATCATTCATTTATTCAACTGTCTATATTTTTATTTATTTTAATACTGTGCCTGTAAATAATTGAATTAGTCAATTATTTTAACCTTGCATAATGTTGAAAACGTTTTACACCTCGCCCTGACTCACCCACTAGACTGCCATTAATTCCTCCCCATAAACAATCAGAAGTAAAATCATCCGTCACCTCCCAGTAAACAAAAATCCTTTATAAACACAAATATCGTTCCATCTTCCCAAAAATAATTCTTCTTAACACCATACCCCAGTACAACTACAGAATTCCATGGAAATTGTCCATCGTAAAAACGATTCCGATACCGCAAAAACCTTATCATTTCACTATAACATATCATTCCATTTCTCCCAAGGCAAACTCCCTAAAAAAACTGAAACGCTTCTAAACCTCCAGAGTCATTCCATCCCATATGTTCAGGCTACCATTCGTCAATGCCGTAGGGTGATGGACATTGCAAATCCTCTGGTGTTGTTGGACGTTAAGCCTTCGATCGAGTGTGACACTCAGAAACTCAAGGAAACTCAATAGCATACACTCATTACCTATCTACCTATCCAAAAGCACTTTCAAGTTCGAATCATCCTTCTCCACTATTTACTATACCGAACATTTAATCCTTATATTAGCTGGAAACGTGAAAGGATGGACCTGAAAATTTGTCATTGTAGTGTCTGGATTCTGCGCTATTAAAGATTTGGTTGAACCACATGTTTCCATTCTAGCATTGAGGTGTGTATTTGCTGTCAAGCTTTATATATTGTCCAGTTGTCTTATTGGCTCGTGATGGAGAGTCGAAGTCACTTGTCCAGATACAGCTCAAGGTATCGGACGTTTTTGCTCCCTACTGCGTCTCCTCACCCAATTGACGAAAATTGACCATATGGCCAAGGGATACGACCAATCCGCTCCTGTCCTGCCTGGTCTCATGTTTTATATTATTAAAGTTTACTTATGCATTTAAAATCGTTACCTTTTTCGGGTAATTTGGTTTTGGCTGTTTTATCCCAGTGTTCTTAAGAATCGGAAACATTCGCACACTGAACCAGTTCGGCGGTTGTTGTGGTTTTACGAAATCTCCAGGCTCGTTTCCGACCTACCCAACTGAATTATTAATCGGGTTCAGGTTGGAAATTACCCGATGGATTTCATTATGCTATAAACAAAACCGCATAAGTGATTTTTACTAAAAATGGGTCATTTATATTAAGAATCAATAAAAACTGCGGCTGACAATGAAAGAATAAGAACATCGACTGTGCTACTCTTGCTATACAAGGTGTCAATTTTAGATGGTCCGGCTGAATTTCTCTTGAACCAATAACGCTATATATAAAATTTAATGAAAATATATCAATAAAATTCAAATTTTAAAAATTAAAATAATACGTTTTTAATTACCTTTTTGGAAACATTTTGCTGAGAGAGGGTACTCGGACGCATATCAACTTCAACACTTCAAATATAGCCCTACACATACTGACATATCATTTTAAAGATTTTTTACGCTGCAAATAATGTGAAATCGGAATTAAATTCAAAAATGACAAATTTGCGGCAAAAATATTGAAAATACGCATTTCGTTGATAATTGCAATAATTTGCTTCTTGACTAAAGTTAACATTATTAATTGTTTTTATTGTTTACATTCTGTCAATGTTTGTCGAACTAGTATTATGAGAGAAAATTTTAATCCCTGGAACTAAATAAATTCTAGACTAGTACATTCAGCACTGTATTTAAAATGAACCGAAGAGCTCATTTTTCCGTTCAACAGCGAGTGGATATGCACGACCGCTTTATTGATAGTGTGAACTGCGCGCCGTGCAGTCGAGTGCACTGACAGAAATTTCCTGAGAGTAAACCGCAAAACGTTTATTCGAGTTGCTCGCAGTATGAGGAGATGCGGACCAATTGCTGTTCGATCACCAAGAAACCGGCAGCGTAATTTGTCGAGGAGCTGAATATTTCAGAGTATCTTTAAGTAAGGTATTGGTTGAGATAAAAAAGCCAGTGTGACGAGAGGATTCGAACCTATGAGCTTCGGCTAAATACGCTGCTGCTTCCTCCGCTCGGAAACTAACTTCCCATTTTAACCCACCCTTCGAATTTTCCCTCCTTTTTGCGATTTTTCAAATGTCGTGTAATCGGAGTGGATCTCAGCGACAAATGAAATGGACACGGAGAGCTTTAGTGAAGAGAGCTTTGCTTATTAGGTTTCACAGTCCGATTGACTAAATAAATTCTTTTCAATTAATTAATGTTTAAGTAAGGTATTGGTTGAGATAAAAAAGCCAGTGTGACGAGCGGGATTCGAACCCACGACCTTCGACTCGATACACCGCTGCCCTACCACTTGTGCTATCGTGACTTCGATCCACTCGGACGCCAACTTCCCATCTAAACCTTCCCTACGAATTTTCCCTCCATTTTGCCATTTTTTCAAATGTCGTGTAATCGGATTTGATTCTCCACAAATGACATGGCCACGGAGAGCTTTAGTGAAGTTTATTTCATTTTGCTTATTAAATCCATTAAGTCTCATGGTCTGGTTGACCAAATACTGTTTTTTAATTAATTAATCTGTAAGTAAGGTATTGGTTGAGATAAAAAGTCAGTGTCACGAGCGGTATTCTAACCCACGACCACGTCTCCGTGGCCATTTCATTTGTCGCCGAGACTAAAACTTTTATTTTACAAGAGCAAATTTTTTATTTGTACCTGAAAAATTGGTTAAAAGTTGTTCAAAATAAAGGTAAAATCACATCTAAATACGAATATAGAGTTGCATCCCACAAGGCTCGACCCTGTCAGTACTATTGTTTATATTTGTTATTAATATTATATGCAAATGTTTTAATGAATGCGGTAATATTATACGTCGATGATCTTGAAATATACAGGGTGCATCAACTTCTATACTATACCAATTTAATTCGGAAACGATTAACTTTAACAAAACAAAAATGGTTTTATAGAAACCCCCCCCCCCAAGTTAATTTTGGCTAGGAATCGCGTGGTGGTTCAGATTAACCTATTTTTCTCATTTAGCTGGGAAATGACAGTAAGTTTGTTAGTTTCAAAAAAAAATTGTAGGATTCGATTCTAGTTTCTTACTTCGGCTTCTTTTACGTCACTTTTACCGAAAGGAAAATTTTGATAGAATCGACCATTTCCGAGATACGACCGACGGAAGACGCCTGATAACAAGATAGTCCACCGAGAAAACGGTTAACTTTACCAAAAATGGTTTTATACAACCCCCCCCCCCCAAGTTAATTTTGCCCAGGAATCGTATGGCCGTGAAAGATTTAACATAACTTTCACATTTAACTGAGAAATGACGCTAACTTTTTTTTTTATTTTAAATAAAAAAATCACATATTTTTTATTGTACAGGGAATTAATGTACCTACGAGTAGCACAATTGCGATATTAAATGCACAAGGACAAAGCGTTAGAGAAATTAAAACGACTGTAAAAGCGCACTTGCCTATTCGAACAAAATTGCTGAATTTAAGTACCATCTAAATGAAACAACACCACAATTTCAATTTAAATACAACACTTTTAGACAGTTCATCAAAGGGAGGGAGCGCGATTGGTTTTTGAGAAATTTGAAAAAAAAAGTAAAATTAAACATGGAGATAAATGCAAATATCACAAATTTCGATCTATCTCCTATTTTAAACATGTACCGAAACAATATTTAACATACAAATTAATCACTAATTTAAAATTATTTTATTACAGTATTTACTGCGATATTGAAGGGTTTTGCACGTTTAGAAATTTAAAAAATCAGCTTCTCCTTGGATCGTTGCATCGACTATTTTGTAAACTATCTGATGATGAGCATTTAATGCTTGAAATCAGGATCTTTGTAAATAACAAATCTGTGTGTTCAGCCGTCATTTTCAAAAAGTGAAAAAAGGTTATTTTGTGGTTTTAAAAGGCTTAATTTGATTTTTAAAAAAGGTACGTTTTGTCTATGCGTCTTCATACAAGTGAGCTTTTTCTTTTTTCTTTTTTTTTTCTTTTTTAAGGTACTTTTATATTAAGCTACTTTTGGTGGCAAAAACAATTGAATCTCAAAACAAAAAAGTGACTTAATGACTTAATCGTCTTCTTGTTTTTTTATTTATGTAGGAGTATTTACTCTTTTCCAATTGTACGGTCGTCTGTCTAGGCTCATTAAAACCTACTGAGGAAGTATAAATAAAAAATTTATAAACCCGTTCTAAAAGTTTAAATACTCGTATTTGCTTTAAAAAATTAACAAATGAAAATCGTCATTTGCTTTTTGTCCTGTTTAGGAAGTGGTGATTTTTCAGAAGAATAAAAAAAAAATTCGATCGGTCTGAATGAACAATTGTAGACGTGCTTTCTTCGCCAATGGGACACAAATGTAAGTACATAGCCTTCATTCAGGTAACTGTAAAAATAATTAATTTTAAGAAGTAAAATTTTCTAGTGAATTTGTTAGATTTTGAACCTGTTTTTTTAATACACTGATGAACCAATTTAACGCACCGCTCGATTTATTTAGTTTAAAATTAAATACTTTATCTTTCTACATTGGTTACAGGCAATTAGGAACTCTCGCAGTCAAAATAAACTGTAAATAATGCTTCGCTTGCTCACTTTATTTACTTTTGTACTGATTAATCCCATGCGGACAACAAGTAGCGTTACGCCCTTCCATTCTGGTACGCCAAAAAATTGCTTTCAGTTAATCTTTTTCCTTAGTTGATTATGTTTGATATTATTGTTATACTTTTTTCAATGGCTCCAGTCAGAGATTCAAGTAAGTATGATAATGTCCGGGTCATACATTAGTATAGGGAGGATACAGTCAGCGATGTTGATATGAGACTGAATGCGAATCACTCTACAATTGGAAGGGTTCTTCAGCGCTGCAGAGAAACTGGGCTTCATACTAGAAGATCAGGACAATGTCGACCTAGGCGTACAAATAGGAAAAACGATATTCACCAGTCATCAGGCTGTACAAGACCGGATACGGAAAATGAAATATGCAGTCCGATAAGACAAGTCCAAAATGTTTTGATTTCCTCCAGGAGAAGAAGGCTCTATGGAAACAAACTCAAGGAGCGGCACCTGGCCCGAACCTCTTCTTACCACAGCTACGAAAATGGCCAGGTTTCTATTCGCATTGGAAGATTGAAGATGAGTTCTAGATGAAGTGAGAGTTGGCCTCAAATCTTCGGATGGGTGTAATGTCATGTGCGGACGCTCAGGAGAAAAGTACACCCCATGCTGTATGGTTCCTTGCGTGGCAATTGATAATGTCATTGATATTCTGAGATGACATTTTCTTGGACACCCACACCAAATTGGTTGTTGTATGAGGAAGATGTCTAACTTCACAAGGTAATCGAAGAACATCGAGTCATTTGCCCTCTACAACGATGAGGTGTCAGGTTGCATAGAGCATATACTTTAGGTGACTTCTGGAGTCCTTTTAGCTAAACTTCAATACAGGAAAATTTAAGTGTGGTGCATTTATTTTGTTCATCAGAGTATTTACTAAGACATTTAATGAAACTTTGTTATACATAATATTTTACCAATTTTAGATCAAGAGATCCAAACGGACGATGTTATTGTATTACAACCTGCTCCTGTGAGTTTTATTTTTATTATTGCATCTATAACAACATTAATCATGGACTCATCATTAAATTTAATATGTGAACTGGTTTTGTTCATTTTGGTTTTTACAGGGTAAAAATGTAGCAAATACAGCTCAACAACTTCTCATGCTGCTCGAAAGATCAACTGTAGAACATAGTCTGCCGCATGGATTTCCCTTTCTTCATGAAATGACTGAAAATGAACACGTTTTCAGTCCTCAGCATATTTACGTGGAGACCGTCGAGAATGGCTTTCTCATGCCCTCAGCGCCTTCTGAAACGTTGGGCAATCAAAATTATTGCAATTACAGCGAATCATCGCAGCGTACCAGCTCGGAGTGCAGCATTAAACCTCAAGAGACACTTATTTGGCTTATAGACTGTTTGTCCTGCTGGTTTAACACATGGGAATGCTATTTCTGTTAATTACAGTCAACTTTTAAAATGCTGATTTGATAATGTATTCTGTAAATCCATACATCAACTTAAAAAAAAAATTTGTCATTTTTTATTTGAAAAAAAAAATTGTAACTAAACTTTTAGATTAAATTTATTTTCAAACTGAGTTATTTTATATACAAATTGTATGGAAAAGTGAATTACAAAACATACAGATAATAATGGATGAACTAGTATTTTTTAGTTAGTAAACAAAATGAAACCTGTTGTGATCTGACCTGCTGAGCAAAACAAGCAAAAACACATCAGTGTCCAAGGAGCAGGTTCCCTGATAAGCTCTTATGCGTCAACCACAGAGGAATGATCGTTCCCTTGACTAATGTCCATGTTAATGCATACCTGCCACATTGCAGCAACTGAAAGCTGAACCTTCTTTACACTTCTCAATTGCATGGATTTAGGCTTGGAAGATACTTGCGTCTACATGTATATATACATACATGTCCAAGAACATGGTTTTGCCTAACAGAAAGCGAGTCAAGTCATAGAGTGAGTGAATGAGTGAGTATCAGAGTCTGAGTCAGGCGGAAAAAAGCTAGGAGTCAGAGACTGAGTGAGATCAGAGTCTGGGTCAGGCGGAAAAAAGCTAGGAGTCAGAGACTGAGTGAGATCAGAGTCTGGGTCAGGCGGAAAAAAGCTAGGAGTCAGAGACTGAGTGAGTATCAGAGTCTGAGTCAGGTGGAAAAAAGCTAGGAGTCAGAGACTGAGTGAGTATCAGGGTCTGAGTCAGGTGCAGAGGTCAGGAGTTAAAGTCATTGTTGGAGCTAGAGAGTAGGCAAGAAACAGCATCACAATTTGAGCGTTTTATTTCATGTTGCTTGGTCATGGTGGTCCAGCGGTTCTGCCATTCTTATGCCATCTGCCGAACTCAACAGTGTTTCATGAGGGGGTCTTTTTATTTGGCTGGCCTGGTTGGCTTTTTTATTTCTGTCAGGATCCAAGATAGAATTATTTCTGATACTAGTTCTTTTAATTTATTTATTTTCTTGGATTAGTGGATACATGGATGACTAAGATGGCACTGCCCAAAATTATTTTGTTACATTTGGCGTAGAGTTTGTTGTTGTTCCAGGAAAAAAAAAGATTCAATGAATGATAAACCATCTTTTAATTTAGGCATATGAAACATTAGCATCTATACACACAAAATACAATCATTAATAGTTACATTATTAATTGGTATTGTAAAAAGAATGTTTAATTCCTGTTTCTAAATTAAATAAACCGTACAAAAAAAAGAGAATTATTTCTTTTACAAAATAGGGAAAAGTCGACCTCTTTATATTATAAAAGGAAATTAATTTAAACAAAAATAAATACTCAGTTCACTTGCCATGCCAAATAGAAAATGAGCAATGTTAGTAATTGAAAGGAAGAACGTTTTTTCAGTAAAAGCTTAAGAACATAAACATATCAACCAAACTGACATACAATAACTCAAATAAATTCGCTCTCAGTAAAGATTTCACATTTAAGTAATTCAAAAAATATTTCTTTCGACCCCTCTGGAATACTCGTGTGGAACGCATGATTGCCATTGAAATTCAAACCAGCAAGTTTAAATCGCTGCTATTTCCAAAACATTTAAATGGTTTTGATAAGTATTTCTGCAATTTTTTATTTATCCGATACAATTTTTCTCTTATCTGTTTTATTTGTAAACAATATCAGGATGAACAATGAATTTATAATGGCCAATTTTTATGTATCACACCGAGATCACGACCTTAGAAAAGAAAACGCCAAGTTATTCAAACAAACCAATGGCAAAATAACAAATGAAAAAATACACTAAACTTTTAATTTTGTAATTTAGCTATCACAGATTTTCTTTAAAAAATACAAATAATATATTTGAATAAGCAAATATAAACTTATTTTTAATGCAAGTTCAACATGTGATATTACTATTCACAGAAATAGATATAAATATATACAATTTATTAGCAAAATAAATATATAATTAATCGCGAGCAGGCATAATTTTTTTTCTTATCCGGCTCGTGATTCAACCATTATTATAAACTAATCCTTGTAAGGATACATTAAGAAATTGGGTGTCGAATGTTTAAATGCACTTTTCCATCTGGTAACCTTTTCATTAAAGCCCATGCCTCGATTCTAGACAGTTCACTCAAGTCGATGTTGTTCACACTAATCAATTCGTCTCCGGCAAAAAGTTGGCCGCATTTTTCAGCACATCCGCCTAAAATAATAACAATTTAGATTTATAACAAGGTAACAGTTCAATAAGCATCTAACCGACACTTTTAAGCAAATTTATGTCAGCATAATTAAAGGGTGTTCTTTGGCTCTGAATAGAAAGCGTGCAGGCCACCGCACTTGAGAAGTTGCCCCTGAACACGGCAACGTATATTTGGATCCTATGTTCAATTTTTTGAAGGAAAAAATGGCTGTTATCTTGCTTGTAGTACCCGGTGTATATCTTATTGTGTGAATATTGGGGGCGAATGTATTTATTAGCATGAATGTGTAGTAGTGACAGGACTGATGGCGGAATCTTGGGTACACTATAGATCCTCAATTACATTAGTTACATTATCTGTAAGTAGGTACAACAAAAAAGGTTGCTCAGCATTTCCCACTCAAATGAAGGGTGCCTCTTGGCTCGATAGGTCCATATAGAGTGCAGGCCACTTGATATGAGTGATATGTGACTTGAGCAGGGCCATGTAAGGAATCATAGCTGTCTTCTTGTACATAATACTGGATAAATATATCATTTTCTAAGATTCTCAATTAGATTGTCTAGATTATGTGTAACGAGTAAGAAAAAGGTTGCTTCATGTTTGCAGAAAAAAGTGACATTACTTCAAAGAAAGTATGTATAATACAGAAATTTGCATACCTGTGAATATCTTTTTTACTGTTAGGGGCTGATCGCCGAAAGGTGAATCTTTTCCTCCTTCGAGACTGAAACCCAGACCCGCGCCATCTTTATTTAGCACCACAGTAGCCACCGGGCCCCATTTCAATTCCAAACCTTAACAAGACAATTTAGATGAAACTTACATTCATACTGAACTGGTGCAGGGTCACTTATGGGGTCTGTCTCCATTTGCGGTTTTTTGAGTTGTTAAAATGCATTGGGCCATGCCTGGAAATTCTTCCCATTCCTCACTGACGATGGCACAATGCAGAAATGCCTTTTAATCGAGACAGACCCAGTAAGTGACCCTTGTACCAGTTCAACATGAGACCACCTATGTTAAAAAAAAATCTATTAAAAAGTTTGTTGTTTAAAATATATATATATATATATATTTTGCAAAATGCGAATAATTCAGAAATATGGAAAAGTGATCAAACGATAGCCTTTCTAACTTGTACAAATTTTCCATTTAAATAAACCTTCAGGAGTTTGTGAATTGAGCTGTTCATGACAGAAGTTAAAAACTTATTAAAGTTACTTAGACCACCAACATCAAATTCCTTTTAAGCTCTACAATAAATTTGCACTCGTTTCAAGCATTCAGTTAAAAGGTCACCTTTTTCGATTATAGGCGATGCATATTTTGTATCTAATTGACGGCTCATTCTGATGTTATTCATTGTGCTTCTGTTTAGGCTGGATTCATCTGGAGTTTCTACTTTGTGGCGAGACACAACGAGCACAACTTCGGGTCTAGGAGCCTGTGAACATGAAATTCTTTCATTACAAATATGTAAAAAAGCAGAATGAAAGTTACAGATTATTTTTCAAATATGTTTTTAGAGGGTTTATTAATTTAAATTGTTCATACAGATTTTGTGTATATATTGTTTTGGGGACTCATTGAGGGCAATGTGAGAGACTCGTCAAACCATGATCGATCAAGACAACATACACACTGATCTGCATGTTGAAAGACAATAAGCATCCCCATCGACCCATAACACACAAGCAACATCCTCCAGTTACCAAGGATTGTGTTTTTCCATCATCCCTTGATTCTTAGATTCCTTCACTTTCCTAATACGCTACAGGATAAACAAAAAAAAGGTACATCCTGCAAAGTCATTTCAGAACCCTCCAAAAATTAGACTGCTGTTTTGATCATTGTACCAAGCCAACTACATTTCTTTACATCCAAGGCACCTGCATGGACAAATATGGCGTATTTTCAAGTGGGTGAATATGATTCCTTGTTTACGGCTCAGATTCTCTGATAAGCATCAAGCCGTAAGAAGCTTTTTGGACGTCCATTGCAAGGTCACCTTTTGTTTGTTACTAAGTGCCAATACACTCAGAATAAGAGTAGGAGTTAAATAGAGAGATAGTCAGGAGTCAAAGAGTCAGTGAGGATAAGATGAAAAACTGCCATAAGAGTCAGATTTGGTCAGAGAGAATAAGAGTGGGTTAGGAGGAGAGCAGGACTGAGATACTGAGATAGAGTGAGAGAGAGAGAAAGAGAAAGAGAGAGAGAGTGTGAATGAGAGGATGAGCAAGAGAGAAAGAGAAAGAGAAAGAAAGAGAGAGAGAGAGAGAGAGAGAGAGAGAGAGAGAGAGAGAGAGAGA
>CM077100.1:7683893-7697897 GCA_039619505.1 Cimex hemipterus
AGAGAGAGAGAGAGAGAGAGAGAGAGAGAGAGAGAGAGAGAGAGAGAGAGAACGAGCAAGAGAGAAAGAGAAAGAGAGAGAGAGTGTGTGTGTGTGAGAGAGAGAGAGTGAGAGAGAGAGTAAGGAAGAGAGAAAGAGAAAGAGAAAGAGAGAGAGAGATGGATCAAAGAGTGACTGAGAATCAAAGTCTAAGTCAGATGGACAAAGAGCTAGAAGTGAAAGAGTCAGAGTTAAAATTATAGAGCGAGTGAGGGAGAATCAGATAGTCAAAGAGTCAGGAGTGTCAGCCAGGGAGAGAGAATCAGAGTCTATATCAAATGGAAAAAATCCAGAAGTTAAAGAGTCAGAGCGCAAAATTGGCCTTAGAATTCTATTTACTTGTTATTCTCAACAACTGAACCCACATATTTTTTATTACAATTGTCATCATGCATTTGATAAAAGTATTGTAATGTACATTGATACCTTAAGTATCGCGAGGGATTCATAATGCGTTAATCCTTTCATGCTCTTTCCGTTAATAGAAAGTATTCGATCGCCTTTCTGTATTCTTCCATCTCTTTCAGCTGGGCTTCCTACGAGCACTTTATGGACCTGAAATCAATATAATGGATAAATAGAAAAGTTGCATTATTATTTCGACCTAACATGTCGGTCATGTCTTTCGAATTGGTTAAAACTACTTACAGTGATTTCTTTAGCTTCGTAGTCCGCACCTCCTGCTAGCGTAATTCCGATACTACCCCCTGGATTGTCCCGATGGAGGATGACAACGACTACTTCGTGAGCATTTCCGCCATCTTCCAAAGTATGATTCGCTTCTTCGATCAATTGTGATAGTTCCTTTAGAAAACAAACATGGAAAAGCATAATCATTAACAATTAATTCCTGCAAATGGACAAAGCATGAGATAAATTCATTTTGTGTAACTTTTCTATTTTACCACCAGTTATAACAAATGGCCTGTGATATCTTATGTATAATTTTAAAAAGTGTAAGAGTGGCTCTATCACACAGCCAAGAATAAATTTAGCATGTTCCAAAATTTGGGGGAAAAAACCAATGGTGAATATTAGGTGAAAGACAATGGGAGGACAAGAGTTTTGACAAGATTTGAACGAACCGGAGAACTCCGAGCTTCTCAGGCAATATAGAGAACAATACATTTATTTGCTAATGTCGTTGATTCGTGGCTGCCATGAAAGGTTGCAGGAAAATTTTACACATTAGCGATGTAAAACTGAAATTCATCTGCATAAAAATAATTGTAGAGAGAGGAAGATATATTATTTACGTAAATGAAAAATAACAGCAGTACAATGACTGAAACTGAATGAAACAGCAAGGATAGGTTGAACAAAATGATAGGAAATGACCAAACTTCCAAAACGCAGTTATCATTACTTTCTTACTCTCATGGCATTTACAAGGAGATGAAAATGTAGAATGGTCATTTCCCACCATCTGAGACTATCCTTGCTAAGTATATTAACGATGATGACGAGAAGCTGAAACTTGTCTGACTGACCAAAATGATTGGAAATGACCAAATAATAAAATTGGCACATTGTAAAATTTTCTCTAGGTGTTTACAGAGATATTGGCTGCTATATGTGCTATGTACACCAATGAAGATATCGAGACGCCGAAACTTATATATATGTATATTACAGTCCAAAAACAGGAAAACTTGAATATTCAGCTCTGCTGTTAAAAACAATTAAGGCCTGCCATTTGTAAAGATTTATATTACGATGGTTAGCAGTAGCCCCATCATACACTGCGACGATATATCATTTACGTAAATGGAAAATAACAACAGTACAATGACTGAACCTTGAGGGACACCATTGAGCACCAGTCCAATGGAAGAACTGAGCGTATTGGTATTTACATATTAGGTATGGCATACTGGAGAATTTCCCTTTTGGTTTTACAAGATCTCTGAAGATAGGGAAAAGCCAACTTGTCTGCCAGTCTAAAATTGCAACTAAAGCAATTAAAAATAAAAATCGGCATCTCAGCTAGTTTGTACTGCTTGTAAAACAGAAAAGCATCCATATGAAGATGATCTTTTGCAGCAGGAGAGAGAGAAGGATGTACCATTTATGCAATGGGAATATAACAATGGTCTAATGATTGAACCTTGAGAAACACCACTTAGATATTCGTAAGTACATATTGGAATTGATTCAAAGGTAGATTAGAAGAACTAAACATAGTAGTGGATAGTTGAAATAAATGAAAATTTGATGTGAAAGTATTAGAAAAGTCAAGAAGTACTAAGTCCGAGCATAATCCATGTTCTATGCCTAGGCGGATGTCATCAGTTACTTTGAGGAGTGCGAAAGTTCAGCTATGACCAAGATCTAAGAGAGCTAACCTAAAGGCATTTGGATTTAATGCGGTTTGGATGAGTAATGGTAGTTTTCCAAGCCTTAGGAAAATCCGAGTGTATAAGAAATATTTTAAATTACGAACTAAGAAAGGTAGAGAACACGTTTGTGTCAAGAACGAGAGGTTATACAGAAATTGTTCCCAAACCGTTCTTCTCATTGAAGCTACATCCTTAATGACATTTCATTAATTTAAATCATCTGTTTATGCGAAAAAAATGATCAATGTGTCAATCTGACGCTGTTTCTACTTTGGTATGAAATAATCGTACATGAAAGTTTATCTGCATAAAATTGGCCGTTGCTAAAAGCAGAATTATTCATAGACGATGGTAATGTGAATTTAAAAGTGAAAGTAAGTGTTGTAAGGGCGATAAATCGATTTTAGAAAGCAAAATTACATCTGGCCTATTCAAAACCTACACATCAATTGCCATTTTCGCTAGGTGCCGTTTTAAACGGACTTCTTTGAAAAACCAGTTGAATTTGTACTAAAACGTACAAAAATAGACGTTAGGGTCTTGTTCTGTTTTCGAGGGGAGTCAGGAGGTGTTTCTACATGCAGTATTAACAGGAAAGTTCCCTTGACCTCTGTATGAGTCTCAAAAATAATGGTGATTTTTTTCGGTTTTTTTTTTTCTGGTAAAACTCGAACTTCTCCATAATTTATGAGAAAATCAATCGAGAACGTATAACACAAAAGAAGATAAATCGGGAGATTCTTCCGTGTTACACAGATGGGGTACGGGTATTGGCATAAATCGACTTAACGTATCGCGCCACATGGCCCTTGGGTCACCACGGCTATCTTTCAGGCCGAACTGCCGTAAAGCCGGCCCGTTCTAAAAACACTCAAAGCTTACGTGATCGACACAAAACCTATCTGAACTGCCAGATCAAACAGGAACTCTTAGAATAACTAAGAACGCCACCACGCCGTAGGAAAGTATGCAACGAAGAAAACAAAAAACAAACTACCCCAAAAACAACTCAGCGAAAGAGTGAATGAGTGAGGAAGAGAGAGAAAAGGAGAAAGAGTTCGTGAGTGAGTGAACGAGAGACTAAAAAGAGTGAGGGTGAGTGAATGGGAGTGAGAGAAGAAGAGGGGGGAGGGAGCGCGAGACTATGAGCGAGTAAAAGAGAGAAAGTGAGTGAGAGTCATTGATTGATAGCGTTTTATTTATTTTTATCCCATAGAACTTTCTTACATCCAACGTGGGTTATAACTTGTGTGTATGTGTGTGAGAGAGAGAGGGGGGAGCGAGAGATTGTAAAGGAGTGAGAGAAATTAGAAAGAGAGGGTGAGTGAATGAGAGTGAGAGAAGGAGTGAGGGGGCGGGAGCGCGAGACTGTAAATGAGTGAAGAGAGAAAGTGAGAGAGGAGAGAGAGAGAGAGAGAGAGAGTGAGAAGGGAGAGGCAGAAAGTGAGAGTTCCAATCATGGAGCTAGTCAGAATCAGCGTCTGAAGTCGGAAGTTAACACCCAGAGTTATAACAGTGATCGATATAAAGAAAACGTTTTTCTCTAGGGGTTTACGGTGAGATGAACTCCTACCCCTCCTGTGAATACTAATGAAGATGATGAGAAGCCGAAACATATCTAAACTAAACGAACTGAAGCATACAAGGCTTACCAAAACGATTGAAACTGACCCAACTACAAAAATCGGTATACTGTAAGATTTACCCACTCTTGGGGCTTACGGGATGTTAAACTGCTATCCTTGCTGTGGCCATCAGTGAAGATGGTGAGAAGCCGAAACGTGTCCGACAGACCGAAACATCGTGAATATTTTGACCAAAATGATCGGAAACGATCAAACTTCAAATACCGAAGGATTTCGTCTTGGGCTTTATTGGAAGATCTAGTCGTTTTTCCATCGTTTGCTATGTCTTCTGCTGATAATGACGAGAAACCGAAACCTTTGTTCGTTAATTTGTATACCTATGTCCTTTTGAAATGTACTTTTAATATTGGCATAATTGCTGCTTGTTTTCCACATTTGTCACCAAAATCGTAAATTTTGTTTTGTTTGAATTTGTGAAAGCGATTTACCTGCTGAGATATAAGACTTGTAGAAGAAGCTAAGGATGTGATGCTGCCGAACTGCTGTTCTTTTTGTAGGTTGGTTATAGAGCCGTATGGTGTTGTAGTCGGGACGTAGCTGTCGTCGCTAGTCGTCGAATCTATGGAGGATACGCGAGGATGTTGGATGAGAATGTTTGCCGCAGAGTTGCTCGATTTTAATCGGCCATTTGGAACCGAGAAAGTGTCGATTTTTTCGAAAACTTTTTTCATGCTGTTGACGTAGACGGGCTTTTGGTTCAATAAACTTTTGGCTGACTTTGTCATTTTAGTCTCGGAAATTTTATGTGTGCCGTTTTCGATTGTCTGCTTGTTGATCGTTTCGTTTTCCTTTTCTGGCCATTCTGACGTTTCGATCAATTTATTTCCGTCGAGACTATCGAAGCTTCCTTTCTCGACGAATGGCTCCGGACTTTGGAGGGTGAAGTTGTTGTTGTTGGTATTGTTGTTGTTATTGTTTAAAATGCAAACATCATTTTCAGATTTGTCGTTGTTAATATTGTTTTCTAAGGGTATGAAACTCTCGCCGAAAGAAGAGTCGGACGCATTCAGACAGTCCCCGTTGATCGATGTGTCTTCGACGATTATTTGCTCGCTGACGATTTTTATTTCCAGCGTTTCGCCGTTGGACATTCTTTCCTGAGGAGGTTTATCGTCAATTTTACCGGATGATTTTGCGTGCAATCCTGTCAATTCATTGGCTATGTCAGTATTCGTTTTACCGTCGGTAATTTGCACTTTTTGCATTGGAGGAAGTCCTACTTTCAAATCCAGCCCACTGCTGAATTTGGCGGATGACAGAACGTTTTTACGATTTATGGCTTCGACGCTCTGCGGTTTTAAAACTCTCCTGCTGTCGACGCTGGATGAAGACGAGACGCTGCTGCAACTGGCTTGGGAGCCGGAAGTCAACGTCGACCCGATGGATGAAGTGGAGGCCGTCGTTTCGGAAGACAATGTCCTCTTCAGCATTAATCCGTTTCCATGATGATTGATGAAATTGTTCGCGTTTTCCGTCCTGTTGAGACCGGGCATGGGCGAGTGTGGCGGAGAATATCCGTGTGATATGCTCGAACGGCTAGAGCTGACTGCGGAATCGTTGTCGCTTTCTTCTTCCGGACTTCTCATTTCGTAATTGTTTTTAATCTTGGAAGAATATTCGTATTTGAGTTTGTCGTTGCTGCCTTTTAAATTGGGCGAGTTGCTGACGTACTCAAAGCTCAAATCTGATATGGAGGGTGATGTGATGCTTTCTAAAGATTTGGGCTCGGATTGGTTTTGAGGGCTGTTGGTAGAGACGTTGACTCTTCCCTGCGGGACACTGCCGTTCTTGTTGACTTCGTTGAAGCTCCTGAGTTCTTCCCTACTCGAGCTCAGGGAGGAGCTCACCGACGACACGGACGAAGGTAGCCCGTAGTACAGAGCCAAAGACTTTCTTTTAAAAGCTGGAGAGTATTTCGGGAGATCGTAGCAGTTCTCGCCTTTCCATGGAGGTACTCCTATCGCCGTTATCGGTTTGTTCGGGAGCGTCGCCGTCGTCGTCACATCAGTATTAGAGTAAATTACATCGCGACATTTCTTATCTAAATTCGGCTTGTCGATCGGTAGGTCAGTACTGATTTGGCAGTCTTTGCTCTTGATTTCTGGAAGATCGATGACAAATTGGGTCGTCGGGACTTCTGGAACTTTCTCGGGTATGACGAGACCTCGTAATTTCGACATACTCTTTTTTCTCTGCTCGATCAGCTGGTTGAGAGAAGACTTCCGGGCCTCTTCGGTCGATTTGCTGTTGAGCAACGGCGGTCTAACACCTACGTCAACAAGGCTCTGAGAGCGAGGATGGAGCTTGGTGCTCCCGCTAAAACTCACCGCTCTCGACAGGGTCGGCGTCTGAACGGAGTTTCTTTTGTCGAAACCCGTCGCTTTCGCGTCGGATTTGCGAGGCAGCGTTGAATATTCCACTCCCGTCGAAACGGGCTCGCATTCTAAGAAACCGCAAGTCAGGTCCGTCGTGCTCTGCGTCCTCTTGTTCGATTCGGTCTGTTCGAACTTTGATTTACTGTCTTCAAACGAGTTTCCAGTGACGTCGAGAAGGCTCCGATATGGTAACATGCCTTTCTTGATTTGTCCGTTTTTCGTGCCATCGTTATTTTTCATGTCGGACAAAGGAACTTTATAAGCCGCGCTTTTATGGGACACATCGTCAGTGCTTTTAAATTTATTGAGTTTCACGTAGGAGCTGACCACAGGGGCCGGGTGCGGAGGGCAGGTCTTCTCTTGATTCGACGCTGCCGTGGAAAACATGGCTATTTTATCACGTACGCTTTTTTCACTCTTCTCGTCGTTGCGCCAGAGGCCGTGTTTGAAAGAGTCAGCGGAAGGCAGGCTCGTTTTCCGGGTGACAGGAGGATTTCCCTTGAACGAGTGCCGTTTTTCCATTTTGGGAGAAAACTGAATTTTCCCTTGGGGCCGCTCACGGCGCCTTGTCGGTATTTCATCGTAGTGGACAGGAAATTCGTGGCCATCCGGGGGAAGCCTCGGTGGAACAGAGATTTGATCTGAGGGCCCTTTGCTCAGCATTTTGTCAGCAACTGAAAAATAAAAATAAAACCATTCGTCAATGATATTATTATACTATAAGCAACAGGTAAATAGACAGATTGTCCGATGTTTCCCACTTAATTGAAGAATGGCCCTGTGGCTCCTTATAGGGACCGAGTTGGCCACCAGATTCTTGTTTATATAACTTGATAAATTGAGATTAGCGCGAATGTATAAGGGCTGATGGTCGAAATTGAGCACCGACACCTTTATTAGATTAGCTAGATTATGTTTAAAGGTTAGGTCCCCTGTTTGGATTCATGGAGGAAACTGGGCTGTCTTTTTGGATGTAGTATCTGATGTATATCTCGTTTTGCGTACACTGAGGGTGAATGTATTTATTAGAGTAAATGTATAGTGTGAGAAGGTTGATAGTGCAATATCGAAACTTCATAGATCTTCAATTAGAATAACTAGATTACAAGAGGGTTGCTCGATTGCTCTCACTTGATTGATTGGATATCATTGGTTGGCTCCATATATAGAACGAGTACACCACCATATGTCAAACTTGTGCTTTAGCAGGGCAACATTTTTCTGTTGGGTCCCCAGTTTCACTTTTGTGGCGAAAATTGGGGAGTTTTCTTGTATATATGTTTGTGTGTATAGTTGATAGATATCTCGCTTTGTATCGAACTTGAATGTATTTATTAGCGAGAATGGGTAGCGTGACTGGCGGAAGGCCGAATATTGAGTGTTCAGAGATCCTAAATTAAAATAGTAAGATTGTATGTACAGGGTTAAGAGAAAAGTTGAGCGATCCCAATTAATTGATGGGTGTAATTTATATGGCTCCATATAGCGAGCTAGTAGGCTATCAGATATGAAAATTGCCCAGGCAGTAAGTATTATCTATTATCTGTTAACAAGTTTGTTTAATTTATACAATGTTTGATACCTCGTTTTGTCTTTTGATATTAAGTGTATTTATTAGCAGCAATGTGTAGCATGAGAAAGCCGATTTCGGAATGTTGTGCATTCATAGATCCTCGATTACATTAACCAGGTTGTGAGTACAGGTTAAAAGAAAACTGCTTGTATTTGAGTACCATGTTAGTATTTTCTGACCAAAAACGGCTGTTTTATTGCATGTATGTAGTTCTCGTTCTGTTTCCTTTTTGTGTTTTATATTGAACATATTTATTAGCGCGAATGTGTAGCGAGAACGGCTGCGAATATTTTAGTCCCCTGATCCCTTTTTAGAGAAAACAGGGCTACTTTGTTCCTATGAAGTACTTGATAATCGTTTTGTGTTTCCTTTTGGTGTGTTTTATATTGAACTTATTTATTAGCGTGAATGTGAAATGCGAAAGAGTGGTGTTTTAAACAAAACAAGGAGAAAGGATTACGTAGTGCAACCGTCAAATGATGACGGTGAATCGTATTTAAAAAAATACTCCACAAAATTTAGTCACTACATCATTTTGTAATCAATTTTTATAAGATTATATTAATAATTTTAAAGCTTACAAGTTGTTTCTTCGACAGGCACCGGATCTTGTTCCATCGTTCGGTTAGGAAGGGCGCATTCCTCCCCTGGAATCAAAATAAAAGATATTAATTAAAGATTTAAAGCAAAGCAATTTTAATTGTGATAGATTTAAGCTGTGTTAAAGGTCGATATTTCATGTGCAAAATCCTAACCGAGCATATTTTTCTTTCCAGGTCGTGTCAGCATACTGGGATATGACTTTTATCATTTTAATATTTGCTTGGCGATAGGAAGAAAATAACTGTCAATTCACAACTCCAATAGGAGACATTACTTCCATCTAATTCCCCTGTGTTCTCAGACAAATTGTCGACTCAGAACAAAAGAACACTATCAACTTCATGCATTCCCAGACAATACTCCTCCAGATCCAGTGGCCTTTAAAAATCTCCAGGAGCATCTCTTTTCTTCAGAAACATGGTCAAATTCGACGGACCCAAATTCTAGGACATAACCTTCAGCGCTTGTCCAGACCATCACGTCTAATACAGCACAGTGGCTATCCCAGCAACCAATGCCATTCGCTACTGGGACGCGACATCGACACGAATCTTCCTTGGACCCGACAACTCGACTCAAAAGAAAAGAACCGTATAAAATACAGACATTCCTATCAATGGGGATACAGTACATCTCACATATTCAGACGATTGCTAAACATTCAATAAAACCAACGGAGCAGTTGGGAAACCTACAGGGAATTCTCTACTCTTTTGAAAAATGGTCAGACTCAACAACCAGATTCTGGGAGCCTTCACACTTACTTGAAACTATTACCTGCTATTATATACTATTACCTATAGCCTACCTTAACAACCACTGACATCCTCTATTGGGACTTACATTGACAAAAGTCTTCCTTGAAACCGATAAGTTCACTCAAAAGAAACTAACAGTATAGCATGCAGGCATTCTTGTCAATCCCGATATTTAGATAGAAGATAGCCATCTTTTCCGCAAATCAGACGCTGTGAAGGACATGTCCAGCAGCATCTTTGATCTGTGGAAAAAGGGTCAGACTCAACGAAACCAGATTCACGGAAATAATTTTCACCTTTCGACCTCTCCTTCAGTCTACTAAGCTATGATCTTCACCAATCCATCCGCCTATTGGGAAATTAAATCGGCAAAATATTTACATGAAACCAGCAAACTAGACTTGAAAAGATGAACAGTATAAACTACATGAATTCCAATCAATTGGGATATGATACGTCTTACATATTCTAGCGATGGCAGTCTTTCAACTAACCTCCACGACAATCTCTCCTGTTGGGAAAAATGGTCAGACTCGATAAAACCAAATCCTAGTAAATAATCTTCACCGCCACATCACTCCCCATCCGATCAACCAGGAACCCACCTTCCTCTCTCAGCAACCTCCAAAGAACCAAGTCGCTCCTGTTCAAAATCCTTCAAACCGATCCTTCCTAGGCTTCCTATTTCGATACAGAAGCCTCCCTAAAACCAACTCTTTTTATCCCGTACCATTCCTGACCTCTAAGAAGTCTATAGCTGGAATAAATAGTAACGAAAAGAAAGTTGTTGACTCTAGCGGTTTTGTAATATAAAACTAAGGAAAATTAAAGGGTTGGAACTCAAAATTTCAAGGAAATTAAATTGCACGAAACCTGGAGTGGTTGACATCATGTTGTACGTACAAACCCACCATTAAACTTTGCAAAATGACGAAATCAACTACAATGATGCTACGGTTTCTCAAAATGGATGAAATATTTCAACTATTTGTTCTTATTTGCCAACTAATGGTAGCAAACTTAATCCATTCCTTCCATCGGTAAGGTGTCAATCCGTGCAAAAAGAAAACTCAGCATAAATCTGATTATGAGTGTCGAAGGCACTTAATCAGGACTGCCGATAAATATACAAATTACGGCAAATCGTAGGAGCGTAATGATGAGAATAAAACCGAAATAGTTTCGGCAGGAGGCAAATTTCGAGAGTCGAAATTATATTCTGGAGGTCGGAAAACGTGTCTTTCGTGATGTCGAGCATTGTCGTGCCTCGGAGTTCTCAGAGGTCCGCTAACGATTTTGTAATGCCCCTTCAGTCTGATCATATTTCAATCCCGCTAAAATAATTCAAAGTGGGATAGTCGAAGATTGTCTGATCTAAAGCCCCAATTTTCATATAATTATGGGAAAACATGGCGTTTCTACATTCCGAAGGATAGCGTTTCATAATTGGTCATTAAACCCGTGAGGTATGAGCATTGAGTTCTGTATAAAATTGTACGATGTAGACAAACCAGATCGAGACTCTCAAATAACTCCACTTGAACAAAAAAATACGCAAAGAAAAAGAAGCAACAAGGCGCGGAATCCACCGATAACCTTAGCCCTTTCGCCGGCTTCTAAACCTCACATTACACTGTATTAGTTTGCAGTGAACTTTTGATTATTGCAACATATGTAATTTAGGGCGATCCAATAGCGTATGTTTCGCAGATGCACTGGCACCAGTCATCAAGGGAAAATTGAGCGAATCAGATGTAAAATGCACTTAAGCTATGAGAAAATTGATTTAAATTTCAACCCTAAGAAAACCTCTCTCGCACCTAAAAATAGGAGGACGCTAAATATGAAAGTACCCACTCCAAACAATAAAATCATAGGTATCTCTAAAGAAACTAAGTCTAGGTATAGCCTTTGCTCAAAGGCTCAAGTGGATAAGCCATATAGGCAACTACTTCAGAAGGCCTAGGTACTATTAAGCATTGACCAGAGAAGGTAAACGGTTACACCTAAAAGCACTCACTTCAAAAGATAAGTCGTAACCATTTCCAAAGAAAATAAAGACCTTTGACCAAGGGCTCATGTGGATCAGTTTCAAAGGTTCCATTGGGAAAATCGTAGACAGTATACCACATAAGGCCAAAGCGATACTAAGCACTAAGAGGCTAACTAACAACAATATCTAAAAGTACCGTCTCTAAAAAAGAATGCTATAACGAAAGAAACAATAACGTATAACCACTGACGAAAAGATCGAGTGGAGAAGTCATACAGTCATACACAAGGCCTAGGCACTACTAAGCATTATCCAGAGAAACTAAACCAAAAAGAACCAACGCTAATCTATGACGCCATAACCTACAAAGAAACTAAGTGCACGTAGGTATGACCTTTGACCAACTTTCAAGCGGTAAGTCCTACTTTGCATTGGCCAGTGATTCTACTGTAAAAACTACAAAGCCTGCAAAGACGTGCTTTAATACAACACCCACTCTAAAAGTTGAAGTCATAACCTTCTCCAAAGAAATTAATTAGGGGAATAACCCTTGATCAACGGCTCAGTATCTAAGATGGTACACTCATGGATCAAAGATGGTAGGTGTAGGGGTTAAGTCCCTATTTTGCATTGACCAGAGATTCTACAACCAAAACCGAGGAATATACCCAAGAAGATGTGTTATACGAAATTACATGAAACCTGGACACATATTGAGTTCAATATGGGGCCCAAAACACTGTATAATAGACATAAAACAAACAAAAAAGCCTGCAAAGACTGGCGTGCCTTAATGCAACACCCACTCTAAAAGTCGAAGCCATAACCATCTCTAAAGAAAATAAGTACCTAGGTCTGCTCCTATGGCCAAAGGCTCATGTGGATGAGCCAGTCACATCAAAAACTGAAGAGTAAATCGATCGATGAGTTGTGTTGTACTCCGGGTCACACATAGAACTTTAGGATGGTGGCCTAAAACTGAGAAACCAGAGACAACGCCACACATTATTTGAACGCGCGAAGCACTGATCCGTATACTAACTTCGGTAACCAAGATAAGTGCACGAAGAGGCACTGAGAAAGCTTTATGTGAAAAGGCACGCTTTCCGAGGTATGTTCTTAATCATAGGGGTACAAAATAGATGTAGGTCGCACTCGAACCCATCCAAAAAAAATCGGTTTTTAATGGCGGAAATTTATTTCAATTTCTCTCTTTATATCCTTCGTCAAACGGTCGAGGAAGTGGCCCTACTGACCAGACCGCGGTTGTGGCTCCACTTAGACGGTTATCCGGCGCATAACAGCAAACTTCCCGGATCGACATTAGAGAAACCGATGGATCGTAAAACCTAAAATATACCCAGAACTAAGTAGATATCGAAAGGGAATATTCAAAAATCTATCAGCTACGGACTATTATTTATAGTGAATATAAGTACGCGAACAAGACAGGACGAAAATTAAAGGTGAAACTAACGTAAAAACAGGCAGACAACGTGCAACATCTAATAACTTAAGTTGCTGAAATGGATTAATGTTTTAAATTCCGAGGCGAGGTTCGACCGGTCGTCGAATATATTTGGTAGTTGTGTCAACATAAACCGCCACCAACGCATTCTCGTCACGTAGTTTTTTCAAAAGCAAATCTAAATTCCTTTTAAGAATTTCGACGATTATATCACGACCGCTTTCAAATTAAAAACGTAACACTTCCACGTTTATAAAATCCTCCTTAAGGAAAAAAAGGCGTGGAAAATTTAGAAATACCATTCTACATTTTTGTTCAAAAAAGGTTATTGGCTAGGCGTTACAATAAGATAATGATAGTCATATTTCATAGATTTAATGATGATTTCAGGGGTCAACTGTCGTTGACAGTGGAATTTTTGGACGTGAGGAACTTCAAAATTCTATTCCTTAGATATACGTGAATTCTTCAGAGGTATTAAAAAAAAATTTCTGATCGATCACATAGGGGACCTCCCGCAGGGGGCCAATTAAGCCCGAACCTATTTGCCATTTTTACACTGGTTTATTAGTGCAAATATACCGCGAGACGTTCTATTATTTCCTACTATTTATTAGAACTAACGTCACAGGATTTTTCGATGTAGGTATATTTAGCGATCGAAGATTTGTGGGGTGCCGTGTCTCCGTTGAGAATGGGATGATTTTCAGCCCTGTTTAACTTCAAATTAAGGCTGTTTAATTTCATAAAAACCCTTTCATTAATGTATCAAAAACTAAGCATTTTGTATAAAATGTAAGCACGTAAAGTAAAATTCCCGTAGATTTACCCTTTCTTTAATTATATAATATAAAAAAGTTGGCCTCTAGAAGACATATGAAAATTAATTACAAAAAAATTAAAAATGATATACAATTAAATATAAAAATTAAGGATGCTTTAATATGAGTATTTTTAAATAAAAAAAAATTTAAAACTATATAAATATTAATATTTACGACTAAAATTAAAAGTTACACAAAATTAAATATATAAACATGGTTCTTCTATTATTTCGAGATTTTTTACAGTAAAAAGTAATTATTTTATACTAAAAAATAAACAATGCACATAAAATGAATTTCCCTTTCTATTACGTCATACGATCTCCTTAGTTTTTTAAATTTTAAAGGATATGTTAATTCGAAATTAAAAAGGGTTAATTTGAGTT
>CM077100.1:7697907-7720703 GCA_039619505.1 Cimex hemipterus
TTTTAAAGGATATGTTAATTCGAAATTAAAAAGGGTTAATTTGAGTTAAAAATAGTCAATTTGAAAATAAAAAGGGTTAATTTGAAGGAAAAGCAGTTTCATTTGAAATAAAAAGACGTTAATTTGAAACACATACAAAAAAAAAGACTACTGTGAAGTTAATAAATTGATTTGAAATTAAAGATTGCTCATTTGATGTTACAAACGGTCTAATCGAAATTTAAAAAATCTTATTATCGGTAAAAAAAAAAAAAAAAAAAAAAAAAAAAACAACGTTGATTTGAAGTTAAAAAATGTTAATCTGAAGGTATAATATTGTTCTGAAATTAAAAAGTCCTAATTTGAACTTAAAAAAAGGCTGATTTGAAAATGAAAAAGTTTAGTTTGAACTTAAAAACTGTTATTCGAAATTAAAAAGTGCTAATAGATGGAAAAAAGCGTAAATTAGGCGGAGAAAAGCTGTACTACGCATTGGACGGCTTATGTGGGACTTCCCGAGGGTTGCATATTAAGTCCGATTCTTTTACCCATTTTTACATTATTTGGGGGGGCTATTAGTCTAGACATTCAACTAGATGCTGGTATTAATATTCCGCACTGATTTTTCAAAATTACCAATAGAAGCATTTTCGAGTAATGATGCTTTCTACATTGCAATGCTGCACTAAAGTTTATATCGGATATCATTTTCAATAATTCGTCTGTGTTTGGGTCAGATTTGTTGACAAAAACGGATAGCAAATATGGCCTAGAAATTAAGTTCAAGAAATTAAGCCCACTACTTGTAGACAGTTTCTTGATAGCTGACAAAAACTCGAGGCGGATTAATACATCAGAAGTTACATACAGAACTTATTATTTAATTATCACAGTAAAAAAATATAAATAATCATTTATAATATATACGGCACTACAATCCTAATATTTTTGAGATAAAGTGAAAATAGACGGTAGAAATCCATTCTAAAACTAAAACATGCCCTGGCAAAGATCAATAACTTAATAAATTGATTTTGTTCTATATCTAGGTTGATTTTTCGTGAAGAATGGGATAACAGGAATTGGGTCTAAAAATAAAGTTGAACACGAGTTATTTACCATTGCGGACATTGCGCGTCTTTCCTCCTTGGCTCACGTTGACCTTTCGGCGATAATGGTTTTGCGTTTCAAAAAATTGTTTACCTTACGTTTCTGCTGACACGGTTAAGCAGTACTTCTAATCTCGTTATCTTAGGGTTCGACAACCGATTTGCCAAGTCGGATGTGCGATAGCCATAATGGACGAAGTCGACAGTGCGGTAGGTCTTGGGTGGAAGTGTGATTGTATCAAGTCGGCCCAAAATTCTCCCTACACTTCGATTATGAAAGAATAAACAAATACACGTCCTTTTTTCTTTTCCGTAATTTTCGGAACTCATTATTAACAGTTAATTTATGTCTGAATGGTATTCTTCACTAATTTGAACATTTTATTAGGTTTCGTGGTCCGCTTGACCAAATAAATTCTTTTCAATTAATTAAGGTTTTGGCTGAGGTAAAAAAGTTTCACAAGCGGGATTCGCAGCGGCGTATTTAACATAAGGTCGTGGGTTCGAATCCCGCTTGTGCCACTGACTTTTTCTATCTCAACCAAGACCTTAATTAATTTAAACTAATTTTAACAATTCATCCAGGGAGAGAATTGAGAAATAATTCACAGGATAATGTATGCGCAGACTGCAATAGCTTGCTCGTATAAAAAGCATAATTCGGGAGAGACCTCAGGCAGACAAGATTCTAGGGATGCCTATTAATGCCAGGTTCCCGAAATTCAAAATACACGGTAGAGCAGACTGCTTGTTTTTTATGGGACTATACCAAGGGATGGCATCTAGGGGAATGCAATCTAAGGGCACATATTACTTGGGCGGTATGCCCCTTTCTTTCAGGGGGAATTGAGGCTATTGAACAAAGGCTAGTTTTTACCAGAAAAATAATAGCCATCTACTCGAAGTGTTTGGTACTGCACCAAGCACGAGTTAGAAAACAAAATTACCCTTATCTGGGTAGTTTATCAATTTGCCAAGGAAAGTTCGATGAGGACATCTATCGGCCCGGAACCCTTCTGCAACATACCAATCTGCAAAAAAACCTAGATCAATCAGACAATGAGTTAAGAATAAGTCCTGAGTATGGGGAATTCCAAGACAGAAGCGTGCTAAATTGTTCATCAAACTCTCGCATAAAATAAGGACAGATCTACTGAAGATGTTTTAGGAATAGAACGGTAATAGGACTGCTGACTGGAAAATGTAGATTCTGGAGGCATGAAGCAGCAGAAAGAAGCATGTGCAGATATAGCCAGGAAGAAGAAACGGGGAAACATGCCCTCTGTTGGATCCTGTAATTATCAAACATTCCTCTTCGAACGACTGTTTTATCCCACAAAAGAATAGCCATCTCATTCGGAGAGCCAAGCGGCACTAGGTAGTAACGCAGAGCTATTTGGGAAGAAATCACGTTTCTGTCAGACATTGGGGACAACAAAATTATCCTTGAAGAACCAGAGCACACAAGGGGCAGAGGAGGAACAATGAGATCGATAATTAGGTTAAGGCAGTTCGAGGAGACCATCTATTGCTCCTAAATTGCTAAAAATGTTCATCAAACTATTGCGCAAACTAACGTAAGAATTTAGGATGTTTTATGACTGAAATGACTGGACATTGCAAAGTAGCAAGTGCAGATATTGCCAGGAAGAGGAAAAATTAAGGAATCATGCCTTCTGGTCCAGCTGCAGCTATTGAACACGGCCAAGAAGATGAAAAGGCTGGGTATCACAAATAAAACAGTACCCATCTACTCAGACAGCGAGGCGGCAGTAAAAGGCAAATCTCATAGATATTAAAATTCAGAGCTGTTTGGGATTGCATGAATGCGCTATCAACCATTGGGGAAAAGATCATACAGAGCAAATGGGTCGATAAATTCCTATCGATCTATAAAATCCTATCGGCTCTAAACCATTTAGGGTTGATCCATCATAATGGGTTAAGACTTAGTCCTTGGTTGCATGGGGTTGTATTCAAGGAAGCTTGTTAAAAGTTCATTAAACCATCGCAAAAATGAACTTTAGGATGTGTGAAGACTAGATTGGTAACATATCTGCTGATGGTCATTACAGACTTCGGAGGCAGGCAGTTTCGAACGGATATTGCCAGGAAGAAAGCGAAACATCGGAACATATCTTCTGTTCGTGAACGTCTGGTGGCTGAGATTTCTACTACTGACAAAAAAAAGACCCTAGAACTGATAAGAGGAACTTGCACAAGAACCAATACTGATCTCGATAAGGTCGTAAAGGTGCAGACTCCTTTTAACCTTAAAATTACGTTCAAAACTGCTGAGCCTGACTAACTCAGATCATCACAGATCCTTGCATGTTACAAACTGTCTGTGTTAAACGTTAGATCGTCAGATTAATTTTTATCGGCGGCTAATTGGTCAATTATGACAAATAAAAGGCTAATCACAATCAGCGATAAACCAATAAAAAGGCATTTTAAACTAAACATTGTCGTCCGCCAATTATCCAGTGGTGCCATTGACTGGAACCGGTTTTTCGGGTTACGGGAATGAGAGAACAGAGGAACAAATGAGAGTTTGTCTCGGGGGAGAGAACGGATGCTATTTGATCCGGCTTTATCGTCTGTGTATCAGTTTTATTCACTTGTCACCATTCGCATGAAAAAGGTTTTAAGTCGTTTCGTTAACGCGTTAAAAATTCCACTGCAAACTATTAAAACTAAAATGTAGTAAGTGTTATGTAAAACATCTGTCGCACATATCTCATGCCCATGTCGGTAGAACCGAAGTATATGCTATTCCAGGCTACGCACTTACCAACATAAATTATCATCACACAGTTGGCATAAGTATTCGTACAAACATGAGACTTAACAAGGGGAATAGTACGCCATTCATTAAACATTCTCGTAAGCGGAGTCACGTTCTTTCTTGAGATTTGTCTAGGCTCGCAAAATGGAAATATAAACGGTAACAAACATTGATGTATGCATTTTTTTCTAGTTGATTTGTCGGATCTAATAAATGATTTTATGAAATACATCCAATCTCGAACTCTCGAGTAAAGAGTCCAATGAAACACAGCCCTGTTTCCTCACAAAACCATAACGTCAGACCTAAATAATTGCTGCTGTTCTCATGCTACACATTAAATCTCCATACACACAAAAAAGAAATACAGAAAGAGTATCAAATATTATATACAAAGAAAATAGCCTTTTTTTTCTCAAAAACGTAACAGGAGACTCAAATACTAGCTGTCGCTCTACGCTACACACTCACGCTAATAAATACATTCAATCTCCATGCATAAAAAATGAAATACCGCAAGAGTATCAAGTACTACTTATACATAAAAAATAGTCCTGTTTTCTCAATAACATAACAGGAGACTCAAATACTATTGTAGCTGCCGTTCTAACGCTACACATTCGCGCTAATAAATACATTCAAGCTCTATAGACACAAAAATGAAATGCAGCTAGAGTATCAAGTAGTACTTATATGCAACAAATAGCCCTGTTTTTTAAAAAACATAACAGGAGATTCAAATACTCGCTGCCGCTCTAACGCTACACTTTTGCGCTAATAAGTACACTCAATCTCAATCCATCAAGTTATATAAACAAGAATACAAATAAGTTTCCACAAAACAAGCGGATCAAATATAATTCAAGCACAAATCGCAAATCTGAGGGCCTACTCGCCCTCTATATAGAGCCAAGGAAACCGAACAATTACGTGAGAAACATATAGGGAGGTTTCTTTTTGCCCTTTAAACATAACCTAGCTAATTTAATCAAGGATCTGTGTGCTACTCATCACTTAACCATCGGCTCTCTCACACGACTCATTCGCGCTAATAAATACACTCAATCTCAAACCACAAACCAACATACTTATCAAGGACTGTACTATTAAGGAGGCCCTGCAGTTAATTAAAACACATCAAACCCTACCAGAGATACACTCGGTGTCAACGTTGCACGGCCCATTCTTTAATCGAGGGTCTCAACTACATTAAATCATATAATTTGAGATGAACTTACTAAATCTAAATAGAAGAACGAAGTATTTATTTTTTGCTAACATGTTGAAAAAATGTAGAAACGTCTATAATAAAAACATTATTGCATTACTATGACACTAACGTCACATGCAAGCGCGTACGCAAACATCTTGGTATGTACGATAATAATAGCATATTCGAATATTCCAGACAGATCCTCGAAGATTAAGGACAATCGTTAATAATGTTACGAAATTGGTAGAACGCAGAAGAGTTGCGCATTACGTGCTCAGTGAAATGTCATGTATTATTCATAAAACGTTTTTCCCTTAAATTTTATAGTATTGCTGTCCAAGGGGTAAAGACAAACTGATCTGAAAGGGTTATCTTCTCTCCTCCCCCCACCGGAAAAAAAGAAGAAATTGTATATTGTATATCAGATGTGAAAAGTTCGAACGGCCGTTAAGTGTCACAGTCTTGTAATTTGCCAATTAACTCATAACAGGAATCGAAACAGTTTTGTGACGGTCGAAGGGCATGGAGGATCATCGAAGCATTGCGAGCCACTCGAACGGAACAGGAAGCAGCTCTCTTTCAAACTCGGTCCTCCGCAGGCTTTTTCAACAGGCGACCAACGACGGTCTTTGACTTTTCACCGGCATCATTTGAAATCTAAATCTTCACACCGTCGACCTTTTTCGGACGCCCATTTATCATGGATTTTAGGGCGAAAAGTGACGGGTTGTAAATCCTGGAGAGAGCGGCAATCAATCACAAAATAAAGCAATCAGCACGATGTACACAACGCAAGGCTTGACTGGGGTAAAGAAAAATCAGTTGTTTTGATAAAATATGCGTTTACAGAAGGCGAATTGAAAAAAGTAAATACATGGAGATTAAAGATCGTCGGGTTTTTTGCTATTATTTTCCTTTCCAGGGTTTATTGAAATTGGACAGATTGAAATCCAAATCACAGAAAAAAAATCAAAAAAGGCTATTTGACTGTCACTTACTCCACATTATCAAATACTTCTAAGATGAAATTCTAACTATAGAAAAGATATAAAATGTTCAAGGGTTATATTTTCTAACCTTTAACCAACCCGTTTTCCCTTATTAATTTTAAATTAACTATTTCATTAAAGTATTAAAGCACTTAGGAGATGGTACGAAATATAAACATAGAAAGTGAAACGTCTTTGAATTTGAGACTTTCTAATGAAAAATAATTGGGCTCTTAATAGTTTTTTTTCTATCGGATTAGGTTTTTTAATTTCATACCAACTCTTATTTGCACCTAATTAAAAAGGTTAAATTTGAACATAAAAAAAGGGTTAATCTGAAATTATAATGGGTAAATATGAGGGTAAAAAAAAGTTGGTTTGAAATTACAATGGGTAAATATAAGAGTAAAAAATAGGCTGATTTGAAATTAAAAAGGGCAAATTTGAAGTTGAAAAAAGCTGATTCGAAAAAAGGGTTAATTTACAGGTAAAAAAGTTTAATGTAAAAATTTAATGGATAAATTTGCAGGGAAAAAAGTTGTTTTGAAATTAGGCTAAATTTGAAGGTAAAAAATTTTGATTCATAAAAAAAGGTTCATTTAAAGGCAAAAAAGAACGATTTGAACCTTTGAATGGGTAAATTTGGTGGAAAAAAAAGGTGAAATAAAAATGGTTAGCTGAAGCGAAAAAGGGGTAATTTTTCAACAAAAAAAAGCTATATTCTATGCAGGAGGTAGCTGAATTAAGTCTCTTACTTCCCCAGGGCTGCATATTAAGCCCGATCCTGTTTGCCAATTTTAGATGGACTACTAAATCTACCGTTAATATATCATTATTCCCTAACATTAGAAGCATTTTTCAGACATTTAAAGTCCTGGACCAAATTGTAAATAAACATTACAAGCTGTCGGATGGCACGTAAACACAAATGGGAAGTGAAAGAGAAAACACACGGACTAGATAATGACTAGATACGCTATTTACTATATTAAATAAAACAATTTGAATAGAAATAAACACGCCGAGAGAGAAAACATAAATTTCTTTGCAGATTGAATTCAAATCGGAGGAAAGAGGCAGTTTTGAAATTGCCGTCTACAGTTCATCGACTCGCAGACCACCCAACGTAATTTCACATGGAAGAAGCAATAATGGAAAAGGTGCGGCGGTCGCATTGAAATCAGCCCAGTACTGATGAACGTTGGATTTCAACCGATTTTCCTTTCCGGGCAAACAATCAAAATACAAGAAGAAAAGAAGGAATACGTGTATCGCGCAATCGCGCATCTCCACCCTCCACGAAAGGAATAGCGCATCCGACGCCTTGGCGGGGAGAGGATCTCGTAATAGCGGAGGAATCTTCACTCTTGACATCACATCGTAAAGTAAAACGATCCGAAGGAAAGTGTGGGACGAGGCGCTTCAAATCACTGTCATTTCGCTTAATTATACAATAATAACAGAAATAATAAAACGAATGTTATACAATAACTGGACCGGACCACGTGAGGCCATATTAAATACCTTTTGTCAATATTCCAAAACTGTAATCAATTGATGTAATAGATTGAAATTATGATGCATATTTTATGATATTATGACATATTTTTTTTATCAATCTGCAGTAAAATGAAAAAATAAAAATCTGATAAAGCCAACAAATTTTTCCCTGTCGTACATCTGTATCAATTAGATGCGCAATCAGACACTGGTTCTCAATGCTCGATTATTTTGTGACAGAGCGACTTAACAAAATAGACTTAATTTTTTTTTTTTTTTTTTTTTTACTAGAAACAAAATTGATCTTCACTTTTGGCACATAAATTCTCGGGAAAATAAAAAATAATGTGTCGTGTTTAGTGACCGTTAGTTTATGATTTTTCGGAGATCGTGAGTAGCGGTCTGGTGTGACGCAGGTTTCAGAAAAACGTTTTCTTTATCGTGCCAACGTTTCGATCTTTATTGAGATCATCTTCAGCTCAAGTTGTTTGTCTTCTGTGTAATTGTGCCAGTCTTGCGTGTCGTGTCGAGAGTGTCCTGAAGATTATCTCAATAAATATCGAAACGTTGGCACATAAACACAGCATTAATTACAGAACATACACGTATAAACTCAGTCGAAGCTGCGCTAAATTGAAGGGGAGGGGAAGGATATTCCTCACATCGAATATTTCTAAATAGTCTAATTCTTAAACAATTTGGCTTTCCATTTCCCTAATTATCCCCGTCCATATAATCCTGAAAGGATAATCAGGCTGGACCATTACCCATTTTTCCCAATGCCGGCTCTTTTCACCTCAAAGAAGCCGACTGCTTATATGAAAAGACCCAACTAGAAGCACAATAGATCAAAAAGCTTTTTTTTAAGCAAAACAAATCAAGTTTGTTCTACGTATCTTTTAAAACTCTTACATACAAATTTTCTTAGCAATAAAAAAATTGTATATTTTTCCTCTTGGGAGAAGGGTAATTAATTGTTCGTTCACTAAGTTTCATTAAGGTGTTGCTTACATGATTCTAACTTGCTGTGAAGATTAAAAGATTAATGTAATTTATCATAAAGATTAATGCAGTTGTTTCAAAGTTATCATTTTCAAATACATTATATTTGTTGGCCTAGTGACTTTCCACTTCTTTCAATTAAATAATCTTTTTATCTAAGGCTCTGGTTGAAATGAAAAAGTTACAGTCACGAGCGGGATTCGAACCGACGACCTTCGGATCAAGACGCCGCTGCTCTAACCACCTGAGCTTTCGTGACTTCGATCCATCCAGACGCCCACGGAGCTATCATTTTTTCTGATTTTCAAAAGAAATCGAAGGACTTGGAAAGCGAAAAACGATTGTTAACTTTTGTTTCTCGTTAACAAATATTTTAACCTACTTCGCTAAGTCTTTCGGTCACAGTTATTTCAATATCTAACCGTCTAAACGGACCCCGAGGTCTTGTTAAAAAATCTGTACCTAAATAGAATCAATATTTGCAAAAATCTTCAAGTAAACACGGAAGAGACATTTCCATACAGCCTGCTTTAAAATTTTGTCGATCCATTTGAAACGCCTAAATTTGAAAATAATGGCGCACATTAACCTTATAAAATTTAAGCCGAAAGGAGAAGAGGAACGAGAATAGCTGAAACAACCCATCCGTGCTCGGAAAGTGGATCGAAATTTGCATTTTAAAAGAAATTTATTTCTCTATTGTGTAAATAATATGTATTCAGAAATCGTGAGATGCGGTCTGATGTGATGTAAATTTCAGAAATGCGTTTTCTTTATCGTGCCAACGTTTCGATCTTTACTGAGATCATCTTCAGGGCTCAAAGTGTTTGTCTTCTGTGAACTTGTGAGAGTCCCTTTGAGCCTGATGATGTCAATAAAAATCGAAACGTTGGCACGATAGAGAAAATGTTTTTCTAAAACCGACGTCACACCAAACCGCATCTCACGATTTCTGAATAATTATCGATTGACGGCCACTAACCACCACACGTAAATAATATTCTGCATCGGCCTAACTGGAAGAGGTCGCTCTTAGAGACAATATTTTACTGTCACTTTTTAAAATCAAATTCATTTTACATCCTGCTAAATCCATATTCAACTCAAGAGCAGTACTAAAATCGCGAAGATTGTTGTTATCTTTTATCTCTTGAACGATCCTTGATATAATTGACCTTACAATTGTTACAGAAGAATAACAATTAATCTTTAAACAGCGTATTTCCGTCATTCTCAAACACGCTTTATCATAAATGCCATAAAAAAAAAAAAACTTCGGTGTTTCGTTCTGCCCACCTCGTCCGCCTTCTCACCTGAGACCACAAGACACTCCTTAGAAAACACGTTCAACGTTTGTATTAGTTGACTTATGACGTGTTCTAAAGAATAAATCGAAAACCTTTCTAATGGTTGTAATTACATATCAAATCCAGTAGAGTTAAGGATTTTAAGGTGAAAAAAAAATCGGTTAAAAAATTGCCTCTGTCCATGCCAAAAAAATGCACGATTTTGTATCAACATAAAAATTCGAATATAAGGGTTCGCTTATAAGGAAAAAAATGATATTCGATGAAAATCCCCTGAACAAAATTGTTTTTTTGAAAATCAAAAAAATATATGTTTTCTAGGATTTTTTCGACTTTTAGAAAGCCTTCGATTTTTTTTCTCGCAAAAATCATAACTTTGAAAAACCTCCACTGGCCTACATGAAACATTATAGTAACATAAAATCCAACATACAGGACTTAACGGCACATTTTGTCTTAAAGTCTCTGTAAGTAAATTCAAAACGGAGATAGAAAATAAATGTATGAATGGTTTTCATCCTTATTTTGTTCACTTATAACTACATGAAATCTAAACCTTGTTGAAATAAGCTGAAAGGAGTACAATCTACCTTTCCGACTGTTGGGACAAACTTGAATTTGGATCAAATCCAGACGTGTTTTAAATTGTTAATCGACAAAACGCAATTCGATGGAAGATAAATCGGCCTTTTTCAACCTTTGCGACAGAGCGAGTTACAAATTAGGTTAAAACATTTTTAATCAGCACACAAAGTTGATTTTCATTTTTCGGACCAAAAAAACCCCTGAATACAAATTTTTAGGAAAAACAAAAAATACTACACGTAGCTAGACTTCGTATATATAAAATAAAACATTTAAGGTTTTCACTGGTATTTTTCTCATTTATTATGCTATAAAATCTATACCTTGATTGACACAACGGTTGTCCAACGTACAATGGTTACTGTTTGAGTAAATGTATTTATTAGTGCGATTGTACCGTATGCATGAGTGGGTCTATGGTGGAATATCAAGTACCTCATTAACCCCCCCAGCCTAGGTTAATATTTTAGATTAATTGTAATTTCAATTGTACGTAATGTTTTATTGCGATTACGAATTTTTTAGCGTGAACTAGGGCGGGTCTTCAGAGGAATATCGAGTACTCTGACGCCCTTCATATAGGCTAGGTTAGGATTGGATGTTAGTGGATGAAATCGTTTTCATCGCCTTTTCACCACGTGTAGTAGGGCTAAAAATGTAGAAATAACGTCCCAGAACAATATATTCATAGCTTCTTCAAAGGTTTAAAAAAATGTGATAACTTCGAACTGACTCCTTAGGACTATATGGAATTTTATAGGGACTTACAATTATATGAAGAAAACCTAACGCCACCAACCTAGTCTCCGCAAATAAATTAGAGATCAAAAATAAAACGTTAATGACTTTTTTGTTAATTTCGTCCTTATATTTCTCACTTATAAATCTAAACCTTGTTGATGCATACTGAAAGAAGAGAACTTCAGCTCTTCAACGGTTTATATACTTCTTTACATTAATTAATCTTTTTATGTAAAGGGTTTGGTGAAAATGAAAAAAGTTAAGTGTCACGAGCGGGGATTCGAACCCACGACCTTCGGCTCAATACGCCGCTGCAGTAACAACTTATCTATTGTGACAGCAGCGGCGGGTTGAGCCGAAGGTCGTGAGTTCGAATCTCGCTCGTGACTCTAAATTTTTCATTTCAACCAAAAACCTTGCATAAAATGATTAATTAATAGAAAGAAGTAATTTGGTCAATAGATCACTGTATATAATGGAGTTTTAATACTATAGAATTTTGATAAAATCTACAGGAGTTATGATTTTTTTAAAAATTTTGTAATGGAACTCTGGACATTGGTAAAAACGTGCTGTACCTTCCGAAATAGTTTAGTTTTGTATTGTTGTAAAAATTTATATTAAAACGCTTTAAAGCGGGCTTAAAACGAATTCTAATTTTGTAAACCAAAAATATTTTTTTCTCATTCTTTCCTGAAAAAAGATTTTTGGATTTTGCACCTTTTTACGTACCTATTTCGACTTAATCCCATCCAGCTTATTATTTCCTTATCCGAAAAAACGCATTAGAATTTTTTTTAAATATTTTTTTCCATTCTTTCCTGATAAAAGTTTTTTGGATCTTGCAACTTTTTATGTACCTATTTTGACTTAATGCCATCCTGCTTATTATTTTCTTATCCCACAAAATGAAAAATCGATTGATAATAATATTGAAATACGGGCACAACAGGCTGAAAATTTTCTATGTTCTGACTCACAGAAAACGTTTTCCTTTTTCCTCCTCCATTGGTAAAGGAGCACACGAGTCTGATATTCTTCTTATCATCAATTTTAAAAAAATTAAAATCTATGAAAATTTGTATATTTGTTGTGCTCTGTCTCATATTATAACATCCATAATGGCTACAAAATTGTCAAAAGTATTGGCCAATAGTTTTTTTTTGTTTTTTACGGTTGTGTTTAGTGTTGACGGATTGACGAGACTAAAGACCGAACAGAAATATACACTCATTAAATTATTATTTTCAGTTGTTAGATTCGATCGAAACGTGCCTCGTGGGATAGAAGAAAGCGTTCAAAATCCAGTGTTCCCATGTTACAAAACCTCTTTCCAAAGAGGATCAAATTCGCGTAATAACTGAATTCAATGCCGTCGGACGGGGGAATTATCGACGTCCAGCTTTGGAATTAAAGATAAAAGGAAAAAGTAGACGGATAAAATTTATTCGGTAGCCGATTACAGCGGACCAAATTTCATGTTAAATAACGCTATAGAAAAAATTTCAACCTTGAAGTCACCTTGAAGGAACCAGTACCACTAATTGTACTTTTTGAGGAATGCCTTATTACTGGGCCGCCCATTTAATCGAAAGACTGAAAACTGGCAAAAATTAATCCATGTATTGTATTTCGTCGGGCGTGAAATACAATTAAACGATTTATGTTTTTTCACAATACAAGATTTATTCCTATGTCAGCGTTAAAAAACTTGGAATTTAAGTGGTGCGAAAAAGGGAAGTTAAAATGGAAATAAGATAAGGTTAATTTGTAGTGAAAAAGGATTAATATAATAGGGAAAAAGGGTTAATTGCAAATTAAAAAGGGCTTATTTGAAGTTTAAAAGGATATAAAAAACGGTTAATTTGCAGTTAAAAAATCTAATTTTGTGCGGTAAAGGTAAATTTCACATTAAAAACGGTTAATTCGAAGTAAAAAATAATATAAACAAATATTAATTTGCAGTTAAAAAGGATCGTAATATAGTGTGGAAAAAAGTTAATTTCAAATTAAAAATAGTTTATTCGAAGTAAAAAAGGTTTAATATCACATTAAAAACGGTTAATTGGAAGTAAAAAAAGAACATAAAAAAACGTCAATTTGCAGTTAAAAAGGATTTTAATATAGTGTGGAAAAAATTTAATTTCAAATTAAAAATAGTTTTTTCGAAGTAAAAAAAAGGGTTAATTTGAAGTTTAAAAGGATATAAAAAACGGTTAATTCGCAGTTAAAAAATTTAATTTGGTGGGAGAAAAGCTGGACAAGAATTTCGGTTTCCGATCCGTCGGCTCTTCAAGGAAGGACAAAGCGGAGTAGGTACGGGATAAATTTTATTATCGCATCCTGAGGGAGAATCTCCAACCAACCTCAGTCACGACAGAAAATCATGTTTTTTTAATTCCTAGAAATCCAAACAGATTCCAGGAAATTCCTTCGACACTCGACGCACAGGTGACTGCGGTCCGTGCGGCAAATTAACATCCAGGGATGGAGATTCCTGTGAATTCAACTGAATCACCACCTTAACCGACCTTGGGCTACAATCGTGGGGAGAGAACAATACGAATGATTGTCGCAGACTTCAGACTCGATTCCCCCCATGAAACTAATTTCATTGTTCGACTTTTTCAACCTGGGTTATTCACCGGTCATCGGTTTAAATGTCCAAAACGGATTTTCCTGCGCTGTCCGCGCGGATAAGATCAGGAGAAAAAACACCTGGATTCGACGTGCTAAAAATTTAGCATATATTCCAATTATAAAACAGAATTTAAAAAGCTGTACCAATAGAAATTCAATATCTGCGAGCGAAAATATCAAAGAAGCGTCTAATGGTATCGTTCGTTTGTTTCATCATGTGCCCTCCATTTGTCCAGTTAGTCTCAACTATGGGAAAAATCAGATGAAGAAAGAAGAATTGTCGAAAGAACTGAGTGATTTCACATTTCGCAAACTTTTCCTTATTTCTATTTTTCTATCTTCTTTACAACTTCCCTTTATTTTATTGCTTTCTTCCGTCGAATTAACCCTTTTTAATTTCTAATTATACTTTTTTACTTCAAATACCCCTGTTTAACTTCAGATTACTCCTTATTAACTTCAAATTATTTTTTGAAAATTTCATATTAACCATTTTTTACATGAATTAATTTTTTTCTTAAAGTAATAATAAAACTTAGGAGATGGTGTTAAATATAAGCGTCTTAAGTAAAATTTCTGTGTATCGGTTTTTAAAAAATATAAAATTTTTGACTCGTATAACTTTTTCCTCGAAATTAACCCTTTTTAATTTCTAATTATCAACTTTTTTACTTGAAATACCCCTGTTTAACTTCAGATTACTCCTTATTAACTTCAAATTATTTTTTGAAAATTTCAAATGAACCATTTTTTACATGAATTAATTTTTTTCTTAAAGTAATAATAAAACTTAGGAGATGGTATTAAATATAAGCGTCTTAAGTAAAATTTCTGTGTATCGGTTCTTAAAAAATATAAAATTTTTGACTCGTATAACTTTTTCCTCGAAATTAATCCTAATTTCTAATTATCAACTTTTGTTACTTGAAATATCCCTGTTTAATTTCATATTACTCCTTAATAACTTCAAATTATTTTTTTTTAATTGCAAATTACCATTTTTTACATGGATTAGTTCTTTCGTTAAAGCAATAAAAACTGATGGTATGAAATAAATATAACTTTGCGAAGTTTCTTTGTATCAGCTTTTTAAAAATGTAAAACGATTTGGCTCATAACTTTTTCATTCAAATTAACCCTTTTTACTTTATATTTTTTGTTTATTCAAATACCCCTGTTTAATTTCATATTACTCCTTATTAACTTCAAATTAATTTTTTTAAATTTCAAATTAACCATGTTTAACATGAATGCTTAATGCTCTTGCTTTAAAGCAATAAAAAATGTAAAAGATGGTAATAATGTAATGATAAATATAATGTGTAAAGTAAAATTTCTGGGCTTTCTGTTTTTTAATAATATAAAACTGTTGGGTTCTTATATTTTTTTCCTTCAAATTAACCATGTTCTAGCTTCAAATCAACTATTTTTAATTTTAAATTAACCCTTTTTTACTTCAACTTAATCCTTTTACCTTCAACTTCTTACCCATTCTTCGAAGCATTACAACCCTAACAGATTAAGAATGTAAGAATTTTAAAAAAAGGATATAGTTACATAAAATTAAGTATGAAATAAAGATTTGAAATATTTTTTGTAATCCAATTAGTTTTTTTAAAACCTCAAATACATAAGAATTTTACTTTAAACGCTCAAACCAATCCTTTTTTTAAGTTCTTAGGTTCAGTTTTTTATAATGCTTTAAAGAAAAGTTTAGCTTGAAATTAAAAATGGTTTGTTTGAACTTACAAAAAGGGACGATGTCAATTTTTTGAAGTATAAACTAAATAGTAGTAATTAATATTGTGGAAGATTCGTTTATTTTATTTTATTTATTTTATTTTATATAAATTGTAATATTAATAGCAATCACATCAAGTTTCTAAGAGCCCAATTAATTTATATTTAAACGACAATCGGCAAATATGAAGGAATTTAATTTGTTAACACTTTAAGTGTTTATTGGAAGTAAATAAGGATTAATGTGGTAAGTAAAAGGTGAAGATCAAATTAAAAATGGTTTATTTGAAGTAAAGAAAAAACGGTTAATTTGAAATTTAAAAAGATTAATTTGGTAAGAGAAAGGGTTATTTCAAGGTTAAAAAGTGTTAATTTTTTTCATCCGATTTTTCGATCCATCAGCTCATCGTAGGACAAAATGGAGTAAGTAAAGGATAATGTTTATTATCGCATCATGAAGCTCATCATCTCATTTAAACTGAGGGTTCCCGACCGTCGAGAAAGGCCAGAACAACTCGAAGGGTAATAAAAGTATATAAAAAAGCGTTCTATCAGTGTTGTAAAGCTGATCGACGCCTCTAAACTGTTGTAAAGTTAACAAGGAAGCTCCTGTGCTTACACCTGTATAAATACGAACATTAATATTTAAAAAAAATACGACAAAATGGGAAAAAACCCAATTTTATTATTACACCCCAAACGACTTTACACTTTTTCCAGGCTCAAATCAAATAAAATTTGAAGTGCTGTGACGGGATTCGAACTCAAAACTTTATGCAGCCGGTTAGGGCTGGAACTATAAGAAGGATACTTCGAAGGATTAAGCAACCTCGCTGCTAGGACATCAACATCCCCCCGATCATAAAACGTATGATATCATATAATAATGTCACCACGGTCAACTGTCATATCTATCATTGCGATCGAACCCGATAATCAACGAAAACACGTAAAAAACGAGAAAACATCTGTTTACTGCAGGTTTTATAAGTGGATATAAATCTAATGTGTCCGTAGTGATGGTGGCAATCAGGCTGAATATCAGTCTAATTTCAATACGACGAATACTGCGCGGTTTTAATGGGATTCTAAAATATTCCACATCTTTTAAGAAATTGGATACATCCAAGAATATTGTACCCATTGAGTCGTCGAATGTAAAACCATTCCGTGTTCTATGTGTGTGTCGTCCCAACTGCAAACTTCCATTGACCCTAGGTCTCGCCAAAAATTGTGTTAAAGCAGAATTTTATAAGAAAACCTTTGCCAATTTAAATATTTACATACTGTCTATGCCGCTCCTGAATTTACGCTTCTGGGGCTGTCTCACTCATTCTCAATTACATCACCTTTTGCACACAATCTAGCTAAATAATTATCCAACTATGGGGTACTCATGGTTAGGTCACCGGCTTCTCGCACTACAGATTCGCGCTAGTAAATACAATCAATCCCAACATACACAAATATATACAAGAAATATGAACTATCAAATAGACCCTGCTCAAGAACACAGCTCTGTTTTTACAAAAAACAAATCGCTGCTGATCTCACGCTTCTAAATGCAATCTCTATATTTACAAAAGGAAATACAGCAAGACTATCAAGTAGTATATAGAAGAAAACAGCACTGTTTCCTTAGAAACATAACAGGGGACTCAAATACTCGCTGCCGTTCAAACGCTACACATTCGCGCTAATAAATACATTCAATCTCAATACCCATAAAAAGGAAACAAAAAACCCATATCAAGAAGTATATGCAAGAAAACCGCCGTTCCCTTTAAAAAGCGCAACAGGGGATCAAAATTATCTGCTAAAGCAAAAGATTTATATCTGGTGACGTGCGACGTGATTTTCTAGCATTGTATAAATTCATTATTTTCTAGCATTGTATAAATTCATTATTTTTGAAAATTTCAAATTTTGTAGCATTGTATAAATTCGGTTTTTGGTAATTTAAAATTTTCTGTCATTGTATAAATTCATTTTTTTAAATCGCAAATTTTCTAGCATTGTTTAAATTTATTATTTTTTTAATATGAAATTTTCTAGCATTGTATAAATTCATTTTTTGTTAATTTAAAATTTTCTGTCATTGTATAAATTCATTATTTTTAAATCTAAAATTTTCTAGCATTGTATAAATTTATTCTTTTTTTAATCTAAAATTTAGCATTGTATAAATTCATTTTTTTAAATCGAAAATTTTCTGTCATTGAATTCATTCTTTTTTAATCTGAAATTTTCTAGCGTGGTGTAAATTCATTTTTTTAATTCTAAAATTTTCTAGTATGACTAAACGGTCAATAAACACAACACATTTGTAAACGTAATTTTAAAAAATGAAAGTTACTTTTCTCAGGTGCTTCAGCCATTTAGATTTATTTATTTGTAAAGTCATGTAGCCAAAATAGAGGAACGGTGGTCAAATAAAAGAGCCAATGACAGGGTTACAATCATTGGAAAAAAGTACAAATATTATTAAATGTAAAGGGGCATTTCTTGCCTTTATTACTTCATGAAGAATTTGTTCAGTGTGCTAAAATTTCGACTCTTTCGTGTTTTCTTATTTCGCCTGTTTCTGTTCTTTTAAAATTTGGCTCGAGTCAAAGAGGAACTGGCCGAACTGGCATCGCGCACCCGCACGTTAACGCTGGAAAAGCGCATCGCAGCACTCATGGTTATATGATTACAAATCGTTCTGGAGCCGGTGTTTGGTTTCTTTCGACACTTATCGAGTTTCGTAATCGAAAATAAAAGAAACCGTTTGGGAGTAATGCGAGATGTCGTCTGGCCGATGTGGGCAGGCTTTTTCCTTTTGTACGCCCTTTATCCGGCACAGAAACTATAAAACGCATGGAAATACTGACATTAAAAAAGGGAAATTATACCGGCCTGTCGACATTTCCCTGGATCCGCTTATTTATCTCGACTTTGTAATATTTCTGGCCAATAAGACAATTTTGCGGCCCACTCGAGGCGAGAGAATTTTTAGCGCCGGCCCACCTGCATACCACAGGTCTGCTAAAACACCCATACACCTCTGTATCTTTAATCGTTGCATTCCTTCTTGTTATTCTCCGACTTTCTTCCTTTTATAATATCGATCCAGTTCTCAACAAACTGCACTTCAAAGGCCATGTTTTAACACGATTTCTCCTTTGTACAGATTTTTTCAAAATGTTTTATTAATGAATGGCGAAGTTAATTTGCAAAATGGCTAATTTGATTTGTTATTGAGGGAACGGAATTAACAAAAAAAAGTGAATTTAGAAAAAGGGTTAATTTCATGTGTAAAACAGTGGATTTAATTTGCAAAAGAACGAATTTGATTTCGAAAAGGATGAGTTCGTATTGCAAAACAATGAATTCAATTAGCAAAAGAATAGAATTGATGTGCAAAAGGCCAATTCGATTTGGCCAAAAAGTGAATATAATTCGCAAAATGATAAATTAAATGCATCAAGGCCGAACTGAATTTGCAAAATGGTGTATTTGATTAGCAAAAAATGAATTTAATCTGAAAAAAAGTAAATTTCAATTGCAAGACGAGAATTTCGTTATAAAAAGTTCAATTTAATTTGAAAACGGATAAAACAGAATGTGTCAATGGTGAATTTGGTTCGGAAAAATGGTGAATTTCATTTCAAAACGATGAAGTTAATGTAGGAAAGTATAAAATTGAATTCTAAAGGGTGAACTTGATTTTCAAAAGAGAATATATAGCATTTTTCAGTCAAATGAAAAATTTTTCAATCAAATGAAACCTTTTTCTAAGAAAATGAAACCTTTTTTTCAACCAAATGAAACTATTTTCCCAGGCAAATGAAACCTTTTTTCAATCATTTGATTGAAAAAAGTTTTATTTACCTAAAAAAATGCTATGAAAAGATGGTTCCTACTCAGAGTGAGTTGTTTCGCAACCATCCGGATTTCGAGCCCTTTAGTGCATCATCAGGTTGAAGGGCGTGGTCGCGGCGGTATTGCAATTCATGTCTAGAGACGTGTTTGTCTTCAACCTGATGATGAGCGAAAGGGCTCGAAATCCGAATTGTTGCGAAACAACTTACTCTGAGTAGGAACCGTCTTTTTAAAAAGGATTGAACTCCACCCCACTGCACCATTTATAATTTCTATCACAGAAAGTTGGTGCTCGCTCAAAAACACTTTTCTATCCCCCTTAATTAAACTCCGACGCGGTGAATGTAAAAACATTTGATGAGTACGGATCTTCACAAGAAACGTTCTTATAGCTTAGCAAGAAAGACTTACGATTCAATTATTTTAATATTAATATTCAATAATCATAAAAATGTAAAATTGATCTCTAAAATGTGAATTTTACATGCAAAATGGTGAATTTTATTAGCTATGATGAATTTAATTTGCTAAAAGATAAAATTGATCTCTATAGAGTGAATTTGATTTGCAATATGATGAATTTAGTTTGAAAAAGGAGAAATTTAATTTGTTAAAGTATAAAAGTGATCTCTAAAATGTGAATTTTACATGCAAAATGGTGAATTTTATTAGTTATGATAAAATTGATCTCTATAGAGAGAATTTGATTAGCAATATGATGAATTTAGTTTGCAAAAGGATAAAATTGATTTCTAAAGAATGAATTTGATTCGCAAAAGGGTGAATATAATTCGAAAAATCATATAATTGATGTTTCAAGGGTTAATATGATTTTCAAAAGGGTGAATTTAATGTGTAAAACCTGTCCAACTCTCAAATATATATAATACAACCGACTATCGTACATCTCCTCGACTGGTTTTATTCGACGAAAGGTAAGTTATAAAGCAAACGCATCTGCTACGGATTGAAATGAAACCGATCACAGCTGCTGTGTTAGTTAAATCAGGATCAATGTTTCATTTCGAACGTTCACATCTACAATAATTTATATTTCCGGTTGCATTGCAAGCACACACAATGAAAAATGAACACTTAACTCAGGTTAGATAGTTATTTGCTTCTTATTGTCAATGGCCAGTTTACACAAGTGGCATAGTAAATTTTAAAAGATTCGTACAACTTTACCTTAACAAGGTGCTGTCAGATGTGATTAGCATGTTAAAAAAAACGTATGCCTGTGAAAAGATCCTGACTTGACGTTTCTACGATCAGAACTCGCGCGACTAGGTTTTTCATCCGATTGTGAATTTTGATTTAAGGTCTAATTGGGCGAGATAGCACTGTCATGGAGCAGTTAAACGAGGTCCGTGTACAACCGCAATTCAAAAACACGCGAGTCCAAGCCCGTAGGTCGGAAAAAGGCGGATTTTTCAGCGAAACTGTTCTCCCACGAGGGGGGGGAGGAATAGATTTAATTTTGTAAGTAACTGGATGGTGATTGTTGGTGTGTGTAGGAGAGATGGTCCAGAGAGGAACCCGGTCCGAGAGAACCGGTCTCTCTCTCTCTTCCTCTCGTGGCTCAGAATCGTTCAATAACCTTCCTCGGCCGAGCGACGAATCGCGAGCCCTCACCCTCTTCCTTTCTTTGATTGATAACCGTCCCGATGGACGGTAGGATTTCGATCTACGCCAAAGCCGAAATTAAAAAAAAATTGGAAAAAATTAACAAAGAGTTGTAATTATTTATGCGAATCACTTGTGAAAATTGATTGAAAGAAATTTTCACCGCGTATTTAGATTTTTCACGAAATTCGAAATAATTTGCACGACGGGTGCTGAGTGTTGCAAGAACGCTCTACACCGCGACCTATAGCTTGACCTTTCCCTCCTTTAAAGAAACGATCGCAGTTTTATTTAGCAAAAACCGTTTGATCAAATTTTGAACGACTTTCCCGTTGGAATTTCTTATTGACACAGACACGACAGCGTAACATCGGCGATGAGTCGAGGTGGGACATTAATCCCGTCTCTAATACTTCAGAGAAGCCTTATCAAACGATAACACTCAATTACATTTACTTTCGCTTCTACCGCTAATAAATGACTTTTTGAAGAAAAAAAAAAAGCATAAAAGGGAGGGACTCGAGACGCTTCTTAAGGAAAAAGGAAGGAAGCCTTCACTGGTCCAAATAGCATTTTTCATCTACCTATTTTAGTCCATGGGCAGGTTGTACAATTATCCACAGACTATAAGCAATTATTTTTGAATAACTTGGTTTTTTGAAAGGAATATTCTTGAAATAGTAGAATATGATTTCTTCAAAAATAGAATAACCGTTCTGTTTATAAATTTTGTATATTTAATTCAGTAATCAAATCAAGTGAATTATCAGAACTTAAAAAATCGGGTTATTTTCGTGAAACATTAACCGATACCAGGTGATTTATGATGTATGCTGCATTACTTTCGAATGGGGGCGGGGGTCGGATAGGAAAGAAACTGGTACGTTACCAACTGTCCGAAAGGGAAGGAAAAAACAATAGGCGATTCGCTTTTTTAAAAAGGTTTTGTAAATGCGAAATAACCTGTTGGCAGTCCTGATGCGGCAGCGAAATGACGGGAGATCCATCTGAAGTTCTCGAGGGAATGTTTGAGACTGGAGGTCGGTGGAGTAGTGGGGTCCCGTCCCACTTTGCCCACCTTTACTGCCGATTTAACCTGTCCTCTCACAGACTATCGTCACATTTCTCCTTCGAGGGCTTCTTCCATTTTGGCCCGACGCCCGGACTCGGGAGGACGTCGCGTCTCGTGGGAGGAACGGTTTCCGAGTTGATCGAGACACTCAGCATGCCCCCCGGGCCACCCACTCCCGACCATTCTGTCCAAAAATCGAACAGAAAAGGTTTTTTAATAAGAAGCGTACTAGGATTCATCCAACTGTTAATTGCATTTTAAATAATTCAAAGATTTAAATAAATCCAGTATCATCCTACCGCCAAAGTCCACAATATTTTATTGAAATTTCAAAATTAGGAATATGTATCTCTCGATCATAAAGTATATTTAAAAAAGTCATTGTTATATTGCAATTTCAGGTGAAAAATAAGTTCACTTCGAAACCAACTTTCAATATTGTAAATGCACATATTTGTACCTGGTACCATTGAAACTCAGTAAAGGAAATAAATGTTGAAAGAGAGAGCGATAAAGACTTCGAAACAGGTGCAAAGGACGGGTAAGATAAAAACTATGAGATAGACAGAGAGATATGCAGAGAGAGAGAGAGAGAGAGAGAGAGAGAGAGAGAGAGAGAGAGAAAGAGAGAGAGAGAAAGA
>CM077100.1:7721103-7735087 GCA_039619505.1 Cimex hemipterus
ATATATATATAGATAGATAGATAGATAGATAGATAGGTAGAGAGAGAGAGAGAGAGAGAAAGAAAAAAAGAGATGGAGAAGGGATAGGGGGAGAGGGAGGGACGAAGACAAAGAAAGACCGAGAGAGATTGGAAGACTGAAAGACAGAGACAAACCGAGAGAGAGAGATAGAAAGACTGAGGGGAGAGAGAGAGACAGAGAGAGAGAGAGAGAGTGAGATACAAAAAGAAAGAAAGAGAGAGAGTAAAGAGTCAGAGAAAATCAGAGTGTCTCTCTCTCTCTCTCTCTCTCTCTCTCTCTCTCTCTGCGTGCGTGCGTGCGTGCGTGTGTGTGTGTGTGTGTGTGTGTGTGTGTGAGAGAGAGAGAGAGAGAGAGAAAGAAAGAGAGAGTAAAGAGTCAGATAAAATTAGTCTCTCTCTCTCTCTCTCTCTCTCTCTCTCTCTCTCTCTCTCTCTCTTTCTCTCTCTGCGTGCGTGCGTGTGTGTGTGAGAGAGAGAGAGAGAAGAGAAATATACAGTAAGAAAGAAAGAGGAAGTGAGGGGGAGGAAGATTGGCAGAGAAAAGTAACAAGTAATTAAAACGATCCGATTGATCCTAAGACTCGTTGTGGCACACCTTTCTATTGTCCCGTGCGGATTGAATTTAATAAATCTCTCATACGGGCTAATCCCGAAATTCACGCCCGATGGCCGTGCTAGGTCTTTTGTACACGCTTGCAAGAGAAGACGATGAGTTTATTATAAATTCCATTATAAATGTTAAACTGTTTTAACTCAAAAGTAAACCGTGCAAATATAACATTTCATTGGAAAGGAAAGACTAATTTACTCTATCTATTGGATAAAAGGAAATATGACTGTACTTCAAAGATGGGAAAGGCTCGACAAAAAGCTTTACACACATTTCAATTCAAATTTTTTTTTTTTCTTCATAAAAGATTTTATAAGCCCTGAGACGTTTGGTCCACAATTGGTCACCGTATCGAATAAAATAATGTATTAGAAAAATTATAAAAGAATAAAATGTCTAAAAACTCTTCGTTTTAACCTTACGGTTATTGGGCAATATAAATGGAAAGCATAAAGACCTACAGGTTTGTGCTTTGCAAGATGGCGTAACCGAGATCGGCAGATCCCCGTTTCATCTCCCGTAAAGGAGCTCGTCGTTTGGCAAAAGGCAAAGAAAAAAACCCAATAGAAAACAGCATGAAATGAAATGGGATGATTTGTATGCAATCTCGCCTCAATACAAGGAAGTATTGTTTGTTATACATGGAATGTCTGAAGAAGGAGGTGACCTTTGTGGGAGAAGGAGACGCTCGGGGCGAGAGATCTGCTCACCAACGCCTACCACGAGTTTCAAAGAACTACTCACACTCACACACGCAACTGTGCTTCAAATTTACGATCACACATTTAAAATCGCTCAACATGATGACTAGGGGTATTAAATAATATATAAAGTAGGTCGAAAGTAGCTGGTCAGTGATAATCACAGTTAAATGATACTGTTTGTTCTTCCGACAGTTTTGTACAACCCTGATAACGATGTAATCAACGAGAATTCAAGAATCACGGTCTGCTACTGAAAGACCTTCCACCGCCTTTTCCCCCCATTTCAATTATTACTTAATAGGAATAAATTAAATTTATTACTTCAAGAAACAGCTCCCCGTGGCCACTTCATAAGTGGCTGAGAATCGAATCCTGATATGTCATTTGAAAATTTTGGGGAAACGGGAAAAATTCGGACGGTTGTAGGTTGAGATGAGGTGTTGGTGCCCGAGGGGATCGAAGTCGCGATAGATCGTGTGGTTCGAGCAACGGTGTTCTGAGGTCTTGGGTTCGATCCTGGTCGTGACACTAATTCTGCATCTCAACCAAAATCACAGACAAAAAATAATTAATTAGAATTGATTATTTGGAGATCTTAAGATGCGGTCTGGTGTGACGTAGGCTTTAGAGAAACATTTTCTTTATCGTGCCAACGTTTCGATCTTTATTGAGATCATCTTCAGGGATCAAAGTGTCTGTTTTCCGTGTAAATGTGTCATTATTGTCTGTCATGTTGTGAGTGCCCACGACACAAGAATGACACATCTACACGGAAAACCTTTCATCTCTGAAGGAGATCTCAAGAAAGCTCGAAACGCACGACACAGAAAATGTTCTAAAACTTATGTCACACCAGACCGCATCTCACGATTTCCGAATAATCATTAACTAACGGCCACTAAACACCACACATTGATTGGAATATTAAATTAAACTAGTATATAAAAAATTACAAAAACCAAAAGGCTTTTCCTGTAAATAGGCAGAAAATTATTTATATATATATATAAACTTACACCGCAAGTACGTCAAAAATGTATTTAGCTCCTAGCATGAATATTGAAATACTTAATTTATGACCAAGGGACTTAGAAAAGTAGACTATTTTTTTTTAATTTCATTTTTAAAACTAGAAACAGAGTTGATATTCATTTTTCATACCCCAAAACGCACTCTGAATAATTTTTTTTAAGAAAAAAATATTTTTACATTTTTCGCCTTCCTCCTCGACTTTTTTTGGAAAAACATAAAACCGTTGAAACGCTCCCACTGATCCGTATGAAACTTTTTACTAGCTTAGAAGCTTTTGGGCTACACGAAATGGCCCAGGCTAAACCCCTCAAATAAATTAGAATCCAAGATATAAAATAAACCGTATTTGTTGATTTCGTTACTTTTTCTCTTATTATGGCGTGTAATTTAAAAAAATTTAACAGCCGAAAGAATAGAAGATTGTAGCTTTCCAAAGACCGCCACACGATAAATTGAGTTAAAATCAACAGGAGTTATGAATTTTCAAGTGAAAAAACAGACGTCGGTGAAGCACGAAAATCAAAATTGTTTATTGCGATGAAAATGTATATTTAAGAGCTTTAAAAGATGTTTAAAACTAACCCGATTTGTTTTGTTTGTTTTCAACTAAGATGCTTCCAGCTATACTCGCATTATTTATTTAACCAGGAAACAAAATTGATATTCGTTTTTCCGCCCCCAAAAACTAATTTTTTACAGGAAAAAAATATTTTCGACTTGTCGCCTTACGTCAATTTTTTTTTTTTTTTTGGAAAATGATAAAAAATTGTAACTTAGAAACGCTTCCAACGATTCATATGAAACTTTACACAAAGTTGTAAGATAAAATTTTTGAAATGGTTCTGTAGAATTCAACCGTATTTTTCTCACATATTATGATATACAATCTACAATCTGATGAAAGTGCAGAAAGCAACCTTTCTAATTGATGTAGTCACGTGGAAATGGAGAGAAATCGCCCACGGAAAACAAAAAATGTATAATTTTTGCCACTATGAACATCCTTTTTAACGGCGTCGGAACATGCTTCTCACTTACAGGAAGTGTTTTGTCAAAAAAAAAAAAAAAAAAATCGGCCTACTTTGTGTCCAGTTATACTTGCAGCAAGCATGGGCATCGTAGATATTGAAATACTTAATTACGATTTAGCACGTTAAGCTAAAATATTTTTTTTTTTTTTACTTAGGCACAAAGTTGATACACGTCAGCTAGTTTTATTTACCAAAGTAAACTAAACTATTTTTTTACCTTGAAAAAAGTTGGCATTCTGTTTTCGCACCTGTAAAATCGCCTTAATACAGATTTTCGGAAAATTGAAAAAAAAATTTACAACAGATTTTTCCTCTTCCAAGTCAGTTTTCGATTGAGTCGATTTTATTCGAAAATCATAAAAAAAGCGATAATTCTGAAACGACTCCATTAATCTTTCGTGAAACTTTATAGCAACTCAGAATCCCATCAACTGCACATAACCAAAAACTTCCATAAACCTTGCCTCCCTACGAAAATTAGCCTAGAAATATATAATAGAATGTCCGCTTTTCAACGGTTGGTGTAACAGCCAATTCGATAAAATCCAGAGGAGTTGTGGATTTTTTAAGTTGGACGTCGTACATCGGAAAAAATAAACTACTCTCCATTTTGCCCAAAAATGTAATAAATTTTGTTTCCTATAATTATACAGAAATCGTGAGATGCGGTCCGGTGTGATGTAGGTTTCAGAAAAACGTTTTCTTTATCGTGCCAACGTTTCGATCTTTATTGAGATCATCTTCAGGGATCAAAGTGTTTGTCTTCTGTGTACTAGCGCCATTCTTGCGTGTCGTGTTGAGAGTGCCTTTGAGATAAGGAAAATGTTTTTCTGATACCTACATCACACCAGACCGCATCTCACGATATCTGAATAATTATCGATTAACTAATCTCTACACATGTGTTTCCTATAAAAATTTAGTACAATATTTAGTCTTCAAAAATATGCTCAAACGCATAAACTAATTGTTTTCCAAAAAAAATATTTTTTGGCCAAACTCGCTCCAATTCAAATTTAATCTATCCATCAGGCAGCATCTTAGATATTGAAATTCTTTATTTGCTACACCGAGCAGACAAATTTTCGGGAAAATCAAAAAAATTTCCCAAGATTTTTCCTCTTACAACTTATTTTGTTTTTTATTCGAAAATCATAAAAAAAACGATAATTCTGAAACAGCTCCACTAATCTCCATGAAACTTTATAGCAACTTAGAATCCTATTAACTGCACTTAAGGGCATAAACCGTGGCTTCGTAAAAATTAGTACTAAGATATGGAATAAAACATTTAAGCCAGTTCTTGTTTTCATCGTTACTTTCCTCATCTATTACGGCGTGGAATTTAAATCTTATGCTTCCGGCTTTGCTTTCATTGCTCACAGCCGTGGTATGGGCATTGTAAATATGGAAATAAAAATTTCTGACCGAGCGACTTAGCAAAGCAGCTTGAAATATGTTTTTAACAAGCAACAAAGTCCATACTCGTTTTCTACATCCCGAAAAAGTCCCTAATAAAAACTTATGATGGTAAAATCAAAATATAATTTTTGTCGCTGAATTTTTTTCTCTCCTACGATTTTATCAAAAACCATAAAAAAGGTGAAAACTTTGAATCGACTGCCTTAATCTTCTTGATGTTTTATAGCAACTTAGAATCTTATAAAACTGCCCTTAATGGTAAAATCTAGTCTTCCTATGTAAATGACCGCAAAAAATGTATAAAAAAAGGTCTGAGCAGTTCCTGCTGATTTCACCTTTATTTTTCTCACTTATAAGAAAATGCAATCTAAAACTTGTTAAAACATTCTGAAAGATAAAAAAAAAAAAAAAACTTTCTCGGAGGTTGTAGAAACGTCGAATTTGGATAAAATCCACGGTAGTTATTTTTGAATTTTTAAGCGAACACAGGACATCCCCGCCAAAAAAATGCAAAATGTTTGTTTCCTATAAAAAATTCATATTAAAAAGCTTCAAAAGGTGCTAAATACACACTAGAATTGTTTTATCAAAAAAAAAAGTTTGACCTAATTCGCTGTTTATTATTTTATTATTATATTTTTATATTATGCACGTAGTACCTTTAGTATGTGTGCCATAGACATTGAAATAATTAATTTGTGATCCAGCCATTTGGCAAAGTAGGCTACAATTTTTCTTTCCTAGAAAAAATTTGATATTCGTTTTTCGTAACCCTGAATACAAATTTTTGTGAAATAAAAACAACAACAACTTTACCGCAAAACCTTGCGCCTTCCAATGCCTTTGAATTGTTTTATAAAATCATAAAAAAATTGTAATGACTTTGAAAAGACTTCAACGAATCATATGAAACTTTTATAGTATAACAGAATGCTGTAAACAATGTTCAACGGCACAAATCTAGTCCTCCATAAATACATAACCGAAGATATCAACGAAAACTTTTGAGACTTTTTTTGCAACAGCAGAGTCATATAAACCCTCAGAGTGCCGGTGATTTGGGGGGGGGGGAGCCGATTTGTACGTAAATTCAGAGGCGCTGGATTCGAACCTGGCACCTTCACCTTACAGGGTTGAGCGTCGTGTCAACACCCGACCGTTGCGGCCACTGACGCCCCTAAGACTTTTTGTTGATTTCAACTTTATTTTTATCATTTATAAAAACATGAAATTTAAATCTTGTTAATATACGTCGAAACAAGAAATATTCCCCATTCCAACTGTTGTAATAATTTTTCAGTGGTCATAATTCACCATATTAATTATTCCAATTAATTATTCTTTTTTATCTAAAGATAGATATAGATAAAAAGAATATTTAATTGTAACAATGACGAATCGGTTAAAATCTAACAAGTGTGAAGAATTTTTAAATGGAACAACGCGGGGAGCCGGATGTCATTTGCGGCAACATTTTTGGCGTTGACACGGCGATCATTCCTGTAAGGTAAAGGTCCCGGGTTCGAATCCGGCGGCTCTTTGTTCGAACAAGACGTACTTACAAATGGGCTTTTACCCAAAAACAACGGCAACCCGGAAGGTTCATTTAACCTCGTAGCTGAAAATACACCGGTGGAAAAGAAATTTGCCCAGGCGAATCAAGTTAATCAATAAAAACAATTCCTATTTTTGATTACGATAAAATTTGTTTTTAAAAGCTTTAAAAGTTATTTAGAACGCAAATCTGAATTAGCCCACTTAACTGGAAGCGTCTTTTGGATAATGCAACTTTTTAAATATAGCACTTCATTGAATAAAATATAGCATATTATTTTCTTATCATAATACAAAAAACCGAATGATATATAATAATCGTGAAATACATACATAAAAAAGCCAGGAAAACCATATTTAAAGAAATATATATATTTCAATTACTTTTTTCCGGCACCTAGGCCCTCATTGGTAACAACTCTAGGGCACGTATCTAATACTTTTTGATCTGGTACCACCAAAAAATTTTAATTAAAATCGATGGACCAAAGATCATAGTCTCCCCTCTTGTTAGACTCGAACGGGCGGCACGATAGCAGTGACCATCTTTTGTAATCAGCGTGTTATTAGCCTTGGTGCTCGAATCGCATTCTTTTAGGAAGATTCCCGTTTTAATGCAGGTGTAACCATTTTTTAGACTCAAATTGGAATAGGTTGTTCGCGGACTCGACGATCATAGAAAAAGCACCGAGAGACTGAACGAACAGAGTTACGACGTTTCATATCTCATTCATTCAACTGATTTTAATCGGCCAAATGGTAAATTACTGTTGAGTCAGTAAGTACATCCTTATTCGGCGACCTGGTATATTAATTAGGGGTCTTATTAAGAAAATGGTGGATTAATTCCAATTCCGTATTTGGCCAGGACGGATATTGTCTGTTCCATTCATTACGCCGATTCGGTTTGTCATTATGCAGGCATTCTGTAAAACGAAGGTCACAATTAGGGCTCCTTTTAAGTTCGGTGAATAATTCGTCACCTAAACCTGTGATTAACTCAGTTCAAAAACCTTCTTTACTTCTTTCAAAGCCAAACAAGCGATTTTTATTCAAATTAATACATCCCCCTTCGGTCCCGGTCGGGTAATTGGTTTTAATTTTTTGATCGATTTCAAGGTTGGGCTCTTCTCCTTGCTCAAGGCTTGAGAAATCACGACGAAACGGAAGAAAAGAAAGACCTGCACGGTGACATATGCCGAGAAACGATTTTTATGTTTTAATAAGCGAGAAAGGCCTGGTGTTTTTGGTTAAAAAAATGCAATCGAGAGAACAAAAGGTGACACGAACTGAGCATTTAACCGCATGCAAACCGCGGAAATTGCTGGAATCTAGTCTCAGGTTTAGCTCTGATTCTGCACGGCGGTCTCGCCCATTTTAAATGAATAATAGTGCAAGTTGGCTGCAAGCTATCGTGTCGGACGTGATGTGCCAAATCCACTTTACAACGACCTCCAATCCTCCCAGAAACGTACAGTTCGAATTTTACGAGGAATATGTTGCCCCGTTTGACTTAAACGCCTACAACGATGATGATGGAATGCTAGGGTTTTGTAATCACCAAGCACTGAACACTTCTAGCTTGTACTTTTCCTATTTCCTTAGCTGAGTTCAAGTGACTCGATCTTTCTTTTAAGAAGTGCATAGTACGTCACTAATGTCCTTCATTTTCCGGGGCCTTCTTTGTATCTTAGATTATATCACATTGGGTTCTAAATCGAAAGTACCCACGTTACCATTAAATGTACTATGTCTGCTACCTTTGTAGTTCGTCCGTTTTTCCTTTAGCTTTGAGTGGGCCTATTTGAGATGGAAGGAAAGCCTGAGCTTATTAGAGCCGTTAACTACTGTATCGGACGTGATGTATACGATGCCCTCCGATTTCCAGAAACGCCTGTACTGTGTGAATGTTATTACGAATAATTTACCCCACGTAAAAACGTAAAAGCTGATGATGATGAAATTCTAGGAAGCGGGGGTTGTAAGCTCCCAAAGCGCTGCAGCCTTCTAGCTTTTAGTACGTTTTCTGGTTTCATAGTTTAGTTCAATTGACCCGAACTTTCTTTTTAAAAAGTATGGTTGTCTCATTCGGGTCATCAGTGTACCTTCTTAAACGATTAAGTACTATGTCTGTACCTTCAGGGTTTGTCCTTTTTTCCTTGGTTTTGTATTCCCCAAGCACCAACGCCTTCTAGCATGTACCTTTCTAGCTGCTTCGCTTAGTTCAATTGACTCTTTCTTTTAATAGAAGGGGTATTCACCATCTTTGTGTTGACCCTGTTAACTCTGATAGGTCCTGCTAGATCGTCAAAAATGTACGTAGACATGTAAGAATCGGCTAGTTAGCATTACTCGATTGTAACAGGCCAATGTTAAATGGCAGAAAATGTAGTCACACTGCCATCCGTTAGGACGTAGATATCCAACATGGCGGCCAACAATTTAACAGCTGTTTTTTGTTTACACGTATTTTTATTCTTAAATACGCAATAGTTAAAGCAGACCAATACATTGTCAGACAACACATCTGTACTTATACTCTCGTCCACAATAGAAACATCCCATATCCTATAAAGTTATATGTTGTTAGACGTTAGGATACAGGTTAGGTATGTTGTACTCTCCAGGAACTAAAGACTTCTAGCTTATACTTTTCTAATTCCTTAGTTTAGTTTGATTGATCTTCAGTTTAATCTTTCTTTTAGTAGGTCACTGACTGTCATTCTTTTTCCCGGGTCTTTGGTCCTATGGTTTCGTCACATTGGGGGGTCCTCATTGAAGTTAACCCTTAAACATAACCAAATCCGTCACTATCTCTAACCCAGCCTAACCTAAACTATCCTAACCTGTCGCTAACCCTAACGATTTTTTGTTTCATTATTCCATAATTACTGCATACCTGCTAGTTCTGGATTCGAATCCTGGAATAGAGGCTAAAGTTTTAATTGGCAATAATTTGACCAAAGTAGTGATTCAGATTTTGTCCGCTTCACCCAAACGACAATTTGAAAGTCATCCTTTATGAAATCAATTACTTTACTTCAGTGGACAAAATCTTCAAATTCAAAAAAGGAAAATTTCTAACTTGTTTTTTACAATATACTTTACAGAAGTCAGCTTATGAAGGTCGTGCGTAGTGGGATCCTATTTACGGAATTGTTTTATACAAAAATTTGCAAGACAGGATTGTTTAGTGTAAAGGGAAAACTCCATCAAATCGGCAGTGTTGGCAAGTGAAATTGTCTTTTGCTATGAGAGACGGATCAGTTACGACAAACATCTTCGAAGCAGACAGTCCACAGGATCCGCATGGTCGCACATACTGAAAAAATCTGCTAAGAATATTAAAAAAAACACTAAAGGTCACAGTCTGGTGATCGATGGAGGATGTCATCAATTATTCCTTTTTGCGACAAAGTTCTTTGGGACACTCGGTTCGACTTGACGAATCTCGGGGAAAAAATGGGCAGGTGGCATAGAATCTTTCTCCGTAGCAACGCGTGATCTTGGCATTCTTATTCGACACAATTCTTTTTCAGACCTGCCCTCCAGAATGGGGAGTGTCGTCCATACATTGGGCGAGAAAAATAAAATATTTCACGGTTCGGCAAAAGTCAAAGGCGCTAAATTGGCAAAAATTAAATTGGTAATCGAAGCAACGCTAGAATTGAACAATATGGGTACAGGAACGAGCCAGACGAGTCGTCCTACTATTCAAACATGTCTTTGTGTCATTCTCCAGCCTAGGAGAAGCATAAAATTTTACGAAGGAGATGAGCGCTCGCTGCATTCTTTTACTCGTTGTAACATGTGAAAATGTTCCTTACCCGTTTGAATCATTGTGTGCACACAGTTCCGGCATTCCGTTCATTCTTGGTCGCCGTTTTTTGATCTATTCCCCAGCTGGAAAATGACTGTTACACCAGGACATAAATTGAAATCCCTGCCGTTTGCAAACGTGGATTCTGCCTTAGACAATGGCCTCTCAGAACAATATCCTTACTACAAAAAGACGGTGTTTATTCGAGCGAGTCCGAGCACGACTTGAAATTGAAATGATCACAAATGCGGCCTACACGCTCGTGTTTGTTTTCTCTGATATACACATTTACTATTTATGTTAAATTTTATTATTTTTACTATTGACATTCCTTGCGCCTGTTTTCTCATTTTTCGGTATAGCGAAGTTCACTTTACAATAATTTCTCACAAACCACCAACAATTGTCAACGAACAAGCTGTCGACCATTAATCACGAGGATTAAAGCTCAACAAAAACATGCTACCGTAAATATTGGTAAATCAATGCATCACAGGTATAAGTACTTACAACCCTAGCTTCCTCAGATACACTACCAAATCTACTACCATTGAAAACTTAAACAAGGAGAAGTAAGAAACAGCTCATACAGACTTTAGAAACAAATAAATTGGATGGGGACTAAATATTTCGGGCATACAACGAGATTAGACAGCCAAGCAGTCATAAAAGCACGTAAAAGGCCGTATCCAGGAACTCCAAAAGCTGGGAAAACAACCTAACCGTATCTCGGTTGCCAGATCACAAACGAATTTTAGGACAAACTCGCAAACACATTGCTAACGTTAGATGGTAAAACATAACGGGGTAAGCTCTGCATCGGTCTGCAGAAAACACCTACGTTTCGAATATAATCAGTGGATACATCCAAAACTTCCAAAGCCTGGAAATACGTAACCTAACAATATTTTAGCTTTGCAGTCAATGACATAATACTTCTTAAAGGGAAGATCGAGTAGAGTTAACAAAACTTACAAACTAAGGAAAGTACAGTAAGTCGGACTGGTACAGTGAACGGTGAATACTAAATAGTCTGAAAGTATTGTGCAATGAGGCAGGAACTGCTCGCCGTATCATTTTTGAATGCCAAGCAACCAGCAAAGATCTGTCTTGGGTGCCAAGATAACCCGAGAAAAATAATTCCATCAATGACAGACTACTACTTTAAAGAAGCATCGAGTCGAATGAACAGAACTAAGGAACTAGGAAAGGTACAAACAACAAAGGCTTCAGGCTTTGGGGGTGCACAAAATCAAAGGAAAACTAGACAAACTCTAAGGTGCCAAACAGTTTAAGTTAGGTTGGGGTACCTTCAATTCGATTTCGAGTTCCCAACGCCCGCTTCCTTTTATTTTGAAGGTATCCTTTTGGTTAGGGACAGGTTGTGATAGTTTAGTTTAGGCGGAGTTAGGGTTAGGCGAAGATAAGTAAGGTTACAGTTATGGAAGGATCGGAATAAATTAGATAGAGCTAGCAACAGGTTGGATTGTTAGGTTGGGTGACTGGTTAAGTAGGGTTTTGGGACAGTTAAGTTAGGCTAGTTTCGGTATGATTAGACGATGGGTTAGAGCATGTGTAAGTGTTAGGTTAGGGTTGGGGACGGGTTAGGGTTAGTGTTTTTGTGATGTATTTTCTCTTCGCTCACGAAACTAGCAGGCTTTTAGGCTCCGTATCTGTGAGTCAATTTTTTCCATGTAGCAGAAGAAATAATTTTGCAAGTACGAAGTACACGGTTTTGTTTTTATTTTGTTAGGTTAGGATTAGATTTAGGGACAGGTTATGTTTCGTAGGGTAGGTTAGTGTTGGTAACTGTCTAGGTTAGGGTAATTAGGGCTACAGTTGGAGAAGGGTTATATATCCTTGCGAATGAAAAATGCGAGCGCACGTTTTAATGTTGTTTTGCTTATAACTCTGTTTTCTATTTGGCCACTTAAATTTCCAACATTTTAATTTAAATCTAATTTCTTTTGAATGCGTGGAATTGGATGAATTGAACTTGTATGCGTAATGTGTACGTAATGTCGCGAAACGTATCCGATCGTCTTGGGTCCACTTAACCTCACTGTTTTTGCGTATTAAACTGCGGGTTGATCATTAGCAAAGATGATGAAATGTTGAAAAGCGTCTGATCAATCTATAGGGAGAACAAAATGTTCATAAATAACCTAGTTATAGAGATCGTCATTTTTATCACACTCTTGTAGGCGGGGTCGTGTGTTTTAGTCCTCCAGTCAGCCCGAAAATTTCTGATCTAGCCCCATTCTTTAATTTTAAACCTTTTGCTCGACATTTGTCACTCTTTAAGACCGCAGAATACACTTTTTTGAGTGGTTATAATATTTAATCTAATTTGATGGACAGCAGCGCAATACGTCAACACAGCTCGAAGAGTCTGTATGCTTCAATGAATGAAATGAATATCGGCATTTTCTATTAAATTGTCGGGACCGAAGTATTACATGAGGAACCGGCTGAAACTGAACCTCGTTGAGCCTGATTCGATACAATCCGGTCGCCACCTGATTTACAATCTCTATTCCGGACCGCCTATGTCGAAGTGGCATTGTACCCCCCCCCCTTCAGATTCCATAAGACTATGTTGCAAGTTTTGAGCACGGGCCCCCGGATCATTATAACAAATATGTCAATTAACCCCGAAGAGCCCCGTCAGATTTAATCATTCCTACATTTTGAAAATATTGGTGTGAGCTTCATTAGAGGAGAACGTAACATCCAAGGACGGAAAACCTACTCAAAGCACTAGCGTTGGGTAAAAAATTTAACATATCACTTATATTGTCCTTCTTCTGTCTCCTTCTCTTTCTTCCAAAACGGTTTATCTGTATCGAGAAAAAAAAATTTACATGAGAACACCGGGAGTCCAGTAAACGAGTACACTTGTCATATGCCTCTGTGAAATGCGTCACAACACTTTTAAACTTAAAAAAAAGAAAAAGGAAAACTACCTTCCATCGGTTTTCTTTTCACAGATCAGAGAAAGAACATTTTGCGTTTCAGCTTGAACTCACGGCCGAGTCGGACGTTTCGAATCATTTAGAGACCTGTTCCCTTGGGGCAAAAAGTAAAGTAAGCACGTATCAGCAAACGGAAGTTGCATTCCGACTTTGGATCATAAAGAAATCCAGCTCATTGTGTACGAAGCAGACCTCAGCGGGAAAGTCCTGACGACAACTTCGTGCAAATCGAGTGTAAATACGTATCCGACCATGTTTAGAACCCGAACGCTCGCTAACGTTCTAACGTCAAAGCATTTACAAGTTTTGAATTATAAATGGGTTTTATTCTCATACTCATAGTTCTCGAAATGTACATCAAAGAAAAAATATACATAGAGATAAAAGCTGTTGTAACTAATTAAATATTAATGTAAACAAATTAAGTTATTATAATTTTTGCAAGAATTAGTATTGTATGTTTATACCATAATTATTAATTATTTTGCATGTGAATTTAGGAATATTTTTTACGAGGGTTTGCAACAGCAGAGATCATAATATAAACCCTCAGGGTGCCGGTGTTTTTGAAAAAAAATCCCATTTGTAAGTATCTCGGGCTCGAATGCAGGGTCGCAGGATTCGAACCCGGGACCTTTACCGTTCAGTGAAGAGCGCCGTGTCAACGCCTCCGTCGCGACCGACGCCCCAGGAATATTATTACTACCGATAAATGTAGGATGGGCAGGCATATTAACTGTACTGTATAGGACCACCAGATATTAAATTTTATTGGGTTGTCCGGAAAATAATGCAGGATTTTAAGTTTTCATTTAA
>CM077100.1:7735487-7753064 GCA_039619505.1 Cimex hemipterus
TTTGATTAAAGAACATTGCTTTAAAGTAACTAGTTTCTTTTTTTTTTTTTGTTTAATACCAAAATCCTGCATTATTTTCCGGACAACCCAATATATTTCTGATATAATTCGTAATTTTGTTATTCCTGGACGTCCGCTACCTTACTGTAACAAACAAACCTAACAAACAATCGACTCTATTTTTACATGCGGAGCAGGATTGTGGAGTACCACGAAGCTAACCAATATCCAATTAATCCAAGCATTCTATTCAAAACTAATTAGACGTCTCTAAGCTCCCAACTACGTCTGTTACCTCATCCCTTCGTTCTGAACTTGGTTCATTCCCTGCAGTTCCGTTTTACTCTTTCGTTTCACCATAACCCTTTTGTTTAAGACCTGAAGATTATCTCCTATCTGAGAATACTCCAGGTCGCCTTTTATGTTTTACTCTTTTGAGTCAGGTCATTAGCGTCTAGATACAGCCCACAGAAAAGGACGTTGTCGATAGAAAGGGTGAGAGTAAGAGTGAAGGTAGTGATTGTGTAGTCGTAGTGTTCTTAGTACAGTTACAGATCGTGGACGTTTTGAAATCTATTCTCTACATATCTAAGGATCCGACCCATACTCTAAGGCCTTTGCCAGGGAAGTAGTAAGATGAGGAAGTGAGTGTAGTGTAGGGATGTACTTGCGTTTTTAGAGCAAACCAGGTGCCTGTTATCTTTTACTCTTTTAAGCCGTGAATTCCAGGTCATACGTCTGTTTAGATACAGCCCAAAGAAAAAAATGTTGTCGATAGAAAGGGTGAGAGTAAGGGTGAAGGTAGTGATTGTATAGTCTAAAGTACTTGGTACAATAACAGACCGTGGAAGTTTTGGGACCTATTCTCTACATGTCTGAGTGTAGGATAGGATATACTTGAGTTTCCTGTTATAACAGGTTAGAGGCAGAGTGATGCTGGTGAAGATTATGTTTTGTGACTTTGTATTGTTGATTTTGATTCGCCATTTTATAATAATTGTTCTAAGGAATATAGTGTCTGGAGGATGAGCTGTAACGATGGTTGAGTTGGAGGTAGAATAGCAGTATTCAGTAGTACTGTTCAACAATAAGGAAGGATCCTGAGCCTATCTCACCAGTATAGGGATTAGCCCGTACTCTTAAGACCCTGCCTATGACTTAAAGATTTGGTAGTGTATATATGATAAAACGGTCCTGACTCGTGAGAATTTCGTTCGCTACCGAGATTCTCGCTACGTAAGGCTCACTGACTTCAATCCACGGACTTCAACCAACGGGTTAACCCAACGACATCCGCCTTTATCAGGACCTCCATCCCAGTCACTAAAAATAGTGACTCTAGAGGGTGAACTATAACACAGTCGTATTTGTTTAAAATTGGCAGTGTCCTATGTTCAGCAATTAATGAGTGCAGAAAATAACCGAGCCACCCTGAGAGATCTACCTCTACCTATCTATGGATCAGACCTAAACTCTAAAGCACCTATCAGTTAGGACTTAAAGATTTTGAAGAGAGTATAATTGTGTTAATTGTGAGTTTCCGGAACGACCCCCAATCATTTAAAAAATCCTCTGTTCGTTTAATAAATAAAAATCAGTTATTGAGTTAAGTCGGGGTGGGGCTTGCAGAGTCCCGCTGCCGTTGGTTCGATTCTTCCCATCACCCCTGGAATTTCTGATCCTCTCCCTTTAAAAAGCATAACATGTCGTTCCTACTCTGGCTGATATATAAAAACATAAAAGTATTAATACATAAAAGACCATGAAGTTTTACTACTGCTTAGTTATGTTAGGTCGGGAGACTACGCTGTTCATTTATTGGTCCAGTCGGTGCAAATTAAAATTAATAATAGGAAAAACGTTTTTTAAAAAGTTTATCAGAGATCGATACTTTAAGCACTTTTTAAACAAATTTGTGATGATGTCGTGAAATAGGCTGGACACTTAATCATTTTCCAACCTTAATACAAAACTCCATGAATACAATTAAAAATAAAACTTTCAACTTGAGGAAATGAAATTTGTATTTTTATATAAAATAAAGTCCATTTTATAAAGAAATAATTAAATATCCATGCTTTGTAAAGGAAATACCATGTCGCCCCTTTATTAGTTTCTTTAAAGTTCTTTTAAGTAATTATATTTTCTTTTTTAACTATAATAATTATTGATTTTATTTGATAGAAATGTTTTGTAAATAATTTATGTAAATGCTAGAATAAAAATGTCCACAGGAGCATCGAGCACTTTGATTGATTGTTTACAAATTGGGCCAATTAGAGGAAATAAACAACAATCAAGAAAGACCTCATGGCAGAATATTAGTTTTTCTTAAAACAGTTTTTTTTCTGTTTTGTGTTCGACAGTAAGCAGAAATATTTTCACGTTTTACCTTATTTCGTGTCGGCGACTAGGCGACATCTGGCACATGTGCACATGTCCCGAAAAAAGGGGGAAAATCGATTTTTTCGGATGTCCAAACGGAAAACCTTTCGACCGTAGGTGGCAGGCTTCTGTGCACCTAGGGCTAACGACGATAACTGGAAGTCGAAGGGTGGCCCGGCATGCCAGACAGGCCATATGGCTTGTAGACACTTTGTCTGCCCCCACTTCGACCAGTTTGCCGACGAACCCTCACCGAATGGAAACGGTCCATATGGAAAAATGTCTTTACCGTTGATAATTATTGTTCAAACTCTTTAGGTAGGGAAATTTTTCGCTAACATACTTACATTCGCTTTCTGACGGTCGTTTCTCGGTCGGCTCTTCTTCTTGCACTGCTTCGACATCTTTCGTCGCCTCCTGTTTGCTATCCGTTGCATCGCATCTGGAAAAAGAAACACAAAACCGGAAGTTAGACTGCGTTCAAAGTCTCTCACAAGTTCGAATGTTTTGAAATTAGCCCTTACATCATGATTTTCTACAAAAATTAAAATTGACACGGATATTGTGACTAGATCCAACACCCAACCCTTAAAAACGCATCTGACCAAAATGTAGATATCGAAAAATTATTTAGATATAGATTTATAAGGCAGATGTTTGAATTAAATGAAGGTAAGACCATCAGAAAAACAACCAAGTTCTCATTGTAAACTCTTGAAATTTTAAAATACAATTCTATTAGAGTTTTATAGCTAGTTTTATAGCATTCCGCAAAAAGTCCTTAGATCAAAGAAAGTTTTTGAATTAAATTTAAGGGAAATTATGTTTAATTGCAGCATAACAATGATAATGACTAAAATATAACTTACTAAAACAAAATAAATAAATAAATAATATAAGAATTATAAATATTATAGTTTATGGCTAGTATGTAATAATTAAGTATGAGCCAGGCACCAAGTAAATGATATGTTTGTTTTAATTTGTTTTAGAAAAACTAATAACGATAGAAAATAAAATAAATATATTCGTTATGCATTCATATTTTTAATGAAGTACTTAAAGTGTAAAAGTTAGGGTTAGCGTGGAGACGGGTAAGGATAGGTTAGGTACAGTTAAGATAAGGTTTGAAGGTTATGTTAGGTTAGGTAGGATTACGGTTGGCGTTAGGGTGAGGGATGGAGACGGATTAGGTTAAAAACTTCCAAAATTTTCCATATGCGGGTCGGAACCGCGCCTTCTAGTTGGTATTTTGTTAAGATGAAGACGGATTCGGTTACGTTAGGTACGGTTATTGTTAACATGAGAGATTGGGACAGGTTTGGAAAGACTAGTTAAAGTTAATGTAAGGGACGAGTTAGGTTTCCTTTCCGTGATTCCACAATGAAGAGAAAATACGCGAGTGCGAAGCGCGCATTTTATTTTGTATTTTGTTAATTTAGCGTTTGGTTTGGGATGGGTTAGGTTAAGGGTTGGTTAGCTTAAGGTTAGGGACATGTTAGGAAAGGGTTAGCGATTGGGACTTAGCCTATCTACCCGTGATTCAAGGATCCTGTAAAGCGGAGAAAATATGCGACTGCGAAGCGCGCATTTTATTTTGTATTTTGTTAGTTTAGCGTTTGGGTTAGGACGGATTAGGTTACGGGTTGGTTAGGTTAGGGTTAGGGCCATCTTTGGAAAGGATAAGCGTTCGGTAAGGTAGCCTATCTATCCATGATTCATCGTTTTCCGTAAAGCGGAGAAAATATGTGAGTGCGAAGAGCGCGGTTTTGTATTTTGTAAGGTTAGCGTTTGAGTTGGGGACGTTTAAAATATTTCCAACATCTCTCTATGGCCAAAATTGAAATAGTATAGACGATCTTTCCCTTTACGGATTTAGGACAGCAATTTTATCGGATAATTTGATTCTTTGAATTGTTAATTATACCGAAATGCGATGTTACCGAAGAAGATAACAAGTATCGAGATCCTATTAAGAATTTCACGACCGCCCGTTTTATCTAGAGCCGGGCACGAGTCGAAGGCAGGCTCTACACCCTAAATGCAATTAATGGGCGTTAAAAATAGAAAGTCCTGACTAACGTTTCCGGAGCCCTTTTAAATTGTTCAACGCGTCACTTCCGGAACGATGGTAGAAAATTGTGAAAAATCTCCTTGAATTTCCTTCGGCAAATCGTCCCCGGCTCTTCGAAGGGCATCAACGTAATCAGGACGTAATTTACTTAACGCTGTTTATAACGTTTCATCACAACATAATTTCAAGCACTTCTTTTACATTGATCAAGTGGATCAAATTATGATTGCTTATCGCGTTTTCCGATATTATAACACACCCTCTTTTGAAAAATAAGACTTGTATCCCACTTTGTGTATCTTGCACATTTTTATGCCTCATTTCATTCAGACACTGAATCTATTGCCCAAGGAAATTATAGATGGAAGTGTTGATCCCATGACGTTTTTTATCCCAACCAATACCTTACTTAAAAATTAATTAATTTAAAGGAATTTGTTTGGCCAATCGTACCACGAAATCTAATCGATTTAATTACCGTGGATATGTTTTGGCATACACCACTTCTTGTGGTTAGTCATTTTAATGTTACCATTATACCACTACAAATGAACCATTTGTAATTTCAAATTAACACTTTTAACGCTGAAATCTACGGTTTTAACCTTAAATTAAACGTTTTCAACGTTGAATTGAGTTTTTTTAAATTTCAACTTAACCATTTTGCCCCTTAAATTGACCGTTTCTACAATATCTACAAATTAACCTTCTTTTAACGAAAAAATAATAAATTTTAATTTAAAATTACCTATTGCCTCGTCAAATTAACCGTTTTAACTTCTAATTAAATTTTTTCAACGTCGAATTCTCTTTTTTAATTTCAAATTAACCATTTCCCCCATTAAATTTACCATTTTTATCTTCAAATTATCCTTTTTTTAAACTAAAAACCAACCATTTTTACCTAAAAATTAACATTTTTTAATTTTAAAATTAACCTTTTGCCTCGTCAAATTAACCGTTTTAATTTCAAATTAACCTTTAACTCTGAAATCTACGGTTTTAACTTGAAATTAAACGTTTTCAACGACGCATTGACTTTTAATTTCAAATTAACCATTTTCCCCTTAAATTGACTGTTGTTATTTTCAAATTAATCTTTTTTTAAACTAGAAATTAAACCCCTTTTTTAACGAAAATTAATCATTTTTAACTATAAATTAACACATTTTAATATAAAATTAACCTTGTGCCTCGTCAAATTTTAGCTTAAAGCTTATTTAGCTTAAACCCCTCAGTACTTTCACCCACACATTCACTCTCAACATACACAAAACGAGATATCCTCCTCTTAGGTTTTTTTATTGCTTTGAAGGAAGGTTGAATGGAATTTTTAAAATTGATTCATTTGAAGTTAAATAAGTTGAAGTTAACGGAAAAAATACGTATTTACGCGGGATGTATTTCTGAACGGGTAATAAAAACTTAAAAAACTTTTTCTCTACAATCTGTACACTTTTATGCCGATCTTTGATAACCTTTAAATATATCTTTAATGAAGTTAAAATATTTGGAATTCTTCTAATATGATGCCAACAGAATAGAGAAATCAATTAATAATCAAAGTGCAACTCAGCGATTAAGTTCTGACTCATGGTTACTCGAAAGAAACACGATAAGAAAATTGTATAGTAATTTTATTGCTGGATTTTCATAAAGGCGATTTCCTGCGTGTGAGGACGTGCATTCGAAAGGACCTGACGATCTTTATTGAAGAAAATAAAAATCAGGTTTCCTCACCGACGATTTCCAGGAGGACTCTAGGGAGAGAGCAGACCCGCTCTCTAGGAGCATTCTCGGCAGACTCGATCCGATGAGTTTCCCCTCGACACCGCCAGAATGTATCAATGGGATAATCTTCAGGATTAGGGTCTGAAGATGCAACAAACACCTAAAGACCGTTGATACCTATCGGATCGTACGTGTCGTAAATACAAAAAATGACACTGAAAATTAACTTTCCTCCATAACACGGCTATCTAGATTAGGTTACACCCAAAAGCCCATCATTTACATTTTTTAAACGAGATAATCTACTGTCAATGTACGTGTCTCGCTAGAAATCACATTTCCTTTTAGGATTCATTTGAAAAACAAATTTTCTGTCTTTGATATGGAGAAAAGACACGGTTTTCTGAAGGTTCAAAATGTATCCTCGCCGTAAATTCTGAAGAAGTATACTAAAAGTATGTGGAAAAAGGACTTCCGTGAGGACACAACAGAACGACAATTCTTTCGGTTTTTACCGAGCATTCGTCGATTACATCGTAATCATCAAGGCGATCGATCGTAAATCGATGAGTGTTAAACATACGTCTTGAGGAAACCTGCATTTACAACAAATTATTTCAATTTGGTGAAGCTCAGCATTTCGCTTAACACACATATAAGTACATGCTTCTTTTCCTACTTTTTTCAAAGCTTTTTAGAAAATGTACTATAGACAGGACTTATATAAAAACCTTAATTCATCAACAGCTGTTACACATAAACATACAAATTTACCTGAAAATTAGGTACTTAATTGTGTAGCTTCACCAAATTGAAATAAATTATTATAAAAAAGTTTTCGTCAAGACGTATGTTTCACACTCACCGATGTAGCGCCTTGATGATGATGTAATCGTCGAAAGCTCTGCCAAAACCGAAAGAATTACAGTTTTGTTGTGCCCTCACCTAAGTTCCTTTTTCTACGTAGTTTAACATCCGATCGATCGATCATCTCATCTTTATTGAAAGTTTCAAATAGTCAGACTAACCTGGTTGTAGGATGAAGAGGGCATGGGATGACGACGTCCGTGCGGTCCTTCGGCACGAAATCGATAAGACGCGGGAGGTGGCTGGAAGTCTGCGCTCCGTAAGGATCCGGGCAGACTGGGCGATCGTTTCTCGGAGGTGGAGGCGGAGGAGGTGGCCTCTTTTTCCCGGAGGAGAATTTCTTGTCTATCTCGACTCTCGGAGACGGCTTAGGAGGGAGTTCTGGGGCGTCGACAATCGGAGGTGTCTCTTTATCGGCGTCTTGGAAGTTCTCCGGAGGTTTTAGAGTGGATTCTTCTTTTTGGTCGATCACTTTGACCATGTTGGTGAACATGTTGTTGCCGCAAATGGTCGTCGAGGAGAATTCCCTCTCCAACTGGAGAAACGGTTCGAGTACTTTGTCCAGGTCGAAAGGGGTATTTTGGACCGTCGGGGACGGAGGGGAAGGTATGTCCATGGATGTTATAGATCTGGCATCGGAAAAACTGGAGTTGGACGTGGTCGGAGTGCAGCAGTGCCTGCTCACGACTGTAGAAATGCTCGACCCCGTATCGTCCGATTCGGATTCCGTCGGGAGCGGGAGTTCTTGGGATATCAAGTCCGTATAGACTTCGGCCTGTGGCACGTTGAACCTGGACCTCGGAATTATAGGCGGACTGGTCTTTTTATCGTCGAACCCTTGAGGCGGATCTGGCATGTCTTTCTTCCTCGGAAACTTCCTCGGCGGTATTGGAGGCGCTTGGACTTCCTCCTCCTTCGGACGCGGTTCGGGTTTCTCCTTTCCTGGTAACATGATCAGTTTTATCACGACGTTAGATTCTTTTAAAACTCGGACGCAATCCATCCTCGTCATGTCGGTGACCAATTCGCCGTCGATGGCCAAGATCTCGTCTCCCGGCGAGATCGGACCCCAGGAAGCGGTGGTCCTCGACGCCGGGCTATCGTCGGCACACGACTGGATGAACAACCTGCTCACTTTTTCCGAAGATTGCAGTCCTCCTTCGAATTTGAGGCCGAAACCGAGCCTCTCGCCCGGCAGTCTGTAGACGAGGACCTCCTCGGCGTTGTTTGTAGTTGCGACGGCGGAATCTATAGAAACTACCGTCACAAAAGGCTTCTCCGGCACCTCATTGGTGTCCACGGCGACGACAGTTACGAATTCCCCGGTCACGTTGCTATTGTAATTAGTCTCTTTCTGTTCTTCGTGGGGCCAGTCCTGATAAGTCCCCGAATCGTGGCTCTGCTGCCGGTTGTGCTTGATTTCCAACACCTCTTCCATATTTACAGTCGGGCCGTTAACGTACCACACCGAGTCGATAATTCACAGGCTCCAGTTACTTGAAAATCCTCACATCAGAATATCCTTCTCGCACGTAGAATTTTACCATTGTAATTTCAAGCGTCCCTCGCACTAAACTCTCGATGTCAGCTACCTGCAAAACGAAAAACTCAGATCAGTACAATGAAACTCCCCATCAATAGAGCAAAAAATAATTTAAGTAGCTACATGGAGGACCGCGAGATCGTGGGCTCGATTCACATCACACTTTTTACTCATCCTCTTACTACGAAAAAAAGCAAAAAGCACTAATGTAAAAATTGTTTTACAAACAAGGAGGATAGGTAGTATAAAATGATCGGAAACCAAACTACAATTTTCTATTCATTTGTTCAATTCGTTCACTCTGAATAATTAGCCTCCTGATGCTTGTAACTTTGAATTACAAAACGAAAAATTGAAAGGTAGAGATATCATTCCGTTACATTAAAGAGTACATTCGAAGATGACATAGGGGAAAAAAAGGAACATCATCCGTCCTAGATCAAACGATTACATATATCATATCCTGGCAGGATCTTTTTTTTACATTTTTTTACTACTGTTATCAAACGGAACTTTGACATGCATCGTATGTCAGGACACCACGCCCCGACGAATCAAAGAAATGTAACAAACCTCAAATGTCAAGTGGTAATGGGAGCAATTACTCGACAATATCGCTTTATTTTTAATTGAAAGAATGTCTGTTTTAATTCTCAAAGCTTACGAAGCTTGGGAGGAAAAAAAGAAAACCTTAGGGGAAGAATTTTCCTGCCTTCTTCTCCTAGAGAGGTTAGAAGGGTTTTTGACTTTTCAAATAAACAAAAGCCATTGCCTTTCATCTTTATCACCTGCTGTCGGAAAGAAGCCGTCCAGCAAAGGAGATGATAAAGTTGTCGAAGAGCTTTAGCACCTCAATGAACCTATGAGCTAAACCACCGGAAGGTCCAGTATTCTTGCCGTGAAAACTAACTGGAACAGTTCAACCATGGTCGGTATATATCGGAAGATAGGACTCCCAGGAGAACTTCCCACGGAGAAGTGGTCATACTATTGTGGCGAGGAACAGAGGATAAGTTCAACTAGTCGCACATGTTATAATGCAGCTAGCTCGAAAGGAAGGCTCTCGCTGGTAGTGAACGACAAATCCGATGTTCTAAAGATCAGCGCTGTACTGATTAGGAAACAATATTGAATTAGCAAGGTCAAACCAGTCCTACTTCAAGAAGTAATGCCAGCTCATTTGAGAGAATAACATTAAAGGCAAAATTGAAGTAATTTGGCAAACATAATGATAAGACACGACCAAGGGCATGATGGATGAGATTTTGAAAGTGATGGACTCAACCATGGGCTAACTGGAGGTGACTGCCGACAGGACGGTCTATCGCTGGTAGAAAGATATGATGCCCTGGAGAAGAAGCTAGGGAAATTGGAAGGCAAAAGGAATAGGGATCAAGGGCATGGTGGATGATATTCTGAAGGTGATGCACTCAACCATGGACTAATTGGAGGTGACTGCCGACAAGACGGTCTATCGCTGGTACATGAAGACACGAAGAGTCCGAATCGGCTGAACTAATAAACAACAAATCGGAAGAACGAACTATTCGAGGCATGTGCACCATATTTTCCCTTTCATTCCTTGTTAACAGTCCGCAGTGTACTAACCTCCGATCACTGTTTTTTGCATCAAACGGGTCCCGTTATAAAAACCGTCTCTTTGAGATAAATTCCTCAATTGCATAACCGTACATTCTGCTTTTACGTGCAGTTCTGCAGGACGCAAACCCGAAGTGTCATTGATTGTAAATATTCAATGGGATACTATAAACTTACTTTTGTATTGTCGGCTTTGTCACCGGCAAGTGACTCATTATGGAAACATACATAAAAGAATTCCCCCTGGTTGTAATTTCTTAACAAGATGATTGATTTTCCCACTTCATCATTGCTGTTCTATCACACATTTCTTAGAGATAAATAAATAAATCTAATTATAAATAGATAATTATATATATCAGATAAATCTAATGGAAAAAATTATTCAATTAAATTATTGAATAACATCTCCTGGGGTCTTTCACGTTTTTTATGGTTTTATTTTCGTTATGTAATAACCAATGTGAGGAATTCGATGGAATCTCCATCCTGAAACATATTCTTGTGTAATTTGATTGCTTCATAAATTTGTCGCCTGCCTCCTTTTTTTACGACTGGCGAAAGTCACCTTCCAGTATAAATATTTCCCAATTTGCTATCGATAGTGGCCAATAGAATTTGGGGAAACATCGACGTTTCAGCCCAGATGAAAATGCCTGTTTCTTGTAGAGCATGTATCATTTGACCAGTTCACTATTCAAGTTACCAGTTCAATGTGACACGGTCTTCAACTAAATTTCACAGTAACCCGAAAGTTTATGTCCTGTCCGTCCATGTTGGGAGAAGAACTGCCGCTTTTCTTGCCCAAGCAATGTTCGCAACGTTTTGCCCAAATGGCCGCAGAAATGTATATCAGGCAACAGGCAGTATTCTGAGAGCTACACTTTTCTACAGTTACGACATATTTAAATGTATCGACAACTTTTCACTGATCCGCATTTATTTTTGCATAAATCTATTTTACGAGGGTTCGCAAAAGCAGAGGTTATATCAACTCGCGGGGCTTGTTGTAAAAAAGCCCATTTGTAAGTATGACGGGTTCGAATGCAGAACCGCTGGATTCGAACCCGGGACCTTCAGCTTACAGTAATGAGCGCCGTGTCAACGCCTAAACATTTGCGGCCACCGACGCCCCCACAACATTTGTTCCTAAATGAATTTATGATCATACCTCTGTAGACGTTCGGCGACAGTAATTTCTATCAAGATTTTCGAGTCATTAATCTTTTCAGGATGGCCATATTTTTTCATAATCATTCCTTCGTTTTCAATCAGATCTCTAATGAAAGTACCTTCATTTCAGTGCTCGCTCAATTGGTCTTTAAATTATTGTGTGCATCTACTTCTCCGCTCATTATTGTATAAACCAAAAAAAATCCTCGATCTGTTTAGCATCATTATTGAATCATTTCGAACATATAATTTTCTGATACGCACAATACCGCTGTTCTCGCTACCACCTGATACGATGATAAAAACCTCAGAAACTTCGCGAATTGTCATCCGTTTTTAGAGATTTTTTAACACTATATAAAAAAGATAAGTCCTCGCGGAAAATCTTTCAGAATTTTAATCCGAACAAAACACATAAATGCACTAGTTCCGGATTACCAATTAATATCTTCCAATTAATGAACGTTTTTAGTTGATATAAAAAGATCAGCGTCACGAGCTGGATTCGAATCCACGGCCTTCGTTGAAAAATGGCGAGAAAATTCAAAACGTGGGGTGGAGATGGGAAGTTACTGTCCGAGAGGATCGAAGTCACGAGAAATCAAGTGGTAGAGCAGCGGCGTATTTAACCGAAGGTGGTGAGTTCGAATCCAGCTCGTCACACTGGCTTTTTTCTTTCGACTAAAAACCTTAATTAATTGAACAACACATAAAGTAGCTAACTTACGAATTAAAATAAATGTTAAAATTGTTTACAATTTCACATTAAGCTTATTTTGTAGAAAAGAAGTTCCTCGCTCGAACGATGCATAGTGTGACATGGTAAAGTTTAAACTAAGAAAATATTGAGAGAAATTAAAAATTGTATTAAAAAGTTGGGCTTTCCCTGTTCCTACTTTTTCTTTTTCTACTTCATTAAAATCGTACAGTTTCATCCCTATCTCTCTCGCCCAAACTTGTTTAATATTATAGAGAGAGTTCAGACTTCATAAATCAGTTTAATGGAGATTTATTTAGAAATCGTGAGATGCGGACTGGTGTGATGTAGGTTTCAGAAAAATATTTTCTTTATCGTGCCAACGTTTCGATCTTTATTGAGCCCTGAAGATGATCTCAATAAAGGTCGAAACGTAGCACGATAAAGAAAATGTTTTCTGAAACCTACATCACACCAGACCGCATCTCGCGATTATTAAATAAATATCGAATAACGGTCACTAATTACCACACATTAATGGAGAGTGATGACAAAATGGAAAAATATTTCTTAAAGAAGGAAAAAATCACGCTGACAAATTTAACTTTATACACTTTATTACTTAAACAAGTCTGTCTTTTATTCATCCTTTCAGTCATTTCTTTCAGTTCTATTTTCCTTCTTTTTTTCTTTTTAATTCATAGTCATTAGCGAGGACTTTTCAAGCTGAGCATTCTGATCCTTATGATTATCATCGGATGACTTCTCATGAACATCTGTCAGAAATCTTGGAACGTCATGATGACCGTCTGATCTTCGGTCGAAAGTTTCATAATTAAATATCCAAGACCCCGTTTTGAGAATAATTAAATGTATAATATTAACCAGTGCCCAGTTAAAGGCGAAATAGTTACGAATCGGCCCAGCAATTACTTGATTGTTAAAACATTATTAACATTTATGAATGGCCGGTTTCTTGAAAGAGGACTTAATGAATTAATTAATGTAAAACAGACGAGTCGACTTCGTGACCAATTACGCTTCCACAAGCTCTGAATATTTAATAAGGTCCTTTCGCTCGTCCATGACTGATGGAACAATACTCGAGACATTAGATGTCGGGTATAAGTCCGATGACGGTCGAAACAGTTTAGGTTAAGGTCGACAGTTAATCATTCGATAAAACCTCGAATATAACCGGAAAAACTTTACACTTCTTGTATTTTGTCCTTCCGATCACATCGATCTAAACCAACCCCATATCCATTATTATATAACCGGTGACTGTAACCCAGGAATGTTTATTTACCTGACAGACAACGACAGTCGAACAAAGGAACCACAAGGAGACCATGTACAAATATTGGTCTATGCCCTCAAAAGCAAAAAAGCCCCTGGTCCTGACAGAACCACAAACGATTTCTACAATTTTGCCCTCCTCCCAGAGTTTCTCCGTAGTGCCCCTAGATTTTTAAATTACATTTTTAACATAGGCGCTATTCCTCCATCTTTCACAAAAACGATGTTTTTAGTTATGTTGAAACAGATTTTATCTAGGAATCTATTATTTCAGTTTGTATATATTATTTTTTGTAATATGCATTTTTGAAAATAATTTTAAGTTAGTTTTATGATTTTTATTTTACAATAAACGAAGTTTTTTGGTCTTAATAGCATTTTAAGAGTTCGCGCCAAAATTTAAACTCTTGGATTTTTTTTTATTTATGCACTTTTTGAATAGCTTTCTTTAAATGGCAGAATACAATATTATTTTATAATATAATTTTAAGAGTTTACATGTATTTAAGAGTTTCACATTATTCATTTTATTTTGCGGTTTAAATCCAAATTCTCAACTATATGTCTAAAATGTTCTATTTTTTCTGATATAGTTCTTAGACAAGAAAATTAACGGAAGAGAATTTTTTATTGTTATTATCATCTTGTTTGTTTACTTTTGGAGCTATGACCGAAGTTATTAAAAAAACCTCATTTTTGTGATTATCAAAAACTTCTATTTTTGTAAGTCTGGACTTTGATAAGAAATGGAAAACTCATGGATATGCAACTTATTCGTCTCTAAACCTGATCCTAACCCTACCTCAATTCACCTAACGTAACCCGACTCTAACGCTAATCCTACCTAAAATAACCTCCCGCAACCGGACTCTTAATCTGACACTTTCTAAACTAACCTAACGTAACCATCCCTAATCGTACATAAACTAACCTAACAACCCGTCTCGAACTCAAAATCTGCCTAAACTAACCTAACGTAACCAGACCCTAACCCTAAACTAACTGTATCCCTACATAAACTAGCCTAGCATAACCTGTCTCGAATTCAAAATCTACCTAAACTAACCTAACGTAACCATCCCTAACCGTACATAAACTAACTTAACATAACCCGTCTCGAATTCAAAATCTACCTAAACTAAGCTTAGTAACCGGCCTCTTACCCTAACCCTACCTAAACTAACCTAACGTAACCAGACCCTAACCCTAAACTAACTGTATCCCTACATAAACTAGCCTAGCATAACCCGTCTCGAATTCAAAATCTACCTAAACTAAGCTTAGTAACCGGCCTCTTACCCTAACCCTACCTAAGCTAACTTCACCTAACTATTCCCTAACCCTTAACTAACGTAGCCGGTCTCTAACTCAAAATCTAACCAAGCTAACCCAACGTAACCAGTCTCTAACTCAAAGTACCTAAACCGACCTAACCTAACCAGTTCCTAACTCCGCGTAATATAACACCGCATTTACACTGCCTCAAGCTAAAGGAAAACAGATTTAGCAGCAATACGAGTACACGTGCAATGGGAAAATATGTGCAGTCAACAACACCCATTCTGAAACCCGTCTGTAAAAAAAACTGCCAAAAAGTTTAGGCCAAAATTTAAGTTGACTCCGAAATCCGTTCAATCCCACCAACACCGGGTTTTTCCACCGGTTTGACAGATCGGTGAGCCATCGAACGCACCCTAACGAAACCCCAACTATAATTCTCCCTAACCACTGTTGACTCGACAAAAAGATCAAGGTTTGAAATCTGTGACTCCGTATCAGATAAAATTACATTCAACTTCCGTTATTTTCAATGCTTTTCAAGTATCCATGAACCTAGAACAGAAAAAGGTCAAATCTCAAGAACGATTTAAATGGATATTACTCGAAAATTAATTATGTTAAAAGTAAACTTTCACCAGTCGCCATTATATGAAGATGTAAGAATTTCGCTGAATCGCTGCCGTGAAAAGAAAAAGCTCGCGTCATCAAACGGGTTTGCATTATTTAGAGAGAAAGTTATTGCTTATATCCTAAATCGTTAAAGCCAAATTTTTCAGGTTCAAGAGCATACTGAGTTAAAAAGTTGGATTTACCCTGAAGACATATGTTGAGGTTTCCGACTGTGTGTTAATTTCGAAGAAGAAGAAGAAAAGCTATTGTATTTGATCAAATATTTACATAAGTACAGTTTGCAACCTGACTCTTATTACAGTTTCTGGGTTTAGCGGGGAAAACTTATAAAACCCGCTGTCATTGTGTTAATTTCGATTAGACGTTTTTACATACGACAAAGTTAACGTGAGAAATCAATAGTAAACGTTCACAATAATTGACTATGGATGAGTTTACACGACGTTTTTTAAAACTAATCGCCCGTTTAGTCGTAGCTTAATGAATCCCTTTCATTCAGAAGCTGTTATGTTTTACGCTCTGATGAGGCTTTTTATTGTACAAAGGTGTAAGTAAAAGTGTTTTACAGATTACACAAGAAACGCCTTGAATAAATCCGTGTTAATCCTACTGGAAATCGACTGTACTTTCTATGATGGTGTATGGTTTGTTGCGAACACATAAGAGACTTGAGGACCGAGAACAAGGCAGATTTGGGTCGGTCGCACGGTTTTAAGCCCAATCCCGTCAAACAATCAAGACATAAACTCTCTACTAACGTTCTACTATGGCACCAGATGGCCATGACAGTGAAACATTTTTCAATGTGTCGCATTATTTCCGAGGAGAGTACAAATCGCTTCTAATCCCCGTACATCATCTCTTGAACGATATGTCCGACATGAGCTGGGATTAGTGGGTGGAAACACCATTTTCTCTTGACCCTAATCCTATATAACATGCGGTCGGGACGTGTGAGGAGATCGTGCAATCCAATCGACTCTTACCAAAAGATATTCCACGATGCCGTTGAAACTGAAGAAGTATTAATCTAACGGGGACGTTTAAACATCTTCAAAAACAATCTTATCCAAAGAAAGCGCTCAGAGACTTGTATGTCCTATTCTGTGGCAACAAACCAATCAATAATCACAATGACTCGAACTAAACCTGTTAAAAAAAGCACAGCTGAAAGTTCGGCTAAGGTTAGATCCCAAGATTCTAGAGGCGCTGGCTTTTGCTCTTGGAAGTTTTCCTCTGTTTCTTTCTCTTCCCGGCAATATCTGGACAGTCTTGTTTGTGTCAGTGTCCAATCAGAAGCCGTATCTTAAATTGACTATTCCTCTATGTCCCAGTGGTTTATTGGAATCCCCAAAATATATATAGCCGCGGTTACACATCCGACAAAAACCGTTCATCACGATGTTCCCGTGTGCAAATTTTCGAAGGGTCCATCGACTCGAATCGTGAATAACATTGTGGCCAAAGTAAAACAAGCGCGTCGATTAAAGTACCGTAACCTAAGCTCGCTCTTGGCCGGCGTGAACACAAAGTTCAAGGACATTTCGGCAATGGCAAAACTTTCGCGGTTGAACTTTTCTTCAAACTCTCCGTAACTTTTTTGAAGAAACCTCTGATCACATACGGTTAACAGATCGAAATTATACTTTAAAGAAATTACATTTTAAACATTTTAAAACCGTTTTATGTTAAAACGTGTTTTTATAGTGGTACGAATGCACTTAAAAGACCTTTCTTTTACAACTTTGATGACGTATTTAACCATGTTATTCGTAGGCTTTGGAATATTTTTTGTCAGTTTTTGCTTTTAATAACGTTTGATCTTAGGACTTTTGGTTCGGAAAGATTGGATTAGCTGAATAATGGATGGCTCGGCGAAATGCCACAGTTCCACTTCGTATGTCCTAAATGATCGCAATAATGTCTTGTATAGAGTTAGTTGAGTGTTTTCAGTCATGAATGGATTTTGGTCCTAAATGTATTCGTAGCTGTCCTACTCTGAATCTTAGAAGAAGTACCCTCATCCTCACCCAAATAAAAATAGGCTAGTCGAGGATGTCATACGGACATTTAGTACAAACTTAAATATCCGGCAAACAGAGGAAAGTTGATCGATTGAAGAACGCCATTTCTTGGATCTGTATAGTGAGCGAGTAGGCCACCAGATATGAGAAATGTGCTTGAACAAGGCTACGGATTTGGAGTCCACTGTCCTAGTTTTGGAGAAAACAGGGTGTTTTCTTATGAACAGAATATATAAATATATATATATATATATATATATATATATATATATAT
>CM077100.1:7758064-7783879 GCA_039619505.1 Cimex hemipterus
TTTTGATTAAAGAACATTGCTTTAAAGTAACTAGTTTCTTTTTTTTTGTTTAATACCAAAATCCTGCATTATTTTCCGGACAACCCAATAATAACGTCAGTACTTGGCGTATAATCATTCGGAATAAACATTCCCGTTGTTTCTTTTACGAAAATCGTGATCCGTGTCCATCGTCCGGACGATTTCTTTCTTTTGTACCCAATTTTGAACACATGGTTAGATCCTCGTAGGCAAACCTTTCCATGCGCTCGTCCAACTTTCAATCAATGATCCACTTATTTTAAGTACTTTCTGAATTTTGCGTGTTGATATGTATAAATTTAAAATAATATTAAACAGTCTGGCACCAGGGCGTGAAGAACCCAGTGGCCCTCCTCTAGTAGTGACTGTGACTAATTGCACAACAGGTCGCAAGTCCATATGTACAAGTAAGTGATTGGAGACATATTGTAGAAGGATTTACTATTTTCGTCGGATTTTCGATTTGGAAATCTGAATGCAGAATTTAAAAAAAGCTTAATTGTAATTAAAAGATTCAAATTTGAAATTTAAAAGATTCAATTTGAGTAACTAACAAGGGATAATCTGAATAAAAAATGTTAATCTGATATTAAAAAGTGTTATTTTGAAGTTAACTTGAATTTAAAAAGGACTAATATGAAATTAAAAAGTGTTTATTTGAAATTAAAAAAGGTGAATTTGACGTTAAACAAGGGTTAATTTGGGAAATGAAAAAAGATTAAATTCAATTAAAAACGGTTTGTTTGCAATTAAAAAAGGTTAATTTGAAACTGAAACGAGTTAATTTGAAGTTTAAAAAGCTTAACTTGAAATTTGAAAAAAGTTTATTGAAGTTGAAATGGGTTCATGTTAAGTTAAAAAGAATTAATTTGAATTAAAAAGGATTAATAAGATATTAAACGGGGTATATTTGTAATTTAAAAGTTAATATAAAATTAAAAAGGGTTTTTCTGACAACTAAAAGCCTAATTTGAAATCAAAACTAGTTAATTTCTTGTTAAAAAGGGTTAAATTGAATTTAAAAAGGGCTAATATTAAATTTAAAAAGGTATATTTGAAATTAAAAAAGATAATTGACGTTAAAAAGGGTTAATTTGGAAACTGAAAATTATAATTAAAAAATTGAATATTGAACTGAAAATTATTCAATTAAAAACGTTAATTTGGAATTAAAAGGAGCTGATTAAAGTTAAAAAGAATTAACTCGAATATAAAAAATATGACATTACACAGGGTCTATTTGAAATAAAATTTGGGGAAATTGAAATTTAAAAAAGTTAATTTTAAATTTAAAAAAGTCAATTTGTAATTAAAAAGATAATTTGAAATTAAAAAGGGTTTATTTGACAATTAAAAGCCTAATTTGAAGTTACTGGTTAATTTTTAGTTAAAAATGGTTAACTTGAATTTAAAAAGGGCTAATATTAAATTTTAAAAAAAGGTATATTTGAAATTAAAAAGGTAATTAATAGTTAAAAAGGGTTAATTTGCAGATAAGAAGAATTTGTCCTAAATTTAAAAAAAAAATACTTCTACCGGAAAGGGTTCGTGGTTTATTTGAAATTAAAAAGATTAATTTGAAGCTAAAAATGGTTAAAAGAAAGCAAGTTGAATATTTTCGCTTCTTGCTCTATTGTTATCGTGTTTAGTAATACACTAATAATAATTGTTAAATATTTTACGTTGCTATTAAGGTCCCAAACCACCAATTTGCCTTTGGCTCTCAACACTCCGCAACCCAGCAGGTTCTTCGCCACATATCTCATCCCTTGGAACAAAATTTATCATACAATATTCCTCAATAGTACTCCTATTCTTAAAACTGACTGGGCACGTTATCAATGTTCTATCTGGAACTCTAGTCTAACCTATAACCGACATACACGAACTAAAAGACATGAATTAAACGCTGCGGGTTTACTTTACAAATTAGTACCAAAAAACAGCATATGTAACAACTAAAAACCAACTAACATTTTGCAAGACACTGTTGAAACCGATTTAAACTTAGGTGCGCAGCTAGATCTTCCAACCAATTACTATCTTTACTATCCAAAGTCTTCAGGACCGTTGTCAACGGTTCGTACTACATTTCCAACAATATCCTCCACAATAATCTTCAAAGACCCTTCATTAAAAAATGGAACTGAACCGGAGGTGGCCCTGGCACGTCATTACAGAGCTACAATGGTTGCGGGATCCTCTCATGATATACGTAACAATGTCAAACGATCGTTGTTTTTTTTTATTTTTTTATCTCATTGCATACTGTACCTAATTTTCACAGATGGTAACAAAAAACTGTTTCAGGCAGATGATCTAAAAATTAAGCTTAAGGTGCAAAGCGACAGAGCTTTTCTTATAGGAGGAAACTAAGCGTAGCAGCACCGTTATCTAAAATGGTGCGGACATTTTCTTTTTTTATATTAAATATAATTCTACATATGTCTCCCTGACCTGCAAGAAAATTTCTTCTGATGACATTACCGATAATTTTAGAGCAATGTAGTTCTTAGAAGAATAAAATTTCGTATAGTTTGCATTTTGTACTGAGAAAACTTCTTATGTGACAACACTTCCATTATAAATAGACAAATTGTTAAAAATAGAATGTAAACTGCGATCATTAAATAATATGTCCAAGTAGAATCTTCTGCTCTTTCTGTCCAGCTGTGCCTCCGGCCCATATAACCTTTCCAGTCGACCTCCATTTGATCCCAATTTCTTCTGTTTCTCATATCTTTCGCCAGCCGAAGAAGGACGAAGAAAAATAATTCCATTTACAAATGCTATATATAACTTGGGAAATTCATTAATCCCCTCAAATTCCTGAAGACTAGGCGCGCTGTTCTTCAATTCGATCGAGTAACCAAGGAAATCAGGTCCAAGGTACAAATGGCTCGATATCGTTATTTCTCCTCTGTTCCTGACCGCAAGACCAAATGGTTCTTAAAAACCTATGCACCTCATCCCAAGCCATTTCCCCCTGACAGCTGATAAGTTTAAACCCACTTTGTATTAAACTCACAATCGTCCGGTCCACAAAACCCGATTTTCCTAGATGACTTCCGTTTGATCCTAACAGCTTCTTTTTCTCTCAAATCTCGACGTTTAGACAGCTGTTTTTATGGGTATACCGATTCATCTGTGATAGAATATCTGCAAAGCATCTATAATTTTTCCATTCCATTACCTCAATTTGACACCGAAGAATTTTAATTGTCCTTTTCTTAGTTCATTTCCATCCTATCATCACTTTATAGGTACTTTTGTAATAGACGTTTTTGAATAGCCTAACCTGGCTTGAATCTTGGCATATTCAAGGTGAAGACCCAAAGTTAATTCGCGGTACGGAAAGGATTAAGCCACTACGGAAGGACTGAGACTCTGTCCGGTGAGAAGAAAGTGATGAAAGGATCTTTCACAAGAAGGGGATTTTACAATTTTCACCGACCGCAATAGCTGAAATCAGCGGTTAAGGAATTAACAACCACAATCTCAAGCCAAACATCGGGCCGAGTGAAACTGTCTTGCGTCGACAACCTTCATTCCTTTTCCTTTTCGTCCCTGTCATTCTTTCCGCAATCTTAATTAATTAAATAGAAGCAGCAGTTTTTTTTAAATTGCTGTACCCTAATCATAAAGATATAAACAAGACATCCAAGGAAAGACCTTCCATGGTATAAACACAGGTATATTCTTTGAAAATTCAAAATACGAAGAATCAAATTCATTTAGATAGTACACATCCAATTTTCGGTGAAAAAGTAGTGTCCTAACAAACACTTGAGTGCCATGATTAACAAGTACTCTACTGTACAGAGGAAGGTACACAAGTACAATTATGCATCCCCCTCCATCTCAGAATGTCCACAAATAATGGAAAGAAGTGGACAAACACAAGAGGAGCCATATTAAACATAATTCTCGTCAAAACACGCGAACACATATCAACAGTTAGACATGGTAAAACTCAGTGGAGTTATAGAGCTCCGTCTGACATCTGAGGAAACACCTACCTACACAACATAGATCGATGATATAATCCAGAGTACCAAAACGACCCAGGGTAAAACTCAGGGAAGTGATAGGTTAATTACCTGGCATACACAACTTGGACATCTTCGAAGATGACCCATATTGGATCTTTTGTACGATGGAATGAGGAGGACGAAACTACCAGTCATAAACCCATAAGTTAGGTTGTCAAGAAGACCAGAAGAGAACAACTATAATCAATGAACTAACTTAAGAGAAAGATCGATCGATTGAACCAAGGATCTAAGAAAAATAAGGAAATAAGCCAGAAGGCTGCGGTTTTTGACAAATTCCAAATACCCGCTTCTTCTTGTGGGCGGTTATTTTAAGAGCAGGTAAACAGGTCGCATCCAAAATAACCAGTAAATACATTCAAAATCTCCAAAATCTAAATAAATACAATTGATACTTGGCTGACAGAAAAGAAAGGAGCTTTGGGTAATGAACAAAGGGTCCAATTAGCAGAGGAGTATCTGCAATACTATACGTGTCCGTTTCAGAATGAGTACACCTAAAAAGAAAATAAACACGGACGAACTCCAGAGGTGGCAGGCACATTAAACTAATCATTAAAGAATCTTCTTTAAGACTTTATACGTCTCTGGCATCTGCGAAAACGCCTAAATAACGTGGATAACGTCAAAAATGACCACAACGAGATAACCTAAGTTACCAAGAGGACGTACAAATGTCTTTTCATATATGTACTTCTTAAAAGAAGGTTCGAGTCAATATAGTTGAAGTAAGGAATCGGAAAATGACAATAAGCTAGAAGGCTCCAGTATTTTGGGAATGTAAAACACCCGGTTCCTAGCATTCTATAATCAAAGCTTTTTAAAGTTAAACGAGGTAGCTTATCCATGATCAAATTCAAACTGCACAGCGTTTCTGTAAACATAGAAAGGTCGTAAAGTGTTCATCACGGCCTATATATTTGCTAACTATAAGCTTAATCCTTCCAGCTCAGAATGGGTCTCAAAACTAAAGTAAAAATGGATGAACCCTAAAGGTGACAGACATAAACTCATGGTCCAAGTTGGATAAGAAAACTGGCAGAATTATTACTACAGTAGACAAGGTAAAAACCATGGGAAGGATAGACCTATGTAGATATAACCGAAAGTATCAAGAAGATTCAGGAAAAGGAATGACAGTTAATGATCTACCATGTACTTCTTAAGAGAACGATCGAGTCGACTAATTACGGAACTATGAAGATTATACGCAAGGAGGCTTCTATATTTCGGGAATATAAAACACCACCATCATCAAAGCTTTAGGAGGATCCAGGAAAAGGAATGACAGTTAATGTTCTTCCATGTACTTCTTAAAAGAAGGATCAAGTCCATTAACTGAACTTCGGAACTATGAAAATTATAACCTACGAGGCTCCAGTATTTTTGGAATATAAAACACCCGGTTCCTGGCATTCCATCATCACCACCATCATCAAAGCTTTTTAAAGTTAAACGAGGTAACTTATTCGTAAATAAATGGCAGAACCCTAAAAGGTGACAGACATAGTACAACCGTGGTTCAAGTAAGCAAACTTATTACTGCGGTTAGACTAGGTAAAAACCATGGAAAGGATAGACTTATGTAGATATAACCGAAAAGTACCAACAACATCCAGGAAAAGGAGTGGCAACTGATGAACTACCTTGTACTTCTTAAAAGAAGGATCAAGTCCACCAAATGAACTACGGAACTAGGAAAATTATAAGCTAGGAGGCTCCAGTACTTAGCGAATACCAAACCTTTGCTTCATAGTATCGTCATCACCATAATCTTCGTAAAGGCCTTGTCTGATTTTTAGTATACAATAATCATTTTGGCGTTGTTTGGTGGTCAGGCAGGTCTTCAGAGTTGCCAGGTCCTCATGACCATCCTTGTTCCCGTGGTTTTGTAAGTTGTCCGAACCCGTTTGATACAATAAAAACGAACCATTGATGATGACGAAATCCTGAAACAAGCTTGTAACGAACAAATTACAAAGTTGTGTTCACCGCCCAGAAGGACATGGAGAAATCTCACAATATAAAATTGTAATTGCATTAGCCAAGTACGGGCCAGTGTAAAATTGGATATAAAAATAGTTCCACTGGCAATACCGGGGGAAAGGATCGGCGGTACTTTCATAACTCTCGCCGAAGACCCCTTGAACCCGAAATCATTTTCCGGAATGGACAAGTCTTGGCAAGTGAAATCTCCGGTCCGGCTTTTCTATTTTTAGACATTTAGTCAATTTTTTTTTTACATTAGGAATGTCAATTTACACAAATCACCGGATATGGTAGGAGGTTCGATGAGTGTCCATGATTTGCTCTTTCTGCGATACATATATTGTTTGGATTTGCAGTTTTGGTTTTATCTATTATATTTCGTGGTCCGATTGACCAAATAACTTCATTCAATTAATTAAACTTTATGTAGTATTCGTCGAAATGAAAAAGTCAGTGTCACGAGCGGGATTCGAACCCACGACTTTCGGCTCAATACGCCGCTGTTCTAATCACTTGAGCCATCGTGACTTCAATCCACTCGGACACTAACTTCCCATCTCAACACCACCATTCGAATTTTCCCTCCTTTTTTGCCATTTTTCAACTAAAAAATTCCTTTTTTTATCTCAACTAAAGACCTTAATTAATTGCAAGACATTAATTGGTCAATAGGACTACGAAACCTAATGGCTAAAATAAATAATAAAATAAAAATTAAATAAATAAAATAAAATAAACTCCCTCTGTATACGTTTAAGTTGAATATTTGAACCGCGTTTTTTTAACATTCCAGGTTGACTTAACCGTTGAAGGGTTGGCGTTTTTGGAATTTCGAGTAAACCATACGAAAGCTTGTTAAATGATGAAGTTTTTTAAGTTTGGCACCCCACAAATACGTTTCTTGAAAAACTGTTATTTTTGGAAATTTATCAAACGTTTCTCTTTTTTTTTAATTCTACATTTTGGATTGAATAAAAAACATGCATCGGGGTTTGACAAGATTAAAAATAACTCCTTAGCGAAAATTTAATGGAGAATTAAAAATGTGGTTAGAAATTGGAACAGATGCTCTAGATCTGGAAAAAATGAAAAATTTATGACATAAGGTCGGAATTATTTAAAAAAACGTAAAAATTCATTGATTTGTTGCATTTCACGTTAGTTACGATGTACTATAACCCACTTTTTTCGAATTTACGTTAGATCACCGTGTATAATATCTGACCCTGAATTTTTCAGCTTTTTTCGGTCAGTTTTTCGTCAGCTCATTTTCTTTCGATGCATTTTAGTTTTTTGGCACCTCTACAGACATATTTGTTGAAAAAAAGTTATTTTTGCCAATTTATCAAATTTCGCCTTTTCTAAAATTCATCGTTTTGGGTTGAATTAATATATATATGTCGGTGTTTGATAAGATCAAAATTAGCTCTTTCTTATAGGAAATTCAATGCGGAATTTAAAAATGTGTGTAAAATTTGAACAGATGCTCTAGATCTTCTAGAAAAATTCCAATTTATAGCTTAAAGTCGGGATTAAAATAAATGCATAACTTCCAATCGGATTGAGATAGAACAAACAGGTCGGTGGTTGTGTAACCCTCTTTTTTCGGGTTTATGCTGGACCACCCTGTATAAAATTTCGTCCAACTAGAAATTCGAAGCTACGATTTTGTTTAATCAATGACAGACTTTCGAAAATATATCTGTTCGATGATCGATTCAACGAGGCGAAAAATTGTAACAAATCAACACCCGTCAAAGAAAATATACAAACAGGATGTACAAATAGTAAGAACAATGGCTAAGGGACAAAAATGACAATGTTACATAACGATAAACAGCGTCGTAGCTCGAGTTAAGAAACGATGAAAATTACTGAAATTGCCCAATTGACAAAAAAAAAGTCAGATAATAAATAAAAATATATATTGTTTTAGGTGGTGGGTGGGGTGTATAAAAAAACATCGGCTCTACTCAAAGAGTTTCAAAGAACAGATTAAATCATACGAAAGATAATGACGGAAGTTCTAATCATACCAATTACAAAATTATCACGAATTATCAACGATCTTTATCAATTATGGAAACACGTGTCACTGAACGGAAACACCGACTTAAACATTTAAAAGGAAAAGACTTGAACTTTATACGGAAATGGACCGGCCCACTGACCGATCAGACAAATCGAATTATTGTGGACAAAGATTGGAGCCGGTAGTGAAGGGAAGAATGTCCACCGGCTGGCACAAATTACTTTTACTTTACAGCGCATTACCCTCTACTGCATCACTCTCTCACTTTAGAAGAAAGTGGCGTGTCACGAACATGAGGAGGACGATGAACCAATTTGGAACGTTTCGAGTTAATAATAGAATCAAGGTAAGTGAATATCTACAGGGGGTTAGGATTCTGCCGGTTTCTACGCGGAAATAGTTCTTTTTCAATCAGACATCGGCAAAATGTTATGCTGGGTTGTTGTTTTTTTTTCGGTTCCGCCTGAAAATTCGACTTTGCATATGTCAATGAGTTCTCCGGTTGTAATTGGAGGGAAAGGGAAAGATTGAGTTTTAGATCTAGGTGACCTGGATCTCGGAGAAAGGCAGCCCCTATGGCTGCACCACCCACTACAGTCGATCCTCCAGTTCTTCCGATCGTACGCTAAGCCTTTGCGCGAGAGAAGAGACCGAGGTCGATGGTTCAAAGTCCAGCAAAAAACTTATAAAAGGTCATCATTGCTTCGAAGTTTTGTATCGAACCTGAGAAAAAAAACTACCGGTGGATTTAAAGAAAAATTAAAATACAAATGTCTAAATGATTCAAAGAACAATATATCTAGCGTACATATTAGAAGTATACAGAGCTTTTTTCCGACAAATTGACCCTTTTTTACCTCAACTTAACACTTTTTTTAAATTCAAATTTATAAAATTAACTCTTTTTTAATTTCACAGTAATTCTTTTTTATTTCAAATGAACCCTTCTTCTATTTTAAAATTAGAATTTTTTTACTTTATGTTAACCCTTTTTTTAATTTCTAAATAAATCTTTTTAACATTGAGTGTCAAATTAACCTTTTTATTTTCAAATTAATATTTTTTTTTATAATTAACGTTTTTTAACAGCGAATTAACTCGTTTTTAATTTCACAGCAACGCTTTATTTATTTCAAATTAACTTTTTTTTAAATTTTAAAGTAACCATTTTTTTTTTAAATTTCCAAACAACACTTTTTTACGTTGAGAGTCAAATTAACTTTTTTATTTTTAAATTAACATTTTTTCTCTAATTATCATATTTTTACCTCCAAATTAACTCGTTTTGAATTTCACAGTAACGCTTTTTTAAATTTCAAATTAACCTTTCTTTACTTTAAAGTAACCCATTTTTTTAATTTCCAAATAAATCATTTTTTAGATTGAGTGTCAATTGTTTTTATTTTCAAATTAATGTTTTCTCTAATTAACGTTTTTTAGCTTGAAATTAACCTTTTTTAACCTCAAATTAACCCTTTTTTATTTACAAATAACTCCTTTTAACTTTAGATGTCAAATTAACTCTTTTTTATATTTTCAAATGGATTTTTTTAACTTCGACTAAATCCTTTTTAACTACAAATCAACTATTCTTCAATTTCACTGCAAATCTTTTTAACTTCAAAATAACCCTTCTTGTATTTTCAAAGTAACCTTTTTTAATTTCCAATGGACCTTTCTTAACTTTCAATGCCAAATCAATTTTTTATCGTCACATCGGGTTAAATTTTCAACTGTTGAGTTCAAGTTAATATTTTTACCTTCAAACCCCTTTTTTAACCCTTCTTAACTTCAAAGTTATCCGTCTTCAATTTCCAAATGATTCTTTTCACTTTTACATCTCAACTTAACCTTTATTATTTTTTCAAATCATTCTGTTTTCAAATGAATTCTTTTTAACTACAAATCTACTATTTTTTTAATTTCACTGCAAATCGTTTTAACTTCAAATTAACCGTTTTTCGTCAAATTATCCCGTTTTTAATTTCCCCAATTGGCTTTCCTTAATTTTCAATTTCAAATTAACTTTTTGAACGTTACTCTTTTTTTCTACTTTTACATTAGACCTTTTTAACTTCAAATTTTCGTTTCGCGTTTGTGCCATTACCCGTCAAAGTTTAACCAAATTCAAAGCACACGTTTCAAAATAATAGAAGCAATATCGTCAGAAACATTGTCCAACCCTACTTAAGAACTAAAAGAGCCTCATCAATACAGTCAGAAAGGATCGCAGAGGAAAATTTTGAAGGGGTCTTTTTTTTTGGATAAAACCTTCAGCTACATCATAGTTATTGTCAATAGACAATACAACATTTTCGTTATATTCAATCGATGCCGAACCGAGGATTTCCGCTGACTCTCTTGTGTCTTTTTATCGCAAAAGAAGCCGACCGTGTGACTGTTTATTTCTCAACGGACAAATAAGCCATAAAATCGGATTGTAAAAAAAAGTTAATTAGGAAAAATGTAAGTGGGATCATTCTCGAATTTCCAGTTCTCAGGATTGAACGGCTAACTCATTGGAGTAAGTCGATTCATCGCGTTCCAGTGCCGTTAAAAAAGCGGCTTTACTCGGTTATTTCAAGTAGGGAGGCTTAACGAGGTCCAGGAAAGCGATAAACGCCGCCTATCAACGTCAATAATTAATAGCTGCCCTTTATCAATTGAGATCTCTAATCACACTTCTTATTCAGAGAATTTTTACTATTTTTTTAAATATTTTTTTTACTCGGGTTTTTCAACAGTAAAAACGTTATGTATGAAATGCCTGGAGAAATGGGAGAAGGGAAAAATCTATTGGTTTAATATCAAACGGAACTGGCGACTATGCCTGGATTCATTCACCGGTCACGTTTGTAAATCGTTTTCATCACATAAGGAATTATCATCTCCGCTCGAACGTCCGCAGTGTGTCTAAAGTTCCAGCAGCATCTCCGATTGTTAATAAGCCGATTGAGGCGGAAATGGTTCGGTGGATAGAGCGGCTCACCCAGCGCCCGGATAATCGGCAAAAGTTAAAAACCCGTTCCGGTTAAATGCGGTAATTTCTGTAATTCCTGACGGATAGGCGGGATTCTACGCTATTTGGTTTCAAATAGGAAGATGAGAGCAGTGACTTCTAACTTTTCGTGAAACGGCTCTTTTGATTTCTAGGGCGCAGCCGGCTCCCATCGACTAGAGACACACGTACAAAACTTTCGATGAATATTTTTTGGCTTATTTTATTGGATTGTTTCGCATGAAATGTCCGTTTCAAAGATAACATTTTTTTAAAAGTAAAATTACTATATAAAAAAAACAGAATCATTTTATAGGAAGTATTTATCTTCATTTTCTACATATTTTCCCAACGCGTGACCAACTTTGTTATGCCGGAACTGAAGAATTTTGAGCTTTGTAATGAAAAAAAAAATCTGAAAACGTTTTTTGGACATGAACATCATTTTTTAAAAATATTCTTTTGACGAACTTATCTAAATTTCTAATCAGGTGAAAATCTGTTGGAGACAAGACTGATTTACGGGCCACACTAGAAGGAATGCGACGGAAGTTCCCTCCTTTTTTTACGACGTTTCGCAACAGCAGATGTCGTATAAACCCTCAGGAAGCCGGTATTTTTGGAGAAAAAATTTTTAAGTTCGTCGGGTTCGAAAGCAGATTCGAACCCGAGACCTTTACCTTAGAGCGATGGGCGCCATGACAGACTGTCAACGCCTGAACCGTTGCGGCCACCGAAGCCCCCTTGGGCTACATATACACCGGAAATGAACGGAACGACTGTTTGGACGGTTGATAACGTGACTCAGTTGATCATGTACCGTACAATGAAACAACTTTTCATTTTGTGTATTCACAAGACAACGGAGAAGCAGAAGAGAAAGAGTGAACATTGGATACATCCATTGAATATGAAAAAGCCAATTGCACTGACCGCTCGTGGCAGTAGCTTTTTCATTTCAACCAAAACCTTACAAAAAAGATTAATTAAATGAAAGAAGTAATTTGGTCAATAGAACACTAAATATAATGAATAAAGAAGACGTTTCATCCATCCTTAAATAACTTTAACTGTAATAACTCTTCCCTGAATTTCTAAAACTATTAAATAGTACATTTCTGTAGAACAGCCCAATATAATATATACAGCACATCCCTTCTGCGCTGTGAAATAAAGCGAAAAGGACCTAATACTAAATCTTAGTTACCTATAATAAAACGATTGTAGATTAGCATTACCAATAGGTAAGGAACTTCCTTGACCCAAAGATCTCTTATTGAAAAATTTGGGCAAATTTGGCCGAGTTGCACAAAGCAATAGTACACTGAAGAAGAAAGGTAAGGTGCGCAAATACAGGGGATCTATCAAAGGTTTTAAAATAATCCAGACGTTTTAGGTGAATTTTCATTTATCAATAGTAGTCTTTATGTCGGTGGCTGTAGAACAGCGGATTGTTTGGAAAAGTGAAGAGAGGTTCAATATTATATGTTTGTACAATCATTCGCTTCAACCAAAAAAACTTCCGAAGCGAAATCAGCGAGAAGGACCGGTATGACGCCAAGCCGCAGGGACAGATTATGCGAATAACGACAGTCAAAAATCATACGTAGTTAATTCCAGGGTGAGACCAGCCTGCTTTGTAAGCCTGGAAAATACAGTTGGTTGACTTGTCTCACGCGATCGGTCGAAGGGATTTTTCATTGGCTGGATATAGAAAGCGAGTAAGTGGTCCCTCGTAAAAAAACACATCTCTTGTCTTTTCTGTTAAATTGTTGGTAATAACAATAATAACATAAATGGATGTATGTGTGTGTAGTGTCGTCAAGTCATTGAATGACACACAGGAATGCGCGTGAGCGTGAATGTGCGTTCGGGTTTAAAACTTGCGTGCGTTGGGGGCTGAAATAACCCAGCTCGTAGACCCGAAACCTGACTGTGGGACAAGACCGCTTGCACGTGTTGTAGGAATTAGCCGATCTGCCGGTGCATGAAAGGTCTGCGCTCTTTAAAAATAAAAAAGTAATAGTCAAAGATAATTAAAGAACTTCAGTAATAAATCTTGTGCAAATATTAACGTACGTTATCATAATGGTGACACTGACGTAAAGCGTTTTGAAGTCATAAAACACTCTGTTTTAAACATTCCTCTCTAATCATGTTTTGAATGTTCCAGGGAAATTTTTCGATTTTCTTTCAAATCTGGGTCGAGCGTGATAGAGTGGAAATACGACGGATGTCTGATGTCTATGTATTCAATTTGAATCGATTTAGAGAAAACGCTGTTTGAAAAAATATTTGCACGCGAAAAAATACCCAAGGGAACGATTCCCCGACTTGGATCGGCATATTCAACGAGGTCGCTTCTAATCTATGAAAAAAAAAAAGTTTCGCTCAATTCACATAATTCCATATTAAAGCAGGCACGGAATTAGAAAGTCTCCGGGTTCCCGTTGGTGTGGTCATCCTTATTTTTAATTAGTTTTATTGAGGGAAAACTTCGTACAATAAGCGGATCTGAAGCGGCAAAGCCGTGGAATTGAGGATTGAAAAAAAGACTTGTGCCTTGCTGTCGGTAACACACCGGCCCACTCGTTCGTTCTTCGTTCACAACGGGAACTTGTGGGTGCGAGGAAGGGGATACCGTTCGCACAAAAAAAGTAACTCATAAATGGCTTCTGCCCTAAACGGACCCAATAAAGCTTAAGTGGGCAAAACGGCACGGACACGGTTTCAACACCAGGTATGCCACGCAAACAAAATGTTTTCAACAAATTTCCAATAGATTTTTGGAATTTTCAAATTATATTTAAACAAAAACCGGTCCGCCTGTTCTCACTTCTTTTTATGTGCCGACGATTTCCAGTCTTCATGTCGCTCTATGGACAAAACCGTTTGTACCCGATGAACGGCAATATTTTGATAACGACCGAACATAACGGCGACGATTTAAGGCTGCTCTCACACTGGAGCCTAATACGTGCGATTTTGAGGATATGCCAGTTGACCAGTGGCTTGTAAAACGCGCCCCCGTTCGACCAATGTTAGTAGCCCTGTTGGTCCAAAAAATAAATACAATACTGAACCCGTTTAGAGCCAACAGCAGATGGTTGGGTTCCCCATGTGTCCATTTGTCCATTTTGGTATGGAAAAGTCATAAGTATGGTGTTAACCTTATTGGTTCTTGAAGATTTTCCTCTTGCCAGTTTGTCTACTTGTTCATTAAAGTGAAAGGTATTGAAATGACGTATGGAAGGTGACTGGTATTACTATAATTCGTTTAACCCGAATCTTCTTGGTACCTTAGGTTATGCCTTCGTTAAGCGGTTGCTGAAATCGGAAAAATAAATAAGTAGCAGTTGCTTCTTCTTCTTTATTGTATTCGTTAGCACTGATGACCCATTTTGAAATTGAAGAGTTTTATGATAGATCTCTTAAGCTGGTCTCACACTGGAACCTACTACGTGCAATTTTGAGGATAAAACGCGACCCCGTTCGACCAATATTTGTATCCCGGTTGGTCCAACAAATAAGTTGATTACTGAACTCGTTTAGACCCAACTACAGATTGTTGGGTTCTCCCATGTGTCCACGGAAGTAATAACAGATTATGGATTATACCCCATACGTCCCGAAGGTGATTACAGTACCTACCCAATTTGCCCCGAACGTAGTTATCATCAAGTCATCATGGAGTAAAACGTGCAGCAGATGACAAACTCAGATGATAAATCAAATGATAACCCAGTTTTCAGGCTACCGACAACAATAAATGTAATAAACTTTGAACGAAATTTAATGAAACAATAAACGTGGAATTACAGCAAGTAAGTTTTCTTCAGCCGCACATCCTTCGTTATCACACAATGAATTATTTTTCATAACAATAATTCACTGGTCGTCTTTTTCAGGGTTGAGCTGACATTCTGACAGTTTACCGAGGCACTCCACCACTTTTCCTTTTTTAAAGATTGTAGTTTCCTTTAAACATACACAAGGTTGTGTTTAAAAAATCAACCAATTTCATCTGGTTTTTAGAGCCATTTTTAATGCTTCCGGAATTACATTCCGCTTGGATTTGTTTGATAACAGTGATAACAATATCAAAAGACGGATGGGATGCGTAGATTCGGCAAGTGTAGTCTTCGTGAACCCATTCCGCAATATTCCTAGTTTGTATTCGGTGAGGTTGAAGCGCGTATTTGAAGGAGAAGCTACATCCACTTTTATATAATTTGTGATTACAGCGGTTTCGGGTTTTGGTCCAACGGGGTCAGAGAGAAAGGGTCCAACAGGGCGCTGCGCTAGGTTCCCTTTCGATTCACGTTTGGCCTAAGCGGGAATCAACCGGGATTTTCGATCGTCCGTATTCACGTAAACTTTCCAAATCTTTGGGAAGGTAATCAGCCACACTGGAAACGAGTAGGCTGTGATTCTATATGACTCTTTACCTACCGGCTTTTTCTCCATCTGACTCAGACCACGAATCTCACCCTCCCTTTTTTGATTACAATTCTCCCTCTGACTCTCTCTCTCTCTCTCTCTCTCTCTCTCTCTGTCTCTCTCTCTCTCTCTCTCTCGCTCTCTCTCTCTCTCTCGCTCTCTCTCTCGCTCTCTCTGACTCTGATTTATTCTTCGATTACAGTACAATATAGTGTAGGGTATTTTTTTTATCTAGCTTTTTTCCACAATCTATGCATTCGAAACATTAGCCCGCCGATTACTTTTGCAGGGGTGAGTTGATAGACCATGTTTTAGTTTGGATAGGTACTTTTTGATATAGAATATTCCTAAATAAGTCTTCAAAGGTCCTGATAGATGACAAGTCGTATACCAAAACACATGGGAGTAGAAGGTAATGAGAAAGCGGACACCATTGCAAGGAAAGGGGCAGCTACACCGCTGACAAGACCCGAACCCTTCTGTGGCATAGGAATCCACACTATCGACGAATATCTCAGAGAGAAGGGCAAAAAGAAAATGAGGGAACGCTGGAAATCACTTATTGGACATAGACAATCCAAGAATCTTCTAACCAATTTCGGAAAGAAAGAAATCCACAGAATGTGTCAAAGGAGGCAGGAATAGACTGCGAATCCTAACAGGATTCCTAACAGTGCACTCTAGATTAAACGGGCATCTAAAGAAAATTGGAATAATCCAAGATGGCACATGCAGATTCTGCAAAAAAAAGAAGAAGAAACACCAACACATCTACTAACAAACTGCGGAGCAACATTAGAAGTGTTTTGGGGTGTACAATGTGACCATAGAAGAGCTTCAACCAATAAAACCGGGCCTATTAATCAGGTTTCTTGATGAATTAGGACTCACCGATGTGCTTTAGGCAGAGAACGGGGGATGCAATAGCTCTCAAAGGGCGTAGTACACAACACCCTGAAATATCACATCATCATCATCATACCAAACACACGAGTCCCAACTTTCAAAAAATTACACGAACTACTTCTAATGTTCGGATCACACGGGACCAGTTTCATCCTATACATAAAGATTATAGTTTATTAATTAACCAAAACAAATATTTGAGAAAATTTATTTTTCGGTCCGAAAAATGCACGTTATAATCTTAAAGCTTGCAATATTTGTAAGTACTGTGTGTATTCCAAATGCGTTTATTTAAGTTCTAATTCCAGTGCTATAACGATTAATCGGTTCCTGAATTGTGCGTTATTCCTGATTGAAAATTAAGGCACGATAAATAAAGCTACCCGAAAAATAACTGATTTCGCGCATCATTTCGTTCGTTTTTTTATGTTTTTTCCATGAATTTAATGGAAATAAATTTAATAGCAGGGATGCGCTAATGGCTTACAGACGCAATGAAAATTGACTTTTAACTATAACAATCGAGCGATACAATATTTTTTTTACTTTCTCGTCCAAAGTCTGCCAATTCAATAACAAACCTTTTTATCTATCAAATATTGCATTAAATATTTCATGCATTTAATGTCTAAAGCATAGGTTGGTTTAAAAAAAAGACGTAGAAATGCTTAAATTTATCATACAATGTTTTAGTCAAATAAACAAATATATCTGTACCATCTTCAGTGACGAACTTAGCTAAGTTAGCAGTTAATTTTTGTGTACGCAGAACAATCCTCACTTTTATTTACACGGCGGAAAAATTAAATTTACTCCACATATTAGTGAATTGTTAATAGGATTTGAAGCCCCGCACAAGCCTCGAAGTATTAAAGTACTCTAGATTTTTTTATAAGTTGACACTATCCCCTACTTTAATGTTTTATTTAAAATGTCTTCTTCCACTTGTGTATGCTCTGTAGTGAAAATGCAGATTTTCATGATGAGACAATGATTATGATGATGATGATACAAGTTTTGGCATTCCTAAACCACTACCTTTTGGATTATTTTACTTTTCCTAGTTCCTTGGTTTAATTGACTCTTTCTTCAAGAAGTACTAGGTCAATGACTGTCATTTCTGCAATTCATTTCCTAAGTCTTCTCGGTATTGGGGTCATTGATCCCCATGTTGTGGTGGTGTTTTCCCGGGTGCCAGTGACCTTTAGCTCTGGCGCTCAACGCGATTTTAACCCTGTCTAAGTGGAGCAATGTGTCTTCTTGGTACCTTAGGTTATGCCGAAGTTAAGAGGTTGCTGTGAATTCGAAAAAATAAATAAGTGGCAGTTGCTTCTTCCTCATTGTATAACCTACAAATAGGGTTTTCGTTGTATGATGGGTAGGTGTTTTCTCGTCCATTAGCTCTGTGCATCCATTCTGAGATGGGACAGTTTTATGATTAAGCTGATTATAGATTCTGAGCCTAATGGTCTTGCGGATCCTCCTCTGATCAATATGTCTGCTTATTATCCAAAATTCTTTTGTGATCTGGCAAGTTCACGAAATTGGTTTTCTCAGGTTTTGGAGGTTTTAGACGCATTCACCGACTACTTTGGGTATGACCTTTTTCCCATTTCCCCATTTCTCGTTGTAAGCCCATTCGATTCCAGCCCTGAAAGCCAGTAGAGGTTGTCCATGTCCATTGACTATCGCTCTTTTCCCCGTTCCTTCTTGACCTCCTAAGTAATGCCTTTAAAGATGGTAGTTTTTCGTCCTCTATTCTTAACCTACAAATGGTGCTATCCTTGAAAATAACCGTTATATATGCCAGTGAACAGTATAGAGCTAGCTAAAGCACCCCTTTTTGTTTTACCATGCCCAACAGTAGCAGTGTGTTCGACAGTTTGACTGATTGACCGTAACCGTTAATTCCTATGTAACCTGGCAACCGCGATGCTGTTAGGTTATGTGTTTCCGGGCTTTGGGCATTTTGGATGCATTTAATGATTATTTTTAATTAGGCGTTTTTCAGATCCAGCGACAGGTACCGTTACTCCAATCAGTTATACCATGTCTACCTGTAGCGATTTGTTTACCAGCTTGACTGCATGTTAAATGCCTTTACTAAAGGAATTTACCATGCCATATCCTAGCACCTAATGTATTGGCTTATGTTTTCTCAACCTTGGGAGATTTTGGGTATGACCTTTTTACGTGATAGTGCTTATGCGGCTCTTGGCTGTCTGATCTTATCGGTTGCATTCGCGCAATATTACGTTCCCATCCAATTTATTTATTTCTAAAGTCTGCATGAGCGTTTCCTAGCTGCTTTGCTTCCAATGGAGGAGTCCAATGGAGAAGATTAATATGTGTTTCTGAGGCGGCTGATGAGAAGTCATTGCCCCGGTGAAGCACATATTTACAAATTTTTACACTGTTTTTGTTGAGCTTTAGTTGACCAGAGAGCCGTAGGATACCTTATAATTATAACTTATTACTGCCGGTTTTAATCAGCAAGATTCGCGTAAAGTTTCTCCTGTGGCCATTTACTTTTGGTAAGAATGTATCTCAGGTTGATTTATTGTCAAATATTTTGAATTCATTTTAAACTCAACTTCGCTGGAGAAACATGGGCTAAATATATTACTACGTGTCTTTTCTTAAATAATAGAAGTGTGGTTTCTGAGGCTCAGATAGGGTGATCATTGGGATAGTTATTTAAACGTTATGGCGATTTTCCTCCTGACTAAGATGAAACATTCCACTGTAGAGACGGAATAAATTATACTCCGAGGCTCATTATTTGCATATTATCGTGATTTACTGTCTGTAAAAGAAAATAGTGAGAGGGTGGTGAAAGGGCGTCTGTTTCTGGAACAAAGGATTCTTTGTATATCTGTATATATTCAAGATTTAAATGTTTCAAGTCATCCTGGGCGATAAAATATGTCTTTTTGTCGGGACAATAGGGAAAAAAAGAGAGATAACCATTCTATATGAGCGTAAAATATCAGCCATGTCCAATTGTCAACTGGTGTAAATGGATTATCTCAAAGGGGATCCAGAGTTCTTTTTTCCCCCCACCGAATTATTAATAATTGCGTTTTTTTCTCGAACTCTGTACGAGGTTATGAATGACTCAGTCAGTCGCCGGCCTCCCCTAAAAGAGTTAATTTTTTCAAAGGCTTCCCTTTTGATAAGATAACCAAAGTTGAATCTGTCAGAGAGACAGACTCTTGCGACAAGAATTAACGATTGAAGATAAAGATTAAAAATAAAAGAAATAAGTTTTTTATTCACGAAAAAGTTATAAATTTGGAAAACTGGTTTGAATGTTTTTTAATTTAAGACGCTTTCGTTTGGCCTCACAGATTTCCTCTTCGTTAATGCACAAAAGGACTCATACAGGATTTTTGTCTTGTGATGAATCGTTCATTTGCCGCTGTTTTGAATTCCAAATGAGTTATTCAATTTCGAACTTATATGTTATTTTTCCTCTAAACAATGTCGCATGCCTAAAAATGGGCTATTCTCTTATGATTTTCCAAAGAACGTTAAATTACAAGGATATTACACTTATTCGAAAAGGTCGAGGATGTATACACAAATATCTCTAAATTTTAACTGACCCATATCCAAAAGCTGTGGTCGGTTACAACCGACCAAAGACCCAAAGAAGAAAGTCTCGCCTGAACTTAATAGATATTATCGACCACAAATAAGTACTTGGTACTAGTAAAGAAACAGCTCAAAAAGTATGAAACTTATTTTTTATATATAACTTCAGAAAAGGCAATAAGAAAAAAAATATTAACCTAAAGTACATACCGAAGGAAACAGTTGTCAAGAGTAGAGGAACGAGCGAGTGGATGATGAATTAGCCCCAGACGGGGAGGTTATTGAAGTTTCCGAAAAATCATAAAGCTCCAGGAATTGACTGGGAAACCAAGTAATCGAACATCATCAGAACATTATTAGGAAAGGCGAGATTGGACAACCTTTTGGAACTGCAAACGGACAACACCGTCCACTGGTTTCAACCTGAACTACATGTTATCCATACAAGTAAGTACGTGGTACTACTAAATAAACAACACAATATGTAAGAAACTTATTTTTAATTTCAGAAAAGGCAATAAGAAAGAATTAGTGCGTACTTAACGTACATACTGAAGGACATAGTTGACAGGAGTGAAGAACGAGCACTTGCTTGGATCTGAATCATAGTCGTTGACAAGTCAGTTTTAATGACATAATACTTGACGCGGGTTTTATTAATTGTGGAGTTCCACAGAGGTCCATCTTAGGTCCTATTTTATTCTCCATGTACATCCTTCTCTTGTGCCTTTTCTACCCTTCTATTCTATTACTTGTTACCTCTCTGATTACTACACAATTTACTTGCGGATATTCTTTATTTTGTTGTGATAGAATTTAAAGGGAAAAGGAAGAAAGGGTGTGACAAAAATTCCTACCTATTCTTAACCAATCTTAAGAGGAAGCCGTCTGCCCCCCCCCCCCGAATGTAACCGACTGGTAAAATTTAGAAGTAAAATTTTCAGAACCATCAGAGCAACATCTGGTGTGATGATCTCATTTAGGGCCAATTTTGTTTTTAATTGTCATTGACGTTGTGCCCTCCTGTTTCCAAGTTTAAGAATTTTTACTATTGGCAGATGATATAAAAGTTTTCGCCGTTGTCAATATGTAGAGAGAAATATGCGATTGAAGTGGAATTTGAACCGGTTTGCCTCTTCGTATCTGAAATTTTTCTTAATTTTGACAAATGTCAGTATTCATCCTTTTACAGGAGGAAACATCCCAATTGAGTGGGTTGTCTGGGTTTGACTCCATTATGTTTACTGGTCTAATTGGCCAAATCACTTCTTTCAATTAATTATGCTTTTTATTGTAAGGTCTTGGTTGAGATGAAAAAGTGTCACGAGCGGGATTCGAACCAACGACCATCCAACCACATGAGCTATCGTGAACCACTCGATCACCAACTACCCATCTCAACCTACAACCGTTATTTTACTTCTTTTTTGCCATTTTCACTCTACTTTTGATTTGGTTGAGTACTGTATCTTGGTATAGTATCGCTGGCGCCTTCAGCTAAAATACTACTTTTAGGTGTTCAAAGGAAATTGATTAAATACCTAATTTACAAGTGAGGACTTCAGTGGGATAATAAATAGGAAAGCGAATGGTGACAAAACTGTGAAAAATTTTCTCCCTTGAGGATCTCTTTTGATGGGTATGTGTAACGGCTATTAGACCTGTCTGAACATTCTACGCCCTATTCGCAGTTCTCATCAGCGGTCTAGTTTTTACGCCTAATTGCATAGAACTAATTACAGGAAATTTGGTTCAATGGCTTACCTATAAAAGGCCTATAATGAAATCAGTAACGTGCATAATTTGGATATATGTGGATCTTTTTTAATGTGTTTATTAAAAACGAAATGTGTCAATTTGTCCTCGTGATTTAAAATTAAGTTTGTTGATTTTTTTTACACCGTAATCTATTTGTAGTTCTTAATTTGTGACGTTGTGATATGGCCGTACTGCTGGCGGATATCCCGTTTTTAAATCTAATAGTTTTCAATTAATAAAAGATAGCATTTCAACTCCTTCCAGAATTTGTGTATCTTTTTTTTTTAATCCGTCCACTTTCACGAAGTTTTCTGCGTTTTTCCTTCTTAGACGAGCCATTGTGTTAAGGATAGGATTGTGAAACGGTGGAATGTACCCTGGCCCTCTCGCTTGTTTCGCAGACGAAATTACATATTCACCGAACCGCTACACCAACCTAATGCTAATGTCCGATCTCCAAACGCTCCGAGGCTCCTTTTTCAACTGTGCAATCCGGGAACCTTTTTCAAACAGTTAAAAAAAGAAATTTCGTAGATACCCAATTGTTCCTCTCCAGTCGATATATATCGACAGATTCATTGACGATTCGTACTCGAATAATTTTCTTACAATCTTCATCATAGACAAGCCTGAAGTGGCGTAAATTTTCCTTAAGATATTTTCAATTGGATGGTCATCCCCTCTCTGAAGAATCCAATTTTGTCTCATCGTTACATGTAAAGCTTAAACGCCAATGATTTTCTCTCATCGTAACTGGCACAACGGTACGTAACGGTTCTAAGTAAAAAAGATGGAAATGTACGCTCTCTTCATTTGGGTCCCGTTTTATATATTCCAAACTTCAAATTGTTACGAAAGAAGATCGAAAGCTCAATATCCACCGTTGTACCTCTCCTGTCAGAATGGTATATTAATGGCGAGTTTCAGGTTCTTTGGAGCTAAGTAGTCCAAAATAAGGCAAGGAGGACGTTATACAATGAACCTCCTCCGATTTTAGGCCGCAAAGCTTTGGCGGGAAGTTTTCTGACTAACCTAATGGCGAAAAAATCCAATCTTGAGAAAATTTCCGTTTTAACATCTCTCGCATTAACCGAAAAACTACTGGAGGGAAAGCAAGCCTCTGCTAGCTGAAAAATTCACCGAAATGGCATAATCTCAACAGGAAATGGAAAAAACAATCTTTTGCCTGCATTTCAAACGGATTGCATTACCAATATTGTAAGTCCAGATAGTAAATTCTGCAACAAATATGGCCAATATTGCGAACCATATGTGCCCATTTTAAAGGACATTTTCCCAAATGGGTACTATATATTGACAGATGGTACCCGATAAGGGAGTTGGATGCCTCTTTCTACGACTCCAAGGCTAAATTTAGAACATTGTTTCCCGACCAGACAAATGCCCAATATAATCTGAAAAACATGTAGCAATATTAATGGCTCTTGACTATACGAAACAGATAGCAAAGTGTAGTGATGACTAAAAGGGAGCGAAAAGGGTTTCATCATAGATATTTTAATCATGAATATATTACAGTGTATAAGAAATACAATCATCCGAGAATAAATTTTCTCTGGTATAGATTCAAGCGCATGTGGGTGTAGACGAAAATGAAATAGCGGATAAATTAGCCAAAACCGCTTACATCGCACCGATACGTGAAACGAAGCTAGACGTACGTGTCACTCTTCAGATTGGCTAGCAACTGGTATATTCTACTACAGAAGCAGGCCAGTCTTTTTAAAAGTAATTTTCCCCTAGAAAGACAAGAGCCATCGTACCGAGGAGATTATTACAATAAGGCCCACACCACGACTATAAATGGGCACTGGCTATGTGGAAAATATCTTGACAAGAAAGGGAGTCACCTGTACGTCAACAATGCGGTACCGAGGATGGTTAGGGATGGTTTATTAACGATTATTCTTATTTCAATTAATTAATCTTTATGTAAGCTATTGGTTGAGATAAAAAAGCCAGTGCCACCAGCGGGATTCAAATCGACGACCTTCGGCTAGATACGCCGCTCCTCTACCACTTGAGCTATCGTGATTTCAATCCATTCGGACGCGAAACCCCCCCCCCCAACCTTTCGAGTTGAAAAATGGCAAAAGGGAGGGAAAATATTAAACTGTGCCACTGGATACACCCTGGACGGGTACAGATTGCCCAAAATTCAGGCTATACATCTATACTAGATGGTAGTAAGAAGAATAACAAAATTGGGTGCGTCTTTGTAGGTTATTGGAATGTTGAAAAACTTCTGGAGAGACGATTTCCTCTTGCAGAACATTGTTCAAAAAGCCAAGCTGATCTTTTGGCTATATTGACATCTTTGGACTGATCCTTCATATCGGAAAACTGTAAATGTAGTGGCCGATAGACAAATAGTTCTCGCCATCAACGCCAATACTAACAGCCACTTGTACTTTTATGAATTTTTTACGAGGGTTCGCAAAAGCAGATGTTATATCAACCCTCGAAGTGCCGGTGTTTTGAAAAAAAAATTTGTATGTCGGGTTCGAAAGCAGGACCGATGGATTCGAACCCAGGACCTTCACCTTACGGTGATGAACGCCGGCCAACGCAAAAACCGTTGCGGCCACCGACGTCCCGCCTCTTGTTCTTGATGGACAGAATTCGGCTATCCTTATTGAGACTTAATCAGCGGAACTGCAATGCAGTGTTCAGTAAGGTTCCAGGCTCATACTGGTTAAGTAGGTATCGAAAGAGCTGATTTATTGGCGAAACGAGCATCGGAAGATGAGAATTTCCACATAAGAAAACAGATGGTAATACAACAGTGGGAATGAATTCGGCCTTCAACCGGGAAAGTCATGATCACTAAAGAATTTTTTCGTCTATTGGAACGAGAGTCGAGTGTAATATTGCAATAAGCTACAAGGTGACTCAAGTGCTGTCAGGTCATGGAAAAAACAGAACATATATTCATCGTTTTAGTATTCTGCCCTTGTGATCCAACAACCTGGCAGTTATGGGACCATATTATTTTTCATTGCAGACTTTTTGAAGCTCTGATAAGAGAAGTGGTAACCAGAGTTTTTGAATGGCCTTCAGAGAAAAATTTGGAGAATATTTGTGCGTTTTATTATCAGTTTGGACTATGAAAAATTTTAATTTTTTTTAACAATTAAGATTAACTGTAGGATCTAATTTAACGTGAATTTTGGTTAAGTGCACATCATATTTGTACGTGGTACATGCAGAAATAAAAAGTTAAAAAAAAACACCCAGGATGATCTCAAACACAATGTAATGAGATGTAAAAGATACAAAGAAGAAAGGAGTATTATCTTAACGGGAATGAAAGAAGGCGTAAAGTATGAGACCCAACTTACCTCTAACAATAAAGATATATCTATCAACAAAACATGTGCCTGGTAAAAAAAATCTAACATTGCAAATATTAATACAAACTTTTAAATTATTTTTATCATCTTATTCTTAATTATATAATTACTCAATTAATTGTACACATTTTTTTCGAAAAGGAAAATTTCCGTCACAATTGCTAACAATTGGAATAAAACGGGGAGTCGACATGGGAAGTTTGTGGCATAGGAGATCGAAGTCACGGTAGCTCAAGTGGTATATCAACGACGTATTTAGCCGAAGGTCGTGGGTTCGAAACCCGCTCCCATTTCATCTCAACTAAGACGTTAGATAAAAAGAACAATTAATTGGAGTAAATGAGTTCCTTTTTTCTCAGGAGCACACAGGGTACATCTGTCGTGTACGTCTGGTTCAGGTTACTATGGATAGAGAAGTTAGTAATGAAAAAAATGTAACGAGTATCTACACTGTATGCAGATACATCTGTACATGGATATGTCTTATGATGGCTATTTAAACACACTCGCAAATTATCAGGGAACGCTTATTTATTAATTTGAGGATCGTTTTTATTTGGAAGCTCATGACAACCACGTCGCGTCACATGCGTCAAAAGCGTCAATCGCGTCGCGTCACACGCGTCAAGTCTCGTCATAAGCGTCAAT
>CM077100.1:7783889-7796440 GCA_039619505.1 Cimex hemipterus
TCAATCGCGTCGTGTCATAAGCGTCGCGTCATAAGAATCAATCGCGTAGCGTCAGCGTCAATCGCGTCGCGTCCCGCGCGTCAACAGCGTTGAGCTTCGCGTCACACGCGTCATAAGGGTCAATCGCGTCGCGTCATAAGAATCGCCTCGCGGCTTTAAAAACACCTGCCCACCAGTTCGTTCTCGCGTATCCTTGGTAAACAGTGCCCACATACACACACACACACACACGGTCGTGGTAACACACGCACGCACGGGCGTGGTAACAGTTTCCGTGTTAAACTTTAAACCCTTCACCCATCTGCCATTGTATTTTCCTTTCCTCCTTCATTTTCTGCATCTTCGAAAAAAAAATAATTAAAAAAGAAATTACACCACTAAAAAGGATTTTTTTAAGGATGTAAAATTAACGTAGTTTTCAATGGTATCAACGGATTTGGCCAAAATTTTCAGGTCTGGATTTATCATTGTTTATTTGAAGAAAATCGTGAAATTGTAAAAAATAAGAAAAATGAATAACTCCGAAACAGCTGAGATTCGGACCTTAGTTAATTCGGGACTTTTTGGTTCTTTTTTTAATGTAGACTAACTGGCAAAGTTGATGTCACGAGTAGGCGATCACCCTGTATATTTACATTTAGCCGAAAAGTCAGAGGGCCTATCTTCCGGCAGAACTCGCACGCGATATCATTGAAGGATATCGGGAGAAGGTAAACGCGTGGAAATCTGAAAGTATTGAGGTTTCTCGCCTCTACGGTCTCAGTTCTGCTGTCTCTCGATAATACCGTTACAACGCGGAACCTGTTACCCTCTATTTCGGAACCTTGGATTGTTCCAACGCGAAGCTTAAAAGCATTCAACGGTCGGAACGGAAAACAACGATTGCAGTTGAGAAACGGCCGTTGTGCAAGTGGAAGAAGGAAAATATGGGAGCCGCCTGGAATTTCCATATTAGGTGAAATTTGACTTTCGCCTCCTTGAAAGATCTCAACACCACGTTCGTACCAGATGACATAGCACTATAGCGTGAATTATACTTTATATTTAAATCACAATCTTAATTTTTAAGTTAGTCCAACTATCCAAAGCAGCCAAAATCCGTAAGGACCATATGGGGTCAACAACCCGCAGACCACACCGAATAATCTTAATATTATCCATTATATTTTCGTGGTCTGATTTAACTTCTTTTAGTTAATTAATCTTTATGTAAGGTATTGATTGAAATTAAAAAGTCAGTGTCACGAGCGGGATTCGAACCCACGACCTTCGACTAAATACCCCGCTGCATTACCACTTGAGCTATCGTGATTTCGATCCACTCGGACACTAACCTCCCATCTCAACCTTTTGTCATTTTAAACAATTAGGCCGATGACACACGGAGCGGTTTTGACCGAAGCGTTTACCGCGAGAAAAATCGAGTCGGTGGGTCGTTCTTTGTTGTTGCATTGCGCCTGACAGACGTAGCGGTCGTAACCGCCTGTCGGTTTTCAAACCGAGTCGGTCGGTCGTGGAGACGACCCAACGCGTCGGTTTTGAAAACGCCAGGCGGTGAGTGGTACACAAGTATTGCATCAGCCCTGCCACACGAGGCGTTTTTTCAAGCTGTTCGTACCTCACTTTCTTGAAGGGTTGTTTGATTGTGAGTTTTCGAATTTACTTTTAAGATGCAAAAAATAGACGTGGAGAAAAAGATCTGTAATACGGCATTTTATTTTACTATGGAATTCAAAACTGCCCATTTACATCCTTGTAAAGTCAAAAAATTCTTCAGGGTGTTTCCTCATCTCTGAAAATGCCCTCTTTCTCTTCTCTTCTCGACAATTGGATGAACCCACATTTTCCTGTGTTTTTTCCATTCTCTTCTTCCAACAATGGTACAGAGACACCAGACGAATCTCTTCATCCGATATTGAACATAATCATAATGTCCAGAAACGAAATTTATTATTGAAAATAAGAAAATTAATAAAATTAACCTTTTATTTCAAAATCAATGCAGGGGACATCCAACAACCGCTGATGGTAATTTCAGTATCACATCGATGACCAAATTGCAATCTGTAGAATTGATGGTGTTGACAGTGCAACTAATTACTTCTGCAATGTCGTGTTCTGCAGCTGTCCCACTTAAAACCCTCCTGGCCGATGCCTTTATTTTAGAAAAAAGCATATTCAGCTGGGTTTAACATTGGGGAATATGGAGGATTATATATTTATAAAATAATCAGCAGGTAGTACATTATTCTGTAATTAGTAGGGCGAACTGTAACAGTAATTTATTTTGCAATTTCCTACATGATCTTTGCGAGAAACTTAATGAATGGAGCTGAACACTCTACTCCGATAATGGATAATGCAGCCATTCACAGAATGTAAGATGTATGCAATCTTGTAGAATCGTTTTCTCACACCATCAAGTACTTGCCTCCACATTCCCCAGCTGAATATGCTTTTTCTAAAAAAAGGCATCATCCATGAGGGACATTGCAGAAGAGATTAGTTTCAGTGTCAACACCATCAATTCTACAGATTGCTCCAATTTTGTCATCGATGTGAAACTGAAATAACCATCAGCGGTTGCTGGATGTCCCCTGCATTGATTTTGAAATAAAAGGTTAATTTTGTTAATTTTCTTATTTTCAGTAATAAATTTCGTTTCTTGACAGTATGATTATGTTCAATATCCCCCTTTACCCCACTCCATTTGAAAATTATTAAATTGCTCGGGAAACGTATTAATTTGCTTGGGAAGGGTACTAAGTTCGTTGGGAAAAGTATTAAATCGCTTGGGAAAAGTACTAATTTGGTTGGAAAAAGTATTAAATTGGTAGAAAAAAGTACCAATTTAACTGAAAAAAGCTATATTTATTAAACAGGACTTGTTATACAAACTGCAAAATAACACCTTGCAACGTTCAATGCTTATATGCACTGCTGTAGGATACATTTAATAGCTGAGAGAAAACAAAACCTCTTCGGCCAAAACGCACATCAAACCGCTGCATGTGTCACCACCTACCAAGACCGAAGCGTTTATCGCTTCGGTCAAAACCGCTCCGTGTGTCATCGGCCTAATAATAAAAAATAAACGTTTCTTGTAAAAATGCCCTCAGTTGAGGATGGAACCGTCTGCTGGTACAGTGATGAATCTAGAACGCAAGGTTCGGAGGCAGGAGTGGTCCTGGAACCAAATACTCAAAACCCATGGAAAAATACACCACTTTCTCCAAGGTTGGAGATCAGTTCAGTTTGAACGAAAACTACTTCGAACATAGAACTGCTTGCGCGCCGTAGGAACTCAGATATATCAGATACTGCCAGCACTCATACGGCCATTCGAGGAGGGGGGTGGATGTCTATCATAGCACAAGTGGCATATTTGCTGTATTCAAATAGTACATTTATCGACGAGTTTTGAGACTCTCGAGATGGAGCTTTTATACGTCTTTTGAAGAAGTTCAAAATAGTGCCAAATAGGAACGATGTGATTTGTTGCACCACCGCAAGTTAGGAGGGGGGAAAACGACCGCAAGACCGCCCAAGTGCCGGTGCGGTGTGTGCACCGACCAATTCGACCCTTTATGCTTCGGACGGTAAAAACCGCATGTGTGCATCGGCCCTAAATTCCCCCAGATAACCGAGTGCCTTATTCGGACATATATTACTACCACAGTGGGACTAATCTGACGTTTTTCATCTTCAAGCGCTTCCTGGTGACGGCGAAGTTTTATGAGAAAATTTCAGGATCTCGGTCACGTCCAGACGTATCGCACTTCCGTTCAATCTTCACATTTCCTTCGACATACGCACGTTCTTCACACGGTATATCTCGTATTTATCTGACCATAATCACAACATAAATCGCCCGAACAGACGAGTAAGAAAAAACCGCTCTTCCTAACTTTATAAAAATTTATCATGAACAGGCTTTGTAATCTCTGTTAGACTACAATAAAACTAGCCCTCTTTTAAAAGCTTTATAAACAAATAGTTTTGGAAGGTTTTTACGTAGATGAAATAAGCGAAAACAAAATGCGTGTCTGATATGGCTTATAGGACGTCGCGTTTATTTGTTTAGGACAAATCCTCATTGCGACTCAGCTCTGTTTGTAGTCAAAGTTATCTTTCCTAGAAATGTTTTTGTTTTCTGAAGAAAAGATAAGGGATCGTTGATAAGGGAAGCATTTTTTGTTCTTGAATTGGTAATCCGTAAAAAGAGGATCATGGAAGAACACCAACGAATTTAACAACATCCAAAGATCCGAAGTTAACCCTGATCTATTTAATTTACTCTTCATAATATTTGGCAAAAAACTAGTCGCTCACCTTGACAAAATAAAAGTTTAAGAAAATACCGGAGATATTTTTAATTCTTAAGAATTCTCTGTGTGGTCGCAATTGGGTGGTGAACCTGTAATTTGGCCTGTCAGACTCGTCTTCAGTGGCGGGTCTGTGCCAAAAATCCCACCGCCAGCGTTTCTGCTATTATTGCATTCCTCACAACAAATAGATACAAACCGGTGGAAGAACTTTAAAAGGGAAAATCGATGAAAACGTGAAAGAAAATACACACCGAACAGTTGGAGAACTTGTGGCACACCTTAAAATAAAATTTTGACATTTGTCTTCTTTTTTTTTAAATTTCTTTATCTTATTTACGACATGGTTTTCTTTGGTATTTAAAGCGATGTTATTTTAAAATCATGTCACATGGTGAATTTTGAAAAATATGATGAAAAATTTTGACATAAAAAACAGTATAAAAAGTGTAAGGTAGTTGAAAAACATCCGTTTGATTGTTTTACTCGATGCTTTTTAGTGTTGACATCAGAATTTAACCCAGCATTATTTGCAAATTTGGATGAATGGAGAATTTAGCAAAAAATGTGCATTTTATTGGAGAAAACAGCCTAAAAATGGCAAGGAATCAAAAAACGTAAGTACGGCTGTTTTCTGAAGGTTACGAAATTTTCCAACGTGGCTTGAGTCGCTATTCATCAATATTAAATCCCACTTCACCATGTTGGAAATGGAATATTGACAGATTTTTGAATTTTGGTAAAGAATACGTTATAGAGCAGGTGAGGTAGTCGAAAAAAGTTTGGCTGTTTTTGACATTTTCAACTGGGCTTTTTTTTATTTCAATTTCGTATTTAAAGCTAAATTTAGCCCAAGATTTTGGAAATTAGTACGATAGAGAATTTAGCTACGCATATATATTTTATAGGAGAAAGCAGCCTAGAAATGGCAGGTAATGACAAAACCTAAGTATGGCTGTTTTCTGTCGTTTTCAACATTTTCTACCATACATTGATTTGACAATTCAATCCAAATTAAAGACCACTTCATTTACCGACATTGTTGGATGGGAAATATGGAAATATGCAAATTTTGATTAGATAATACATTATAAAACAGGCGGAGTAGTCGGCAAAATAGGTTTGGCTGTTTTCTAACATTGGAAGGTGAATGTGGCAAAATATGTAAATTTCGATGGAGAAAATAGCCAAGAAAAGGCAGTTCATTCGAAAAAGTAGGTTTTTCTGTCTTCTTAAGTTTTAAAGCTTTTTTAACCGCGTTTCGCTCTGGTATTTAAAGCAAAATATAACCATAAATGATTTAAAAACCATGGTAGATGGCAATCATGATTTTGCAAAACAGAAAAGTTTGACTAATAGAACATTTAAATAAAACAACGCCAATTTTAGCTGTTTTCTGACATTGAATATGGCTTTCGTTTGTTTTTTATTAAAAAAACATAACCCCACATTATATAAAATTCATGTCAGGTGGTTAATTTTGAAAAATATGCAAATTTTGATGGAGAAAACAGCCTAGAAATGGCAAAGCAGTCGAAATAGGACGATTTGTCTCTTTTCTGTTATTTTTAAGCTTTTCTAATTAGGTTTTCTTAGGTTTCTTAAGCAAAATTTAATGCGCACTTTAAAATTATTTAAAAATTATTTTAAACGGGGAATTTGGCAAAATGCGCAAACATTGACTGATAAAGGAAGCTACAAGAGGAAGAGTCCGAGGAAATTTCGGAAGTTTTGTCACGTCCTTAAGCTTATCTAACAACTGTCTTTTGATATCTAAAGCAAATTTTTACTCGACTTTGTTTTTAAATCACGTTGGATGGGGAATTTGGCGAAATATGCTGATTTCGACACGTAAAAGAGCCTAGAAATGGCAAAGCAATCGAATAAGTTCAATTTGGCTGTTTTCTGACGTAGTGCTTGTCTAATGATGTTTTCTTTGACATTTAAAATCAAAAGATATTAAACATAATTTGGGATGGTGAATAATGAAAAATATGCTAATTTTGTCAGATAAAACAGTCTAGAAAAGACGAGGTAGTTGAAAAAAATCAATTTACTACCCTTTTTAAGCTTTTTTAACTACGTTTTCTTTTTAGTCAACCGTATTTTATTTAACGTCATATAGGAATTTGGCAGAACGGGCAAATTTGTATAAAGAAAACATCATCAGAAGAGGCCAGGCAGTAGAAAAAAGTCGGTTTGGCTGTTACTGACATGTTAAAACTTTTGTAACTTCGCTTTCTTTGGTATCTAAGACAAAATTTAACCCGGCTTTATTGTAAAACCATGTTTTATGGTGATTAATGGAAAATATGCTAATTTTGCGGGATGAAAACGGCATAGAAAAGTTAAGGGAGTCAAAAAACACCGGTCAGCTGTTTTCTGTCGTTCTTAAGCTTATCTAACCGACCTAGACATTTAAAGCAAACTTTAACCCCACTCGGTGTAAAAATAACTTTGGATGGGGAATTCGGCAATGTACGCAATTTTTGACATATCAGCCATCAGCACATATTGACAAGGCTACGTAAAAACGGCAAGGCAGTAGAATAACGTCAGTTTGGCAGTTTTCTGACGTGTTTTTGCTTTTCTAACCGGGTCTGGATTTTCATAAAGGTTCAAAGGGAAAGTTAACCATACGTTATTTCAAAATCATGGAGATGATCGATGTGGAAGAATATGCGAATATGGATAAGGGCATCGTAGAAAAGGCGAGTTAGTCGAAATAATCTGTTTTGCTATTTTCTAAGCTTTCCAAGCTTTTCTAACCGGGCTTTTTCTTTGGCGTTTAAATCAAAATTAAACCCCCACTTTGTTTAAAAATTGAGCGAAATTCGAAAAATATGCACATTTTGATGCAGGGAAATCCTAGAAGTGGCAAGGTAGTTGAAAAACATCGGTTTGGCATTTTTAAACTTGTCTAACGGTGTTTTCTTTAAAGTTTAGAGCAAAATTTAACCCGACTTTATTTTAAAATTATATTGGATGGTTAATATACGACAAAATATGTAAATGTTGGCAGATAAACCTCCTACAAAATGCAAATTCCTCGAAAAACTAGGGCGTTTTCCGACGATTGTAAGTTTTTCATCGTGTTTTTTTTTTTTAAACCAAATTTAGCCTAACTTTACTTAAAAGTCATATTGAATATAAAGAATTTGATTAAGCGAACGACTTTGATAAATAAACCCTGATGAATATTCACATTTTGACGGAGAAAACATTCTCGAAAAGTCAAAGCAGTAAAAACGTACATTTTTTCGCCATTTTATTGTTGTGGTTGGCTTTTCCGACACGGATTTCTTTAATGTTATTAACCTTGCTTTATCAAATATTTTTGAGCTATAGCATTCGTAATATTATCCATATATTTCTAGACCTCAATCATTTCTTGAAATTTAAAAGGGAAGTTTAATTGTGTTTTGTTAAACATTTCTTTGTGCTTTTAGCTTTTTTTAACTTGTTTTCTTTGCTATTTCAAACCAAATTGAACCCCTACTCAATTAAGCAGTCGTAAAGGATAGATTATTTGGCCATATGTAGAAACTGTGCTGGAGAAAATCGCCTAGATATGGCGTAAATCGTAAAGCTCCATTTTCCAATTAGAAAGTCAGCTTTTTCAACAAGGTTTTCTGTGGAATTTAAGGCCAAATCGAACCCTCATTTATTGAACGTCATACCTGACAGGAAACATGGTAAAATATGCAAAAGGAAATCGGATAAAACAGCTTAGAAAAGGCAAGATATTCCAACGACGTCAGTTCGCCTGTTTTCTGATATTTTCAGTTTCAACGGTTTTTAAAATATCCTCTTTATATCGCTTTTTTATTTTATTACTTTATCTTCTAGGATAAGCAGGTCAAAAGTAAAAAAATAGCTGTATTTCTCAAAGTTACAATAGTTTCACCTAGTTTAACTTATCAACTGTTAAATTTAACGATAAGGGCTTTGAACTTACGAGATATAATCCATTCGGCGAATTTCCCCGCCCTGAAACAAAAAATTGAAACACACAATCAGTTTTAATCTGATACGATAAGCAATTGAATAATTACAAATTAACCGACACCTTTTTTCAAGATAATAAGTCGATAATGTAGACTAGTGGATTAGTAACGAATTATAATTGCTATCGACAGATTACAAAGTTGTAACATTCTTCGAATAAAAAATAGTCAACAATGCTGTTCAGATATAAAATAATTTGATAGATTGGCCGCATAATTGTTAGCTAATCAGTTGTGATCTAGAAAATCGGAGTTCGAAGGAAATCCTCGGGTGGGAAAAGCTTGTATGATTACGAAAGCACCCGAGCAGTACTCTCCGTTCTCTAAAGCAGATGTGCTAGGTGAATCGTGATCTGACGAGAACGGAAACCGAACTGACGAGAAATTTTATGTACATCTAAGACTGGCATTATACGATTTAAACGAAGTCCAGGATTATTTGCCATTAGTGGGATGATGGTAGGTCCAAGAGGTTCCATAACAGAGGAAAGTGAGAGGTTAGTAGGATTGATGTAATTAAGCTATAGTAAAACAATCTTTCTGTGGTAAAGATCAGGGTACTCCTGGGGTTTTAATATAGTTTTAATTAATAATGAAAATTGATTTAGGCACCATAAATGGCATTGGAAGGTGTGGCACACTGCTCTTATATGGCTATCTCTGACATGGCGCTAAGACCGAGATGGTTGAGGAACTGACATCTACGTAAAAAACCAAGGTAAAATAAAGCCAAACAAACTACCACCTCATCGCTAGTAAAATATGTTCGAGATGCATTAAGGCCCTGACTGACATTGCGGGCAAATATGTTGCTTTTGCACACTGGGCAGAAGGGCAGCGAGGATCAAATGGTCAAAAACGTCCATCAGGCAATAGATTAAGAATACGTCTATGATACAATGGGGTTGTATTTCAGAATAAAAATTTCATTAACTTAGTTCCTGTTGGGCTAGTTTGATAGTCATACTAATTGGACACTGCCCCAGAGCTATATAGATTTTAAGCAGTAAAAACAAGCCGCACAGATATTGCCAAGAAGATATCCTGTGATGCGAAGACCTATACATCCAGAGATTCCGTTTGAGAGGTTCAAATGTCTGAAGAACACGAGAGCCGTTAAAAAAGCTTCGGGATCTGATGTAAATTCTTAAGTTTAAAATAGAATTCAAGATAGAAATGGAGATTGCACAATAAACCAATATTGGTCACGGTGCGTAAAGCAGTCAAAAAGACGATTTCTTTTAACTTTAACCTTCAGGCCTGACAAGGAGCAGATTCGACTACTGCTGACCTCTGAGGCACAGCGGTCCTAGGACGATCCTCGATATCCTTTATACGACCAACTACCTCTCTCCTCTGACCCCGATCTTACAGTCTCATCGGAGGATATCTCATAAGTATAGACAATGGAAAATGAAGATAACTCAAATTTTAACTGCTTTATCTTGGGGCTCTCTGGGACTCGACAGGAAAGGACAGGAATCCGACTGACACGCTACTGTCCTCTCGAAAAACACATGCGACGACGATCCAAGCAATCGACGAAAAACGACAAACGATTTGGACTATGTATAACGTATGTCATAGAACGGTGAAATCTAAACCTTGTATTTCAACGTCTCAAATCTTTGCGACCTCTAAATCACTAATGAATTCTCCAATTAACCAACTTCCACTGTAAGTAAACTCAACCATCAACCCCACAAGCTTTTGACGTGCAAAACGATTTATTTAAAAAAAATTTAGAAGGTTTTGGGATTGAATGTTTTCACCGGTTTCAGCAACTCTTCCGACATTTCGGACATACAACGTGGACAAATTTTGAAACGCAATACAAATATAGAAAATGAACGCCTGTCTGAAAAAGGGGACGGATTCGTTAACTAGGGCCGTCAGCAAAATATAATAAAAATCGTACAGGTCGGGAATAGTCGGGCTACGGGTCAACATACTAGCAAAACGAGAAAACAAAAACGTCGTATAATTTCTTCTGTACTTCAAGACCTCGCAAATAGCATGTAAGCACATTAGAATGACTTAAGGACTCGTTATATAGTACAACATAGTTCTTTCTTGATGTGTGCGAAGTGTTCACTGCATCGCACTCAAAAACAAGGTGACTCTAAGAACAAGCAAGGTCTGGGTTAATATTAGAGCGAAAGAGATAATCCTACAATTTTCCACATCCTGTCAGGATTTGGCTACGCCTATGGCCCTTCCGTAAACGGCATGAGACCTATGAAAACAACTTCTTTTTACGTCGTCCCTCCGGACAGAGCTACTCCAAATTCCTTCCCATCTAGCTATGCTGCGTTCTCCGTCTATTAACACCGGATAGAGGGGGGCCTTCGAATATGCCAATGGTACTCATTCATAATTCTCAAAATTTGAATCCATCCACTAATAGGGTGCATCACTCGATTAATGAAGCCAGCAAATTATCCTTCTCTCCGTTAAAAGAAGTAGAATAATCCAAACAACAGATAATTGGTGGAATGGAAATTTGGACATCCTACGGAAGAGAGTCAATCCCAGTTGGCGATTAAAACAAAGCGCATACAACAATGAAATGCTTCGAAACACACAGAAATAAGCATTTGTGTTTATATTAGCTTGAAGCTTATTAATGAAACTGAATGGCATCTTGGAAGGCATTCTGCATTAGCAGCCAATGATCCATGGAACCTCGCCTACAAGCTGGATAAATTAAAGAAGAGTAACTGTATATCCAAAAGTTTAAAATCGTCGTGGCTGTGTGATTCATGTGAAAGCGAGTCTCTTCTTTTACCAATGTGCTTTTTTTCCTCATTTAGCTATTACGGAAACGGAAATGATTGATTTTTAAATGGTAAAGAGATCAAGCGTGAGCATATCCACCCCTTTGTGTAATTTTTAAATTAAATTATGGAAAAAAAGGCTGAAAGGCTCTCTCACGTATTAAATATCTCGATTGGGATTGATATTCTCCCTTTTCATCCGTAAACAAGTCTTTAAGGTCAGTGTTGGAAAGTACAAGGGGTCGCTTTCTACTCGTAGACCTGTTTGGAGCTATGCAGCTTCCTAATTCACCATTGCTCTGACCTCCGATCTCAACCGAAATTCCTTTTCTAAAAAGGACACGGGCTATTTTTATTTACGGGAATCGTGTGTGCGAGGAGGGATGGGGATACGTCACGAGGTATGTCCTGAACGAATCCTCCGGATGAATCGTGGCGGTGGGCGGGGGGGGAATCGGCCGAGCTTGCCTCCGCCTGGGATTCGCCTGGAAGAAACGGTACCAACGGGAAACCGTTCGCTTTGTTTCCATTTATATTCTCGAGACGCCTCGTTGCGTCAGTTGCATACATTTAATTCATTAGAAAACACGAAACTACGCGTACGCACCGCCAATTAAGTCATGTTTACGATCCATCCGCCTCTTGAATCCCGAATCGACCTCCATGGAAGATGTGTACATATAATATTTATTTTGTTTTTATTTTTAAAGCAGAAAGGCAGAAACTCATTCAAATTACTCACAGGGTGTAAAACCCGCTGATTTTTACTGATACCTGCGCTGTAAATAAATACGAAGCAATTTCGTAACAATTTATAAGAGAAAAGGCCAGCCAGGCATCAAATTTGGATAAAATCGAGAGAATTTATTAATCTTTATATGAGACAATAGACAACTGTGAGAGAATTTTTCTTTTTTGATAAAATCTATGGTAAAACCAACAATTTATACCTGTCAAACAGGAGCCGACCAACTATATAGAACAAAAACCACAACTGGTATGTAGTGCGTCATTAACTCATTACTTTATGACCGAGCGATATAGCATATTAGGTAACAGAAATGTTTTACCAAGAAACAAACACTCAACACGATAGAGAAGAATGATACAGCCACGCGTAAAACAAACACTTTTAGCCATGCAGATGATCTCAATAAAGATCGAAACATTGGCACGATAAAGAAATTGTTTTCCTAAAACCTACGTCAAACCAGACCGCATCTCACGGATCTCCGATTAATCGTTAATTTACGGTCATTAAACACCAAACATTGATTGGAATATTAAATTAAATTAGTATATAAAAAATTACAAAAACCAAAAGACTTTTCCTTTAAATAGGCAGAAAACTTTTTTTTATTCACAAAGGTACACTGCATAAGGACGTCGAACATGTATTGGGTTGTCCGGAAAATAATGCAGGATTTTAAGTTTTCATTTAA
>CM077100.1:7816440-7841522 GCA_039619505.1 Cimex hemipterus
TAGTCTGAAAGAAAAAATTGGATAACGAATAATTAGGAGATAACGTGAAATTTGGATAAAATTCAAAGGTGTTATGAAGTTTTAAGCGGAAAAACGGACGTCGGCGCCAAAAAATTGACCATCCAAACCAAAAATGTATATTTTTTGTTTTCTATAAAAATTCATATCTAATGCTTTGTAGGATGTTTAACACGAACGCGAATCGGTTTTTTATTCAACAACAAAAAATTGCCGACCTACTTTACTGAAGCGTGTTTTCGTTTTTCTATCTTTTTCCGTACTTCATATCATTCAATACGATGCTGAATATTATTTTATGATAATCTAAACACAGCTTATACAGACCGATAGAAATGAGCTTCAGCTTTCCAACAGTTGTAATATCTTAGAATTTGAATAAAATCCAGAGGAATTATAAAATTTTATGAGGAACTCTGGATATCGTAATGAAAAAAAATTGCCCCAGTCCAACCCAAAAATTGCATTATTATTGTAATGAAAATTCGTATTTAAGAGCTTAAACGAAACCAGATTTTTTGTTTGTTATTTTGTTTTATTGTTCGATGCTTTAGCGCAAAAACTGTTGATAAATTGAAACGACTGCACTGATGTTTATGAAACTTAATAATAACTTAGAATCCTATAAACAAGACTGAAGATGATCTCAATAAAGGTCGAAACGTTGGGACGATAAAGAAAATGTTTTTCTGAAACCTTACATCATACCAGACCTCATCACACGATTTCTGAACAATTGCCGATTAACGGTCACTAATCTCTACCCATTTATGTAGTAATAAGTTGAATTGGGTAAAAATCCGGAGGAGTTAAGAATTTTTAAACGGAACAACAGGAACGACCGGAGGAAAGGGTCGAACTATAATCTAACGCAAAAATGTTCCGATGTTCGTATTTAGGGGCTTTAAAGTGTGCTTAAAACAAATCCGAATTATTTGTTTTTTCGACAAAACAATTTTTTGGCTTACGAAATGCGTCTTTTTAGGCATTTAAATATAATTTAATTCCATCGTGCATACTATTTTCTTGTAATAGATTTTTTTCTAATCGAATGGTAATAATCTTGAAATAGAAGCATAAAGGTAGTAAAATATATTTTAAAAAATCTGTTTTTTTCTAGCTTCCTAGGGCCCATCGTCAAGAACGTTAGGAGAAGTGCCCAATATTTTTCCGCCTAGTATCCGCCAAAAAATTTATTCAGGGTTTTTTTTTCTTTCGAATTATTCAGGTTGAATGAAAATTTCGTATTGTCGATTAAATATTGACTTTACGATACAAAACGCCCCTCCCCCCCCCCAAGACTTACGCAGTTCAAGCATGCGATTGCAACAACTATTTATTTTTTTTAGAACTGAGTCACACACGATTAAAACAATGAAAATCAAAAGTCAATAATCGTGTTTATCGTGTACTAATTTTATGACGGTTGAAATTAAAAAACCGATGACACTATTGAGAATTACAATCCCCTGTCGTAACAAATCGTCATCAAAATGAAACAAGACATAAACGCTGAACTTTACTGTCTTTTTTTAGTCCCACTCATAAAATGTTCTATTATACCCTTATCATGTTTTTTTTTTTTTTAACGCTTGATTTATTTTCACCTTTTTGTAGTGTGTGATAATGAAATGCATGATTCTTATGAAATATACAATTTATAATGCGGGCCACGGGCCACTCAAGCTTTTGTTATTAATCTTAATTGTTTTCCGTTGTCAAAATTTAATATTTTTTTGTTGTTGTTCGTTTTTAGAGTCGAGATAAGTTCTACAAGGTGGATGTAAAATATGCAAAATTGAACTTCGCGGAAGTTGGCGTAGGAGAACGAGAAAAGCTCCCGATATGGGTACGAAAGTGGCACCTTTTGACCGTTTCACCAAAGCCAATGTGGCCCAGTTTTAAGCCTTATCCACCTCCACGTGGAATTTCAATACCCAAGACTGGAAAAATTACTTCAAATAATTATCTTAAGAGTTTTGATTGTTCTACTCGTCTCAATGTAAAATGATCAATTAATGAATTTTAATATCGAACGGGACGTCGATGTCAGCCTAACATCCGCAGCTTCCCATGTTCGGCAAATTGGTCTTCCTCAAAAGCAAAATTGAAATTGAACTTCTGCAGAATCGTAGGCCATTTTGATCAAAAAAATCTCGGTCTAGGGCAGTTGTAAGAACGAGACTTTTTGACGGATTTATCTACGAATGGCAGCAGAGCCGGAATAAGTGTTAAATTATTTCGATCTTTCATGAGACCCTCCATTGAGGAGGACGAAAATGTTGTAGCGTGTTCTTTGACTTATGGAGCTTATTAAAGACTGACCTGGAACCTGGAAGTACCGCTATCCTATCCTCCTTCGACCGACCACTATATTATTATCCATCCACAAACATTTAAAAACCTACTGAATTTAAAAAAAAAACTAATTTTCCTCTCTAGTTTCTCGTTGTGAATCGGGCCAGAATAGAATTTGTACATTGGTCTCTGTAAAACGACTGTAATCTCCGACGTTTTGTTCAGAAATTCTTTCAGGGAAGATTAATGTGTTGTTGTGAGAGGATTAAGGCACGGGGGCAGAAGGTCGTCGGAACAAGACGGAATTTTTGGATGAAAAGATTTGACCATTGAGTGAATTTGACAAGATGTATTTTGTTTACACCCGGCGTCATCTAGAAATCAGTGACAGCGCAAAAATAATTTTTGTTTTCTAAAAGGGTACTTACGTGTATCGGTAAACCACCACACAGCACTTGAACAAAGCCACAAAAATAGACGGTCTGAGATGAATGAAGTCGGGTGATCGTGAGGAAACTCGAAACGGGCGCAAGAACTACGGCCGACTCTTGTGAGACTGATGTGAGAGTCGGTCGGGTCGAGCCGATCTTGCCCCTACCACGTTCATATCTTCTTCGCCCCCTCTTTATTTTTCTTTCGACCTGCACGGCCGGACTTCTTCTTCGTCTATCTTCTTTCTTTCTCGGTCAAACGATTCGGGAACTGCGGAGCGTCTCTGGCCGCTCTCCGGTGGGTCCGCTCTCCTCCGCTCCGCCCGTAGATCCGGGATCGGTTTCGTTCGGATTCGCCGAAGATTTTACACTGTTTTACATCCGCGTCGTACGGCCAAACAGGGTCAGTGAAAAGTGGTCGCTTTAGATCCTATAAAGAGTCGGCCACTGTGGTTCGGAGGAGGCAAAAATATTTTCTTTTTTTAATATTTTATGTCCGCTCCAAGAATATAATTTATTAAATCCATTATATTTAATGGTCTACCAAATTACTTCTTTCAATTAATTTTTTTATGTAAGGTTTTGGTTGAAATGAAAGAGTTAGTGCCAGAGCGGGATTGGAACCTACGACATGATTGTCACGATAGCTCAGGTGGTAGAGCAGCGGCGTATTTAGCCGAAGGTCGTAGGTTCGAATCTCACTCGTGGCACTGACTTCATTTCATTTCAACCAAAACTTTAAATAAAAATATAATTTGTATTTACTTTATTACATTAAATAACAACTCCCGCTACCGAACAAAATCAATCCCAACATCTATCGGCTTTCACTCTTAACACAGTGATTAAACAACATTAAAGAATACAAAGATAATATAGAAAAAATAATAATTGGTGCAATGTAATTAAGAATTGGATTCAGCGGTGACCTGTGAACAAACAACAAACAATTCTTGAGAAATTATCCCACAATGCTCCCTGCCAAATCCGAACTACGGGAAACAATTGGCGAAGTCAGTTTCAAAGGAAACAAATGAAACATTAATTTGGGAGGAAAGTCTAGGGACATACATAGATAGAAAGAGTGGGTGATTGATTAGAGAGTAGAGTGCGAGTGAGGGGGAGAGAGAAAGAATGAGATAGAGAAAGAGTGAGTGAGTGAGAGAGATAGAGGGCGTACCTGAGAGTGTGTATGGGAGAGAAAGAGTAGGAAAAAGTTATTGAAGATTATATGAGAAAAAGAAAAGGTAGGGAGAAATAGTGAGTGAGTGAGACATTGAGCACAGAGATAGACTGAGGGAGAGATAGTTGAGTGAGAAAGAGAGAATGCGTGAGTGAATGAAGGTGAGATAAAAAGCGTGCGTGAGAGTGTGTGTGTGTGAGAAAGCGGGGAGAGGGAAAGAAAGAATGAGTGACTAAAATAGAGAGAGCGTGAGTGAGAGTGAGACAAAGGTGGGAGGGGGTGAGAAAGAAGGAGTGACTAAAATAGAGAGAGAGTGCGTGAGTATGTGTGAGAGAGAAGGTGAGAGAGAGAGAGAGAGAGACAGGGGGGAGAGAAAAAAGGGGTGACCAAAATCAAGAAAGCGTGAGTGAGAGAAATAGAGAGCGTGCATGAGTGAGTGTGTGTGTGTGTGAGAGAGAGAGAGAGAGAGAAGACATGACTAGGAGAAAGTAATTTAGAGAGATTACATAAGAAAATGAAAAGGTAAGGGGAAAATAGTGAGTGAGACATTGATTAGAGATATAAACTGAAGGAGAGAGAAAGAGGGTGAGTGAGTGAATGACGTAGAGACTGAGTGGAAACGATGGTAAAAGAATGAGCGAGTGAGATATACACGCTTAAAGGATGCTTAAAACAAATCCGGAACAAATGAATTTTGGGAGGAAAGGGTAGGGACTTAGAAAAAAAGCGTGAGTAGAGAGATAGTGATTGGGGGGAAAGAAAGAATGAGTAAGTGAGCGACTCAGAGAGACGGTGCGTGCGTGTGTGAGAGAGTAAGTGGGAAGGAGAAATTGAGAGATACAGGCTTTAAAACAAATCCGAATTGATTTTTCCAACAAAACAACTTTTTGGCTTACTGAAAGAGTTTTTTGTTTTCTCTATCTATAAGTAAATCTAGTTTTATTCATGGAACGGATATAAAATATTTTTAAAAAAATTTTCTCCTCACAGTGGGTTTAATAGGCTAGGAAAAACGGCATTTAAAACATATTTTCCTATTTTTCTGCAGGATGTATACCATTCGATTTAAAACAAATCTAGAATAAAAAAATAGTGGGCAAGTAATTAAATATAAGAAAAGTTACAAAAACAAGAAGACGCTTTCACTAGCTAAATAGTTGTTTTTTTTTAGAAAAAACTATTGGGATTTGTTTTAAGCACCTTTTAAAGCCATATCACTTTCTCCTACTCACTCCCATCTCTATATCGCGCGCGCGGGAGCGCCTACACACACGCGCGCGCGCCCGCTCTCCGTCTCACTCACTCATTCATACACTCACTCAGTCACTCACCCTTTCTATCTATATACGTGCCTACCCATTTCTCTCATTATAAAATAAATTTAACTAATATATATTTAAATAAAGAAACCATAAATTATGGTCCTGGAGCAGACATAAAATATATTTTTAAAAAAGAAATGTTTTCGTATCTTCTGAACCGCAGTGGGCGTAGTATACTAAGAAAAAAAAGATATTTAAAATATATTTTCCTACCTTTGTGTTGTCCTACCTCAATCACTTTCTCTCTTACTCACTCACACATACACACACACTCAAGTACGCTCTCTATCTCTATCACTCACGCTCTATCTTACTCGCTCATTTATTCTCTTCCCCCGCTCACTCTTTAATCAATCAACGAGTGAGTTAGCCTAAGAGAGGGTGATCAAAACCAACTCCAGTAAATACTACAATTTTTCTAATATTACTTTTGTTCAGTGATCCCCCCCCCGTCTAACGCCTAAGCATAGTGGCTGATTGTATCCTCTGCACACACTGGCACATCTTCACACTACCTATTTCTGTTTTCTGTAAGGACAGGTTATAGGCCATTATGCCTGTACCTATACGTATAAAAAGCTAGTAGGATAATCAAAGTTTCAAAAATACTTTGTTGCTTTGTTTTTTGTTTATTTTAATACATTGCAAGATAAATACAAATAAATTTAATGCAGTCTTTTTTCAATACAACGATGTTTCATAGGAAATAAGTAACAATTTAAAGATGCAATCACTAACAATCTATAAATCTCTCTAATAATACCCACTTCGGAAGTAAATAAATTAAAATTTTTATACAAAGGTGATTTATCACAGACAATAATCCAAAATAATATAAGTTTTAACATATCAAAATATTAAATACAACATGAATGCCTTACAATTAACAATGCATAATTGGAAAATTGGTGAAACATCTCAGAACAATGATATGGCAACATTATTGTATCAACAAACAGCAAATAACTCTATAAGGTTTTTGAAAATTCACTATTACAACAATAAAGTTGACAATTTTTGCTCCTATTGGTAGATCAATTTCAGAAAATAGTGAATTTTCATCACATACATATGTACATGTACAAATATGAAAGCAGTGTTTCTACTTGCAATAAACAAATAAAAAACTAGCCACTTTTTAATTTCAGCGTAGCACTATTGTACAATTTTAGCATTAAAATGAAATGAAATTTGATCTAATATATTGGGCATTGTTTAAATCTATTAAAAAATGGGCTAACATCCCCTAAAAATATTACAAAGCATTTTTGGCACATTCGATTAAAACTTCCGAGGTTGAAATTTACATGACTATTCTAAAAAATTTTGAGGCAATTGTTCAAATACAAACAGATTAGGGCGTTTGTAATCACTATTCAACCTTTTGAAGGTACCTAGGATTTTTTTTTTCTAAGCCAAACATATAACAATTCTGGAAAAACTTACTCCAGGGATTTAATTAATAATGAAATCATATAGCGATAAATACTTTTTTTAACACATGTCACTATATACACCACAGTTCAAGAACATGTAAATTTTCTTTAAATTTTGAAATTAAACAGCACACTGTGACAAATCGACGAAACGAAAGTGAAAAAAAAATTTACATTGCTTGTGCACCATTACATTAATTATGGTTTGCAGTACTGCCTCATAAAGTGATACAACAATAAAATATAAAGTCAAATTAAAATTATGATAATCCCTACATAAGAGCATCTATTTATCCATAAGATTCAGCAGTATTTGTATTGGCATTTAAAATAAGTCCTTAGCTTTTATTCAATAATTCAATTTTATCTATTTGTGGTTTGAAGTAAATTTTATAAGAGCAGCTGGATATGCTTTTTGTGGTGATATTTGGGGTGTCTGAAAAGATTCTGCATCAGGGATATGCAGGGCAAGGCGGGACAGTGACTTCATTCAATTATGCTAATTTTTTGAAGTACTAAATGTACAAACAGGCACGTTAAGATGATCAAAATTTTTGCATTTCACTTGAAACGCAATTATATAGAAAAGTAAAATATCCTAGGGAAAATGGTAGATCTCAAGGATATACGCAGGGAGAGACAAAATGCTTGCACAATACATTTTGACTTATAAATAAACGGACATGTTCCATTTCAGTTGATCAAAATAGACCGTCACTGACAGTAAAAGTCTTCAGGAAGATGATGGGACGTCAAATTTATAAGTATGGAGAGGCAAGGCAGTGTTAACCGTCTGTATGAGAATGCTAATTAGATTTCAGTTGTTCAAAATACAGTCACAACGAACGATAATGGGAAGGAGTTAAGTCAGGGTTATAAGCAGGGCTAGGCACTGACTCCATCCATTTATGCAAATATTGACAGTGTTAAACGTCTGTATGAGAATACTTATTAGATTTCAGCCGTTCAAAATAGAAATGTCACAATTGATGACAGGAAGATGGAGTCAGGGTTTTAAGCACAGTATGGTACTGATATTTTGTTTCTGCCAACTTCCTAGCTTATCAAGAATTTGCTTTTATTGGATTAAAACAACAGTTTAACAGCAAGTTTTAAAGTTATTAAGATATTTACAATTAATACAGGGTATTGAGAGTGAATTGGATGAAAAGTGGGTCCTTTGAACAATGTCCAGAGATGAAAGCCCCTTGGGAAAATATGGATTTGGCAGTCTGAGGGTGGTGCTTTATTATAAGCTTCTTTCACCCAACCAATCCATTAAGTCCAGTATGTACCGTACATAATTTAAGTATTAAAGTCAGCAATATGACCACAATTAATCAGCATTGGCTAATCGTAAGATTTTTTTTGCCAGAATAATGCCCTAGAAATCGTTCGAACTTGGCCGGGACATGCTAGCCACTGGATTCACCTGACATAACCCATTCAGATTTTCACTTATTCCTGGTTTTAGAAAACTACATTAACGGGAAAAACTTTATGTAACTAAAGCTGGGTTTCCATTGAATGAAAATCACTCGAACAACACTTCTGCGAAAATTGTCTCATGTTATGGATACTTAGCTGGGACTCCGAAACTTTTGGAGCAAGGATGTTTCAGAGTGAGTCGGCTGTCAGTTTCTTAATGTGCATCAAAGTGCCTCCCGTTGTCTGTTTCTCTCCATGTAAATTCAGATGTGTCTCGAGCTTCAGATGTACCAGGAGGGCTGTATTCGGCTCATCCGAGGTACCGATTTTTGTGGGATGCTAAATATAAAAGTGTAATCATAAGAACAACAGAGGGAATGCATGTGGAGAAATGTGTTGTTTTCATCATTTCTTTTTCTTTTCATTATTAACATAACATGTTAATGCCGCAGCAGTTGTATATATGAACAGCATGTTTGACTTGTGCAAATTGATGGTTCACCTTTTTTCACCACGTGGAAATGGATAACCCGAAACAGCCATTTCGTGAGGTACTCTTGTGTTCATGGAAACGCAGTTTTAGGAGCAAAAAAACACATCGAGGAGTTCATTGCTCAAAAACCTGAGACACTGTGGGAGAACAGGATTACAAAATTATATGGAAGATGGATTCAAATGAATTTGAATTTACCATTAAAAAAGCCTCGGACTTATTTTACAACTTGATACTATGTTTAAATCCATATAGCAATCGTGCATTTCAATCTTCTGCATTGATGAAACATGGAGAAAATATATCACCTAATTGGGTCGTAAATGTGAATTAGTTCCATTTTACAAAATGGTTAATTTTATAATTTAAGCACTCGCGACATATCGCTTTCCTATGAAAGTAATACTGATTGTTTTTTGCAATTCAGGGACATAATGAAATTGTAATCAAACATTATGACATTATAACGTTAAGACATCTTTAAATTTTCAAATTAAATGACAGTAATTAAAAGTTCCTTGACAATCTAATAGTGGACATTTAATCTATTTTTTAATAAGGTACTAAAACTTTGGCTGAAATTTTGATTTTGGTTGTATTTTTTGACAATTATTTTACTAATAGACTAGATTTTTCTTTTTCTACATGGCTGTTTACATCCATACTTAGGTATAATATTAAAATAGTTATTTTATTATAGACCATTAAACAGTGGTGACGGACTGTCATTAAAGTTGGTTTTCACTGTTAATCCAATAACTGTTCTAGTTTAAATTTTATATTAATGTTAATTACCAAATTGATTATTTACTCTCTCATTTTGAGGTCACTGTTTACTTACGATTAGTTAAAACAACTAAATTTTATTACCTTACATTATTTATTAGGCCTTCTCGAATTTTGTAGAAAAATAGTCTTAAAAAAAGTTAATATCTTTCAGTGTTAAAAATAGACCACTTTTCAAGCAATCAATTTTTTTTTTAAACTAATTTTTAATGTTAGAAATACGAATGACTAAGAACTAAAGGGCTTTTTTTCACTTTTATGTTTTTTCTGGGGATATTTTATAGCCTAAGCCAGCCATTTTCTGTGGATTGGGATACACCGGATTTTCTATGGCGCCTTCTCCAAATTTCAATTCCAAAAAGTCATGGATATTGTTCGGAGCAGAGACGGTACGACCTACAAAATCTATACTGGACAAGGGTTTCAAATAATGCTCCGGAAACTCCATGTCTTGTCTGTGCGTTTTAAACCAAGTACTTTTGGTCATCGTACCGTTTCGAGAATAAAACGGAAATATATCGACATGGAGTCTGTTTATTTGACTGAAATGCACTCGGAAAAAGTCTCCTTCCATGGCTTTTTCCCAAATAAAACCTTGCTCGTCTGCTGTAGGTTTTGTTTTAGCTCTTAAAAGCCATATACATCTACTGATGTCTTCCTTGTAAATACCAATATCGACGTCGTAATCCCATGGTAAGATGTCACCTGACCTTATGGCACCGAGAAGGCTTCCTCCTTCCAGCCAGTAACGTGTTTGAGATTGCTCCAATTGTTGAAAAACGTGTCTCGCCGTTCGCCTCAACCCTGCTAAACAGCAAGGAGGAGTCCATTTACCTTCCCAGAGGTACTGCGGCGTGTCGTCGACGACTGTACCGAAACAACGTGGCGTATCTCTCCGACACCCATACCACTCTACGAGTCCATTTTCACGCACCACTTTCTTTAAGCCCAAGCTTCTAAACATATTGTGGGTCCTATCCTTTTCAAGCTGCTGAGCTTTCCACTGATTGTGCGGGTTGCTGTACAGTTCTTTGCCGCTACCAAAAGGAAGGTCTCTGATCACTCTTGTCTGAAATAACACAACGATTTTAAACAAAGGAATATACAAAATAGTTGATTAAACTAGAAAAATAAGTACTTGGTATTAAAGAGGAAAATTTTTGTACATTATTATTTGGAGGTGGTTAGGGGTAGAAGAATTAGGTAATAAACTTTTTTTTAATGTCTTATTTTTACAACCAAACCTATTTCCGGTATGCTAAATATAAATAAACCTAAATACTCCTGTTGTACCGGCACAAGTTCCTCACTGAGGATGGTGCAATACCAAAAGGCATTAGAATAACTCAAAAACCCACAACTGGAGACAGATCCTGTAAATGGACCCTGTGCTGGTTCAACATGAATTCACAGACTTTCAGACAAAACCCCATCATCAACTCAAACCTAAACACATTAAAATTTAAGGGTTGCGCAATAATTTAGTCCAGTGTATTTTTGAATATTATTTTTTTTTTCTTATTATTATTCCTCTTATTACTAGTTATCTAAACTGGTTTTTCATTCAATGCAGAGAAGACTGAGAAGAAAAATTGGTGTCGCATACGGGACTTGGACCCACAACCTATGGCCTAAGGGTACCCCAGGCGGTCTGAGGAGTGGTAGGACTTTTAATCGGACACTGGCATCTGAGAAAACTATGTAACATGAGCATGATGATCCCATTTGCAGATCATGTATTGAGGAGGGAGAAACAGCCACTTATATCATCTTCGAATGAAATTGTAGCAGCAACAATCAATGAGGTAGTACTTCTGAGAAGAAGAATTGAGTTGAATGCACTTAACTAGGGAACTAAGAAGGTAGAATAAGCCAGAAGGCTGCAGTACTTGGGGAGAAGAAAACCCACTTCCTAATATCCTCATCATCATCATCAATTGTTAAAGGCTAAAAGCAAACACCAAAAAATTACCTTAACTGCTTTCATCAAGAAAGAAAAATACAAGGCCTACGCGTCTATAATGAAATGCTGCAGTTCAAAAATGAGGTTAAATACCTATGAATAATCATCTTGAAAGACTCACTTGCAGAATATCATAACAAAAAGAAAATTTTGCTAATGACCACAAAAAGAACCCTAGGCGAACATGAGGATTAAAACCTAATATGGGCCATTGGTTATACAAGGCAGTAATAAGATCCAAAGTAGCCTATGGATCGTTAATCTGGTGGAACAAAGTTCAACAGAAAGTACCTATCCAAAATCATAGGGAACATAAAAAGATTAGCAAACCTGTATGAATGAAATGTCAATGAAAAAATACCCTCGATTGCACTAGAAACTCTGCTATACCGACCTGGCACTGGAACCTAACCTATGGCACCTAACCATTCCTAACCATGTTCATACACAGAGAAGCCAGGAAAAGCTCAATTCAGCTCCAAAAACAATCAAATTTGATGGGAACTAAACTATTCGGGCACATGACCATAATTAATAAAATCGGACAATCATTCTTAAAAATGAGGACTGCATCATCCCAGAAACATTCTTTACAACATCCTATAAAGTCTCAACAGATAATAAAGGAAAGGAAGAATTCAGGAGAGCATCAGATACAATGACATGGTATACAAATGGCTCCAAAACAAACAAAAGAACTGGATCGGGTGTTTTCTGAACCAAAGCATCCAATAGGAACCAAATAGACCAAAATATGACCAATCAAAAAATTAAACATTAGGGAAGTGCACTTTGATCTTTCAAGCAGAAATACATCCCACCAATGCTTAGCTTATTCTCTAGAAAATTTTGAAATTTGTGTTACCTTGGCAAAATCACGACAAAATTTGTGAATGCATCCGAAATTGCAAAACCTGGTGGGTTATCTTGGGTGCCAGGGACAGAACTTTAGGTAACGGAAAAGCAGATAACCTGGCCAAAGGGGATCTACAAGACCATATATAGGCCCAAACCTATACTTGGATATAACAAAAACCAACACAGAATCCTCCATCAAAGTGGATAAAACTTAAGGGTGCTAAACGCAGTAAACTTATGATAAAACAACCGTCACCAAGATTGTTAAACTCACTGCTGCAGCAGGAGAGGGCAAACTTAGAGGCGCGATAGGATCGTTAACTGGTCACCAGCATCTGAGAGAACATCTGCATAGCATGGGTATATAAAACGAAGATCCCATCTGCAGATTAGGCAATTAGGATAAAGAGACAGCCGCCCATATCGTCTTTGAATGTGAAGCAACGCCTCAACGAAGAGTCGATTGTACTGAAGTAGGGAAGTAGGAACATAGAAGAACGCTGCATATCCACTATGTTCAAGAACAAGTAGTACTCTATGATCCTGTAACCACTTCAAGTGGGGGCAAGGCCACGAACATGTATGGATTAACATGATATCCAAAATAGTGGCTAGTGCAGTATTTGCCTTAAGATTATAGAAGTCCCCGTCATTTTTAGTGAGTAAATTTCTATGAAAAGAGAGCTGACCAAGACTTCCAGTTTATTTGTTTTTTTACCAATTTCTCGCCATGTGTCTTCTTTCAGATTTTTTGTATATAACTAGAATCTTTAGGGTCCCACAATAATGGGTAATTTTCATACAATTCGATAAGAACGAGGCATTTTTTCTTACAGCCATTTTATGATTTTGGAGATTGCACAATGTGATGTGAGGTAACACATTATATAACGTTCCTCACTAGCGCCCATAAACGTACAATGCTCCCCGCCCAAAAACCAAAAGCCATTGGAATGCTCTTGAATGTCCGTGAACTGTTACACGCTCCGAGCGCAAAAGTGTACACACTAAAGAGGAATCTGGTTTGCAGTGCGTAGTGGGTAGGCAGGTTAAGCCAGAAGACTGCAGTGCCTGGGGACGAGAAAAACCCGCTTCCTAGTATCCTCATTACAATCACCATCATCACCATGCACCACTTGAGCTGACTTCTGTCCTTGAGACACCAAGCCCAAATATTATAATTTTATATTTTAATCAATTTACCAACAAGATACTGTTTATGTTGAGTGCCATGGCATCCGGTGATGGTCCAACATCTACGGTCTGTTTGCAGCTTTGATCTGGCGACCAAGACCCAAGGGGTTAAATGCCTGGGTAGACTCATACCCCATCCCTAAAAGGTCCGGGACTTGCTCAGCTCACGTGTCCTGCATAAACTTCTTGGATTTGTTCACAAACCCCAAGATTTTGGACCATTTAATCTCGGGGAGTGATTTGGTGATGCCCTCCTTCAAAAGTTTCAAATCTAGACCTAGCATACCTGCGAGGTAGTGCCTTGCCGTTTCTTCTTTTCTTTTGCAAAAATGGCAAAAAGGATTTGGTAGAATACCAATTACGGAGAGGTGTCTTCTCAGTGGGCAGTGGCCTGTCAGGATACCTATCAGCCTCCTAATTCCCTTCCTTGAGATAGAAAATAGCCATTTCGATTCTACTGGTTTGATCTCCTTAACAAACTCTTTCAACTGCCTATGTCCGGGGGATAAATTCTACTCCCTAAGAATTGTTTCATGCCCCAGTTATTGATACTGCTTACTACTATATGATACTATACTGCTTTCCTGTCCTCATAGAGTGTGGTAATACCAGTTGTGGCCTGAGAAACACAGTATTAGAGCCAGGTTATCCACATCTTCACTGCCATGGTGTCCTTTAAGTGCTGGTATCCAAATAATGGTTACTTTGTTCTCAAACCTGGAAGAGATCCTATTCATAAGATCTACTGTTTCCTCAACCAATCGTGAGGTTGACAAATCTTTTTGTAATGCCCTAAGACTAGCCTGACTGACAGAAAAAATTCCAATTTCTTTTCTCTTAATTTTATTTTCCATAAGTGTTCTACAACACACGTTAATAGCCCAGATTTCTGCCTGAAAAACTGAGGCGTTATTACAAAGAGGAGAGGAGACTGACATTTAGTGTTTTTAAAATTATCTAATGTTCTTCTCCTGCTAAACATTATCAATTCTAGTTCAAGGATTAATTGATAAACCTTTGTTACAACACTGCCCATAAAGCAATCCCATGGTGTTTTCTATCAGTAGTGAAAGAGTCAGAGGATCCCTACCTGTGAGCATTATAAGGGGCCGCAGTAGCCGAATGGTTGAGGCATCAGACTCTCAGCTAGTAGATCCGGCCGTGGGTTCGATCCCCACCATCGCCTCCGGAATTTTTCTTACGCCTAAGGGGACCGGTGGCCGCAATTGAAAGAAATTAACACAGCATTCATCAATGAAAGAGGCGGGACGAGATCTCAGGAACCCTGAATCTGGTCACAACCCACTTCAAAAATGAGTTTCTTCGATGGAAGAACACCAGTATGACAGGGGCTCAACTTCATATTTGTTACGAGCCCTCCCCCAAAAATACATAGTCCCTGGTATCCATTGGAAAAAAAATCATCTGATAATAATTGACTGTAGAAACCTGAATTATTCGGAAGTTCTATTAAGTTGTTTACTGTAATTAACCATAAAAGAGGTGACAAACAGCCTCCCTATGGACAGCCTCTTTATTGTTAATTCTAATAATGCTACCGCTTAAGCACATATTGACCATCTTTCCTTGTAAGTATGTCTTCACCCATCTAGTAAGGCGATGGTCGACATTGTAAGAATCAGCATTACCAAACACCCCTTGGATACCGAAGAAGCAACCTAGTGTATATTCATTATTAAATAATGATTTCTCAATCCTGCCTATCAGTGAATCCACGGTCTGTTTGCAGCTTTGATCTGTAGGGCTGGTAAAACAGAAGAAGATGAAAGTCAAAAGTCAATAGTCGTACCTTGATCCCTTTGGCGGCAGATTGGACGTAAAACGAATCCGGGAACGGTAGCATGAATGGATCCGTAAGAGTTTTGAGGATGTCCGTCCTGAGGAGTGTGGCGTGTTTCCCTTTGACGAAATCACACTTGTCGTCGTTGGATTCTTCGAACTGTATAATCCACTCTTTCGGATTGATGTGGGTGTTGAGGCATCCGACGGGTTTCGTCGCTTTGAACGTCGCGGCGACTATCTCGTTTTTCCCTTCGTCGATCGTCTTGAACATCTTCTCCAGTGTCTTCTTCGTGTGGATCCTCGCAGAGTCCGGCATGAAGAGGACGTAGTCGCCTTTCAACTGGAAGACCGGCGTCCTCGATTCGAACGAGTTGTTCAGGCTAGACTGAAGATAGACGTGCCTCACGTTTTGGAAAAGAGTGTTGGAAGTGTTGAAAAGTAGAGGCGGGTAGGGAGGCGAGTCGGTCACGATCAGTATGTTGATTTTAGGGTAGGTGGACGTTATCGACCTCACCGTGTTGGGGATGTCGTTTTCGAAATTCTCGAAGCCCCGGATGACGATGGTGATGTTTTTCTGCACGATATCGTTCATCGACGGAGGCCTCCTCGCCTTCTCTCTTTTTTGAACGGTCGTCGATTGGCCGTACTGCCCTGTCGAGACCCCGGCCAGCTCGTTCTGGCTCTTCAGCAGGACCCAGACGAAGTAAAACGCGACGACGTTGAGTAAAACCACAGAGAGGGCCAAAAGTTTGGCGAAACGGATTCTCATCTTTTCCTTGCTCGCTGTTTTTTTATTATCAAAATCCGTTCCAATGGAAATAAGAGCCAGACGTCGTTCCGGGTGTCCGCCTCGAGGGGAAAAACCGACGCCCGTTCATTCCGGCTGTAGAGACGGGCCTTCTGCCGAACAAGACTCCCCACGACATTCAATGGATTATCAGATTGGTTGTTTGTTTGCAACCTCGGTAAACGGCTACCCGCCGTTTGTCCGCCTACATGCTATTTCCGTTACGTCACAAACCGGGAACGATCGGGGATCTTCGTCCAAATCACGGTTACCGTTTCCAATCCAGACCTTAAGTTAATATTTATTTATTATAGAGGAAAAACCTATAAAAAATATGCAATATTTGCTTTTGGTTTTATTTAAGGTCAGATCTGGACATAATTGATATTTTTATTAACTCTATTTTTTGTATTCTAAAACACTCAACTCTTCTTCTCTTTGCTAATAGCTTGAATTTTTTCATGCCTATTAATTCCAAACTCTAAAGATGACCACTTACCATTTCAGTAGGCTTGAATGCTCTTTATCGCTGGTCTTTGAAGAACCATCCTTTTTTAATATTGATAAATGTTAAGACCTAAACATTATGGAAATAATTACAAATAAAGGAAGAGCAACAAATTACAAACATAGATTATTTAAACATTATGAGATACAATGATGTTTTTAGATCGACCTGCAGATAATCAGTGTAAAGTTCAAATCTTCTTTAAGGTCTTTACTAGGTGAAAGTAAGACAATAAATTATATTGGAGTATTTAAAGATCTTGAAATGCAGTCTGATATGAAGTAGGTTAGAAAGATTTTTTTTTATCTTGCCAATGTTTCAATCTTTATTGAGATCATATGAGTGTCTGGGATTTATAAACATTATGTCAATTATACAAATACAATATTAATATGAATTTATACAAATTTGAAACAATGTAGAACTTTTAGGTTTAATCAAAATATTTGTTCGTTGTATAAGAAGTTAAATCTGAACATATTTAATAATTTCATCAACAACCTTTTTTCTATTCTAAAACCCCCAACTTCTCTTCTCTTTGCTAATGGCTTAAAATATACAAATTTTATAAAACTAGCTTAATAGAGGTTGATGGAGTACTTGATATACTGCTATCGACCCTCTCCCACCACACATTCACGCTAATAAATACATTCACTCTCAACACAAATCATGTATAAACAACTATTATTACTATATATAATAGATCATCCTGTTTCCCCCTGAATCAGAACCAAAATCTGTACTGACGTGATTAAAAAAATTAGTCCATTTCATATCCAACTAATTGAGAAAAGTAATTAGAATATGTGTTTATTGTTCATGCATTTTTTGTTAATAAAACAATTTGCATTAATTAACACCGTAGTTGTTATACAATATTGTGGCTGATATCTGATATAGGGCAAAGTTTGCCTAAGTGTATATCAACTAGTACTAACTTTCTTTAAAATAAATCACCCATATTGCTTGAAATGAGAAGATGCTGATACAAATGTAATTAAATTTACCTAGAGACATATAGCATACAAATTTTATTTATACTCATATTTTTTTAACCTAGCCTTTAAATAATTTACCAATGTTTTCATTCCGATCTAAATATAATATACATATAAACTGACAGAAAAAATCCCACCAATTGAATTTTTCATGGTCTCGGTAAAATAAAATTCTGCTCATAATTTGTCTCATTGTGTTTACCAATAAATATTTGTTTATCCTATGTTTTAAATTGGGAATATCAATTAGTCAATTAGACGTTAGCATGCTTAATCTTTAACCCATAACAAGTATAAAGGATTTGTCAATGTTTAATTTTTACTTTTATTTGGAAATGTTTATTCAGTCTCGTTTGAATTCTGAAACAATAAACAGTTTAGTTTTCATATTTGTTTTCTTAATTTCAATTTTAAACATAAAAATGCCATTTAGTGCTGAGGATGTTGCGCGTGGTGTGGCACTTATTGATAATGGACATTCCATCATGTATGCGGTTGTTGCCATTGAAGATATCCACAAAACACTGTGATACGCCGTTAGATGTTTTAGAGAAACTGGGTCCTGCCATAGGACTTGTACTGAACCCCCCAGGGTAACAGAAACACAGGATGACCATTTTTTTCACTTTGAGAATTTTGCAAAACCAGCACTTTACCATTGTTCAAACGATTCATCAGGTCCAGGAAGTTCGAGGTATCCAAATTTCTGAACGCAGTGCTCAAAGAAAATTAAATCAGAATGGACCACTTTTCGCCTTGTAAGAGGACCAGAATTGACCAGAACGTACATACACCAGGCTCGCATTTGGTCAAGTACACAGTCATTGGTCTTTGGATGATTGGTCTGCTGTACTTTTTACAGATGAGTGTAGATTTGCTCTACAATCTACAGATGGTCGTAAAAGTGCGGAGAAGGCGAAATGAAAGTGTGTAAATTTTTCCCAGAGTCAACCTTTCCAACTAGCTAAGTGATGGTGTGGGCAGGAATTTAACTGTAGAGTCGCACAGAATTCATTGTTGTTCATGGGCGGCCAGTCGCTATTTGGATGAAATTTTGGAACATCATGCATTGCCTAATCTTGATGAAATCAGCAGCAATCCTGTTCTAATGCATCATAATGTCATGTCCACATGATGGTTGCATAGTACAAACGTATCTTCAACACCATAACATCAGGGTCTTAACCTGGCCAGCCCATTCTCCAGACTTGAACCCCATCGAACATTTATGGGATAACTCAAAAGATGAATAAGAGCACGTCCATCACTTCCTGACATTCCACAATCTTGAAAGGACTCTTCATTAAGAACGGGCTAATCTCCAGCAAAGAGACATTTCCAGACTGGTAGAAACTATGCCGAGATGTCTTCCAGATGCAATTAAGGTAGAAGTAGGAAATACGCGATATTGAAATGTAAATTAAAAATCTAGAACAAAATTAAAACAATTTTATGTGTCCATCTTTTAACTGTTTTGTGTGGGTGGAAAATTTTGTGTCACTGTATTTTTAAAAATAAAATATGTTCCTAGTTGATATTAATGATTAAGTGCTATGAAACATTAATACTTTTGAAAAAGAATATGTATAAGAAAATAGAAAAAAAGGAGGGAAATGACGAGGACTGCGATGACAGATTACAAGGATGCGTAGATACTAAATGGTGGGGTGGATGCAGACGTACTGTACCTTCTGTTTCTCTTCCTAGTTCATAGTCAATATTTATTGACTTTCGGTTTGTTTGTATTTCTTAACCTGGACTTTATTATTTAATCTTCATTCTCTGACGAAATTCTCTGCTTTGGACGGCACCAATTCAAAACACAAATGACGGAGCTCTCGTTGACTTACGATGGTACTATTCAATTCCCAACGTTTTAGAAAATTATCAAAGTTATTATTATCGCTTTTTTTACCAGCATCAAAAGTGGTTCGTTTCTTAATTGTTTTATAATTAAAATTACAAGTGTAAAAACGTAGTTTGAAAGTAAGTAAGTGGTCGTTCGTATGTGACATTGACTAGGTCTCAATATCTCAAGGAGTCATCATCTTTGTCTTTGTTTAAAACTGTTTGAAAATAGGCAAACAGTTCTATAGTGCAGCAAGTCTAGTGATACCTCACGCCGCCTTTCGAGAAAAGCTGATCAAACGGAAATAAAAATTTATTGCCCCTTTGACAGCCTCCACTGAGTGTAGGAGTGTTGCCACACTTAATTCTGTTGATACCAGCTTAAACTCTTGGCCAAACCAGGTACGGTACTGTGTGACCCTAGGAATTCGCTTTCATGAAGTCATTGGGAGGGCAGGTTTGACTCTGGGGACGACACTGCCCTGGATACTTCCGGTTGTAGTAGTCCAGGATGGTCTCACGGTATTAGTCAAGTTGTGTACACTGACACACCTTTACTGAGCTGCAGTCTTAGAACTTTGATTGGTATTCGCCAGTTTTCAGCTCGTCTTAATGGACAAGTCTAAAACTGATGAGGGTGTGATGTGCGCCATGTATAACAGGGTTCATCCATCTCATGGACGTACCCGAGGCACTGCAGTGTATACAGCCAGAACTTTTTGCAATCTGGTATGTGCTCGGGGTGATTTAAGGTGGTGCGGAAAAATTTCTCTTCATATCTGTATAAGCCTTCTCACTAATAGAGGGCATCTTTTGTTTGTGGACAATCTGTGCAATGTTTCTGCAATCTATATGCCACCAGAGACTGCAGTGTCCAGCCAGCAATCCTACTATCGTTGTAGTTAACATGTCCTAAGTTCAGTAGATCTACCATTTAATTCTATGCTGTTCCTTTAAGGAAGTTTTTCCTCTGCCTCAGCCCTGGAATACATTCGCATCGAACAGATTAATCTTAACCCATTGTCTGTTTGATCTAAGTTTTTGACAATCTGATATATTACAAGAGGGAAAATGGTTTAAGGCTGGTAAGCATCTTCACTTGATTGACTTTCCTTGTCCATTTTATCATCCAACTTGTTGCCCCTTGACCCTGTTACTCAAATAACAATAATTCTGTTGTCTAATAGCTCTGAACTTTACTGTGCGAGCTGATGACTATTGGTTCATTAGTAATAACCAGTATTTTGATTTCCTTTGTTCAATAACAACTGAAGGAAAGTGGTTATTGCCTTAGGCTTTATGAATTCTTGTGAAATTTATTATCAAGTCTGAATTTTGGGATCAACAGACAAAAATCTTAAGCAATAGTATTGTCTTGTAGTAATTGTTAAATTAATAAATGTTAAAAATTGATTGTAAGAACGGTTCCACTGTTCAAAATAAATGTTGTAAGTAGATTATTATTAATTAATATATGTATACAATTTCTAGGGTACCAGAATTATGATGAACGATATTTACATTCCAAGCTACAGATTGGTGCAGGATACCAAACCGTATTACGTCTATTTAATCCAAGTATGTGCTAGAGAACTTGGTCTCTTTGGTACTGTCGAAAAAAGATACAGTGCTTTTCATTCCCTACACAGAGAAGTAAGTTAAATTTTGAACTGTTTTCAGAACGATTGATTTTGAATCTTTTACTATTTATTAAAGCTCAGAAAACAATTTTCAACTCCTCCATTTCCACCGAAAAGAATAAGATGCTCTCAAGTGAGAGTACTCGAACAAAGGAGAAAAGAGCTTGAAACCTATTTACAGACAATGTTTCATTTTGTGCCAAGCAGAAATTTTGTAACTAACTTTTTGGGCTTGCCATCATCCTCAAACCATTCTGTCAACAGGTATTTTACACCATCTTAAAATATTTTCGCAACGTATACGATATACAAGTGATTAATTAATCATTAATTATTTACAGTGACAATCATCATCATCAACCTATATTCAAACTTGAAAACTCAATGTTTACAAAACGAACTGGCTTGCCTAACATAATCAAAGACGGAGTACTGGATGCTCTTTATGGCCCGGCAAATCAAGTTTCTTGACCCTACTATTATTGGTCACTGGTACGTGTGATTGATTACCTCATAGATTAAAAATACCAGCCCACTGTTTGTGTAGTATACATTTAAATAGTGGAGTACAGGATGAGAAAGTAATCCAAATGGGCTCATGCCAGCACTGAGTCAGGAGTAGTTACAGTATTTGGAAATTGGCAAAGAGAGCTTTTGTTCACCTAATTAATCAGGAGTAGTTACAGGATTTGGAAGATAGGAAAACTAGCCTTTTTCTCCTAATGAATCAGGAGTAGTAACATGATTTGGAAGTAAGCAAAGTGAGCTCTTGTCACTCACTGAATCAGGAGTAGTTACAGTGTTTGGAAATTGGCAAAGAGAGCTTTTTTCACCTAATTAATCAGGAGTAGTTACAGGATTTGGAGGTAAACAAAGTGAACTGGCACTCACTGTGTCAGGAGTTGTTACAGGATTTGAGCTCCTGTCACTCACTGAATCAGGAGTAGTTGAGGATTTGTAAGTTAGCAAAATGAGCTCCTGCCTCTCACTGAATCAGTAGTATGACTTGTTACATAAAGAAGCATGTGAAGTACTAACATACCAAATGCGTTTTTTGGTTGTTATTTTGTATGTAATTTATCTAAATATCTTAATGTTACATAAGATTTTCTAATAGTTTGTATTATTCACAGGAGGCTGATAAATGAAATCCACGTAATGTGAAATGATGTGCCAAACCAATATGGATATCAACATTAATTTTATTAAACTCAAACAAAACTGTATATTTTAAATTAATCTAAATTTTTAGAAAATATTTGTAATGTTGTTGATCTCTATAAGTGAAATCTCATAGACATATCGTAAATAATAGTCATTGAAAATCAAATAGTACAAGAGTGAGAAGAAAAATAATACAAATATTAAGGATGTCACGAGTTAAAATTAAAAATCAAATTTATCTTATATTTTCTATAAACTGATCATAATTTCAAAAAGGGAGTTTTGCAATTGAGTTAGCCATAAGTTCAAGTGCTTTTTGGGAAAAAAACAAACATTTGAAAGTACGTTGGGATGAACTCAGGTCTGCTGATATATGCTTACTCGATATTTAAATGGCCATATAAAGCTGCTCAATTTTTGTCATTGATTTAAAAAAAAAAAATACCCTCTGTTCCAGTTATGTTTTTTAATGTACATTAATGCTAAAAAAAAGATGATACTCCAAAGAACTTGGTTTAGATTGAGTACAGTAAAAGCTTGAAAGTCAGGAACTGGGAAAATAAAATTAGCTAGAAAGCAGGAGAACATTTAATATCAAACCCCTGTTTCTTAGTATCCTTATATCATCATTATATTTTCAAGCAAATAATGTATAAGTCAAAGGCATGTTTGCAAAATGTTTTTTACGACAACAAAGAATGACATCTTGAATATTTTTGATAAAATTAATATTGGAATGCAGAGTGGTAACTTAGACTTTTTTTCTCGCCCGTTTATTTATTTTGTTTTTCTCTGATATTTACAATGAAGCTGTGAGATCAAATTTTTTATTACTCTTTTGTAGGAGGAGAGAGAACTGTTGCTCATTCACGAATGTTATTATTTTCAGGCTGTTAATGTCTTAGACAAGACTATTTCATTGTGAATTATTTTTTAAATAGTTGTAGTTTGTGTAGAATGTTATATTTTATTGATTGCATATATCATGACAAATTGTGATATTAAAAAGAGATTCACCATTTTTTTAACTGAATACAATTTGAAATTGAAAGCATTTTTAAAAGTGATTGTAATTGTGGTCCAAATAGACTCATTTTAATTAAAATTGGTGAATGTTTTGAAGAAATAAATTTAAAACTGAATTTACCGGTGGTAACAATCAATAGTAGTGCATGTAGTTGGTGATCTTCGGTGATACGAGAAAATACACTATCTATTTGTTTGTACAGCAATTAATACGCATGAAAGATGTACAATAAAATCAAAAATAATAAAGAATAGTAGATAGTTGGATTTTTTTCTCCTGAAATTATCTCACAAAATGCCCTTAATTTAACAATATAAACTGACTTGTCCAATTGATGATTCTCGTCAGTCTTCTGCCCTGTGTACCCTGGTACTAAAACAAGGCTAAATTGGTTGTCTGAAGGACTTTGTTGCAGTCCCGAACAACTCTAAATCCGATAATCCGGTAATCCGATACCCCACTGGAACAATTATTTCAGATTACTGAGACAGCACTGTATTAAGGCTTAAGGTCAGGCAAACTCTAAAATCGTTCAAGTGATATTCAATTAGAATTATTTTTGAAGTTGAGAATTTAAAAAAAAATGTAGTTTAATTTACCATTTGAGGTTTGAGAAGTTGATCTAGCGTTAAAATAAATTAGGCAAGGTCAAATTGTTCGATAACCGCGTGTGATAACTGATGCCTTCGTCGAAACTACGCACTGGGAAGACAGTTTTGTTTATATTTTGAAATTTCGAACTGACAAAACTCCTGGCACATTTTTATTCCGATATTTTCGATTTTAGTAAACGTTATCGTCTGAATGTCATCTGTGGTAGATGGTTGAAAAGAAGAAAATCTCAATTCGCTGAAGAATTAAACAAAAATTTCAGTTTTAAAATTAAGATTCTTTGAGCAAAGCATTCTTTGAGTGTTCCTCGGTAGGGTAAGACTAAACGTAATAAATACTCCAACTCAGTAAACCTTTAATTTTATATTGTAGATTCGAGGGTTGACAAAAGCCTGCCAGTGTCTTGAATGTGTGCCAACCAGTCTTCCGCTATGTCTTTGCTACTTTCCAAGTTGAACCTAAGTACGTTGCTCACCTCTTGTATTCAGTCGAATGCACCGTTTCAAAAGTGCTTAAGATACAGTCCGATGATATTGAACTGTGTTCACAACAAACCGCTAGAGGGTGAACAGCTTAAAGAATCGCCGAAAAAGAAAAAGCCCGTTTACATATCATTGATCGGCACGGATGACAACGTATCGTATGTCACTTTGGAAGAAGCCAATAAGCTTTCGAACAGAAGAGGTCTAAAGTTGATGAAAATAACAGATTTCGATGTAAAGAAAAAATGTGCCGTATACAAACTCTTAACCAGTGCCCAGTACTTACAGGATGAAATCAAACACAAAAAAAGCTCAAAAGACCAACCCACTGGGTTCAAAAGCGAGAAAATAATTACATTTTCGAACAAAATTTCAAATCACGATTTAGATTTTAAAGTTAAACAGATTATCAAGTGGATTGAAAAATATCACCAAGTACGAGCCACTGTTTCAGGTCTGGAACCTAATGACCAGCAAACGGTAAGATGTTCTATATGAAAATAAACATCTAATTTAAGTCATTCGTTATTTTAGGCAATTCATTATACTTTTCCAAATGACTTTTCTAATAACAGTAGAGTTTTTCCCTGTCATTATTTTATTTAATAATATTAATATATAGCATGACATCACTCTCTTACTTCCTCCAGTGAGGAACTTAGTATGCCATCATGCTCACTCCTACCTCTACTCAGGTTCTGCGAGCATGATATCACACTCATACTTTCTCCAGTGGTGTACTGAAAGTGTACCATCATGCACACACCTACCTCTACTCAGGTTCTGCGAGCATGATAACG
>CM077100.1:7841532-7912564 GCA_039619505.1 Cimex hemipterus
CATATCATGCACACACCTACCTCTACTCAGGTTCTGCGAGCATGATATCGCGTTCTTCCTTCCACCAGTAATGTACAAGAGCATTTCATCCCACTACTCTTACTTGTACTCCTAGGTATTGTAAGCATACTATTCCTATAATTGATGTTATTTGAGGATATTGTTACAATTTATTTAATTAATTTTTTATGTACCATGGTCAGTTAATTGACTATCATATTGAATTATCAAAACTTTTTGGCTCATGAGAAACTAAACAAAAAACAAAAGAGTAGTATGGTTTTTGCCTCAAAAATGCTCGATATAATAAAATACAGGAATGGGCGGTAGTTCAAACTCAGCCTGTATACTTTTCTAATAAGTGTAAAAAATCCCATTTTTGAGTGGTGTTCACTTATGGAAAGTTTGGCTGTATTAATAAATTTCTGTGTTGTCTACACCGTAAGGAGCCAGTAATTTCAGTCGTTTCTGATCATTTTTATATCCCTATCCTCACTATAATAGAAGACTGCGTTTTGTGTGTGTGTAGTGATATTTTTCTAATGGGGGTAGAAAGGACAAAGCTGTCGGAAAAAGAAACTGCGATAGGCAAGTGGTTTAAGGCATCCGACTTACTTGCCACGCTAACAGTCCTGGGTTTGAATTCCAGTGACGTCTATAATTTTTTAATTGATCATAGTATGAAAAATATACTGTAAAGTGGTTTGATCCCTCGTTGTGACACCAAATGGGTAGTTGGACATTAAACCCCTCCTGTAAGAAAGGAATTACTTTGCTTTACAACCTTTACACCCCAGGGTTGCCGAGTGGTTGGGGTATCCGGCTCATCTTTGTTACGCTGGTGGTTCTGGGCTCAAATCGTGGCAAAGCCCATGGTTTTTTAATTGATCATAGTATGAAAAGTGTATTGTAAAATGGTTTGATCCCTTGTTAATAACACCCAATGGGTTGTTGGACTTTAAGCTCTTCGGGATAATTCTGTAATAAAACTCTAGTTAAATATTGTAAGGCAGAATTTCTACTATAAAGGTTGGGCATATACAAAAGACCTTTACCCACATTAGTACTCATGGTTGCAGTTGGCACGCTATTTTTTCTTATATTGCATTCTATTTAAAATACAATCACTACAAACAAAAAATTACATATTTATATTTATACGTCTTTTTATTTAATTTTGGCGTTTCAGGAAAAAGTGTATTCACAGATAGAAACTTTAATTGGGAAGCAAGCAAGAATTCTTCAGAAAAGAAACTCCGGTTTTGATATAAAATTTCAGATAATTCCTCTAAAAAAAGACAAAAAAGAGAACGAAAAGAAAGATACCGAAAACAGCACTCAAACTTCATGAGTCAAAAGAATTTTGTGATGTTTTATTATTAAGTTAGTCACATTTTTTGCCATGTGATTTATATGCTCAAGTACATAGGAAGTAAAACCTAACAACACAAAAAAAATTATTTGCTGGTTGTAACAGTACTTGTGATAAATCAAGCTTCTTTTTTTTTTAAATGTAATTATGAAAGTAATAAAAATCTTTTTGTGAGACTGTATAAATAAATTAGATTTTAAAATTTGTATAAATTACGTTTGATCATTACTTAACTGTTAATTTTGATTAACCATTTTGGCACCTTTTTTTTAACATAAACACTAGGCACAGTTTGTCAAGTTTATTTTCATAAGTTGAGAACAATACATTGTACCTGGTTGAGAAGTAAGAAATAAGAAAGAATAAAAAAGAAAGAAAGAAAAAATCTCAACCAAGATGTTACATAGAAAGAATTAATTGAAAGAAGTCACTTGGTCAATTGACCAGAAAAACGTAAATGGGTAGTAAGACAGTTATACACAAATGTGGGTCTCTGGTCATTCAGGTCATAGAGGCAATGAGAAGGTGGACTTGCTGGCCAAAAAAGAAGCCAGTACGAATTCTCTAGGTCTAGAAACCTCCCAGCACCAAGCCACAAAAAAGGATGCATCCAAAAATGGATCCTTAATGATTTCAAAATCTGGTAGAACACCGCAGGTATGAGGTAAAGAAATTCATATAAAGGCCATACTTACAAAGTTGAGGCTAACTGCAAAAGAACCAGGGTTCTCAACTACAATTAAAACACTTATGGTGTTAGGGAGCCTCTTAACTCACAACTTGCTTAAGGTCTATAAATGAAACAAAGAAAAAAAACACTTAATTGCGTGGAACAATTAATTTAATAATTTTAATTTTAGACGTGTCACTTGTAACAATTTGACGCTGGGTGTGATTCCTTTAAGTGCAGTGTTTAGCAGAGATATTTTTCCCTTTCGTAGCCATAGTTTTGCGGCTAGCTGAAGTTTTGGCTTTATCAGACTTTTCTATTTTTTTGTTCCGAACAGGCAATTTTTTAGTTGGTTTGTTGACGATTGGCTTGGGACGTTCCTCGAGAAGGACTTTTTCGGTGGGTAGTAGTAAGCATTTCTTTCTCCTTTCCAAGGCATCTGTCTGACGAGGCAGTTCTGCATCTCCTACGTTTTGTTTGGGAGAACTCTGTTCAGTGAATCTGTTCCCTGTCTTGAGTTGGTATGTTTTCGCCAAAGATTTCGTCAATTGGTTACCAAAAGAGTTGGTCGATTTATCGTACAAATTTTTCAAATAGTTAAAGCTGTGACAACTCACATTGGGACTGTTAAAGCTCAACTCTGTGACGCTGAGGTTCTCATACATATCGTCAAATTTATTACGATTTGATTTACTACGATCCCCACATCCGAGGTTCTCTCCATTCTCACTTTCCAAACGTGCGTGGATTACTTGTAGTAACATTGATATTAAAGATTGCTTGGAGTGGCTTCTCTTCAGTATATTTTCCACAGCAGTCTCTATGTATTTAGGATTCTTTTTAATTGCCTCCAGGACACTCTTTGACACCATACAATCATGCTTGTGAGTTAACGTTTTGGGCGTATCTCCTGGTAGTTCTTTGGATGTTGAATTATTTTTCCCCTGGCTTGCCTGTTTCACAGTAGATTTCTGCCTATTTATCTGTTTAGGGTTTGGAGATTGAGATGTGCTTTGTCCGCTTGAAATCTTACTAACTTTTTGCGCAATTGCTTTTACATGACCTTTGGAAGGTTGTTTTATGCCTACATCATTCAACAGTCTTTTAAGTAATGGTATTTTCTTCCTTCGGGTAGGAGGGCTTTTGGTTTTGTTATTGGATGATGTCAATTTATGGGTTTCGACTTGTGATTTGCTGTTGTTTCCTGGTTGCAAGGTTTTGCTGGATTTGGATTGTGACGTTTTGTGCGGCTCTTGTTGCTGGGCTAGCCCTCCTTTCTTAGATTGTGTAGTTTTCCTCAGTGATTTCTTTCTTTGGTGGCCTGATTTCAATGTTTTACGAGATCGCCGATTCATCTTCTTTTTCGATTGGGATTTTAAACCTCGAACAGTTTCAGGTTGCTGTCTCTTCCTTTTTGGATGCGCACCTTTACGAGATACACTCTTTTGTGCCTTCCGACGTCCCTGGGCAGATCTTTTGGAAGATTTGCGGTGCAAACCTTTACTTGATTTCTGTTCTTTACGGGACAATTGTGAAACTTTACTCACCTCCCTTTTTGAAGTCTTACGGACAGACTGTAAAGACTTTCGGGAATCCGGTACTAAACTTCTTAAGGACTTGGGTTGCAATTTTTTACTAGATTTTGAAGAAGAGGCATTGAGCGATTTTAATGAATGTCCCTTATTAGGTAACTGCTTGTGTGATAACGTGGGTAGTCCTTTCCGACATTCTGGCGTTGCTTTATTGCGTTGTGACAAATCTTTTTGGTTTTCCTGTGTTAATCCTTTACGCAATGAAAACACTTTTTGCTCTTGTAATACTGTAAGTGAATCTTGATGTTTTTTTAAGTTTCCCGCTTTTTGCTTCTTTTTAGCATGCTTTTTGCCTTTTTGTTTTATGCTGTTCACAGCCTTGCCGGATTGACATATTGTTCCACTAGGAGCGTCACCAGACTTTACTTCATATACCCTGCTCGAAATATCTTTTATATTGTCGATAATCTGTATGAGCTCATTTATCGTTTCACGAGCCTCGAGTCCAGAAATCATAGATTCTTCGGTTGGGTTCTCCACTGCTTTAACTCTGGCGTCTATAGGCAGTGAAGCCCAGTCCTTATTCCCTTTGGCCAGATTACCAATTACTTCGTTCAGCCGCTGTATGTTTTCTTTTAATTCTCCGTACTTTTGGTCATCGGAGAAGTCTGTTATTAAAGAGCGAATCTTCTCATCGACTTGTTTTTCCTTATAAACTCGCAATAGCTTTTTGATCCGTGAAAAGCATACGGCATCGGGCAAAGAAGACTGAGCGATAATTCCGTCGTAGAACTTCAAATCCTTCGGCACATTTTTTGTTTGCCGCTTTAGCTGTTGGTTTGATTTCTTTGCCGGTTTAAGTTCTGCTGCGCTCTTTCTGTTTTGAAAACTCATGCGTTTTATCTGGTCAAGTATATTTGCAAGGTGGGCGGATTCTTTTAAAGAGAGTTTGTTATGGCCTCCTCTCAGCTTCATCTCAAGAGATTCGAATTCTCTCTTAAGACGGGCGTCTATTGGGGATGTGAAACGTTTATCCGAATCTTTTTTACTAGATGTCCCCTCTGTCGCATGACGGTGAGTCGTAGAATTAGTTTTATTGTCGTAAATCAATTCTGAAAGTTTTACTGATGTTATCAACGGTGTTTTACTGGGTGAGAGTTGTTTATTTCCGCGTTTTATAGTTTTACTTCTGTAGAAATTTTCTTCATGCCTGTAATAATGATCGCTGGAGTGTGACTTGTTTTTCTCCTTGCTCGATTCCATTTGGAGCCGCTTAAGAATATCCGCTACGTCTAAACTGGGCGCTTCATCACTCTTCTCATTTTTCGAACATGAAGGGCTAAAGGAAAACATTTCTTTAAGGAAAGAAGACAATTTTATTTCTAGCCTTTTCTCCTCATCTTCTGGAAGTTTTTCATCCGTTACGATGCTATCGTCTATAAAGTCGTGTTCTATCGGGCCGGGGATGTAGTGCTGCATTGCAGACTTACCGATGCAGTACGATTTCAAAATGTCATAGAGATTTTCATTTGGGTTGTTCCTCGCTTTCAGATTATCACTGTCCAAACACTTTTCTGTAGCTTTGGGTCTGACGCTGAGTTTAGTCTCAATTATATCTGTGGTCGGATCAACCATGGGCAAAAACCGAGTTTCGTGTTGTAAAGTTTTGCACGGTTCGTGAGGAATTTCATCATCGTAGAAATCATCGAGCCTCAACCGTCGTACGTATCCGTAAAACTTTCGCCTTGGGTTGAACTCCTTATAATTGATTCTCGGTTCATAAAGAGTCGGTAAATCGTTAGTTGATGCCAGTCGAGGAAGAATTTTGTTGTCCAAACAAAACTTGATCTCCTTCTTCAACGCCAGCAGGTATCCGGATGCTCTGAGTATCCAGTTTTCTTTCTTGCTTGCAGATAGGAGTAAGTCGACTACTGAAAGCATCGACTGAAGTCGGAGTTTGGAGTCTTTCTTCTCGACGGTGCAGGTGGTGGTAGGTCTGAAAGAACGCCAACAATCGACTTTAGGTCCGACGTCTCTTAGTGATCTCCTCCTCATCTTCGGCGTATTCGGTGGACTACCACCTCGTGGTGAAATTTCCTGTTGTTTTTTTATCCCACAGCTATGACTACAGATTGGTTCCATTGTTTCTGGAGCGGGTTCATACAGAGAGGAGATGGACGGAAGTGAAGGAATTGATGGAAGTCTTCCCACAGAAGGCTGGGCTTTCAATTCCTGACTATTTCTACTGTGACGTCTACTCGGTCGTCCACTCAATTTATACGCTGATCTGACCATACGCCACTTATTGATCGGTTTATGTTTTTTCTTTGTTGTATAGTCTTTGTCATACTCTGTTTGTGTAAATTGGGACATGGCCGGATTGTCCTCTGTCCCGTCTCCTTGTGCACCTGGTCGAACCGATAGCACTGGCCTCGGTAAACACCCTGCAATATGTTAAATTTAATTATTAATTCATCATTATAGCATTTTTAAAAAATTCATATACACCCAAAGACAAAAAACCAGACACCTGTATTTATTTGTTTATTTTATATAATATATGCATAAATAGTATAGAATTCAGAATGTGTATATATTCATAGAACAGCCATCTACAAGACTTACAATGGAATTACTGGGGGAAATGTAACAGAACCAGGATTCTAGTTGGACTCCTGGTCCTCCCGGAACAGGGTAGTGCCGCATAACAAGGGGCACATATACTGGATAGGACTATAGTCAGAAGAAACAATGTGCAGATGCTGCCAGGAAAAGAGGAGACCATTTTGTTTCTCTGAGAGTAGTCCTGCAAGTAGGAGAGGAAAACCTCCAAGCAAGATCATCCTACATTAAAGAGGCACTGGCAACGCTATGGAGGTTAACTAACGACCTGAAGCTACCCAGTAATATATAAAATTAGAAAAGCATAATATATTTACTCAGGTCAATGTGCAGAAGTCCTTGTGTGTTTTATTAATAATTTGCTTGGGCCCAATCATTCATACGTGTGTGGCGTGTAGGTATGTTGCCGGATGTAAGGATGTTTATAGGGTAAGCGAATTTCTGGGTGCTTTGTTTGGCTTTTTTATTGTATACTGATCTATTTTATAGTATGATTGGTGGGTGGCTGATGGTGAAATACAGTATTATATATATATATATAGAGCTTCACCATCGCCCGTCCAACAATGTGCGTTCAGGATAGATGGTAGACTATTTATGAAAACACAACAACGGCCCTTACTTAGATTAAGTTATTACTATTATGTGAAGGCCGATGGAATATTGAGTACTCCACCTACTAACCAGAATGAGTGCAATGTACGTAGGTGTGAATGTATTTATTTGTGGGATTGTATGGTAGTTGTTAGTTATAGGCTAGATTTTTCCATGTGTGATCTAGCAGGTGAAAAAGTTGGGGGATGTGACAATCTCCCGAGTATCTGGCTCAAGCGGGATACTAGCAATCCAGCCGTATAACGGGGTAGGTGAACCCCCTGAGGTATTAACCCTAAGGTCAGTACCTCAGAGACTGACAACCCTTCATTCTCGGAAGTATCGGAAAGCAGTTTGACCCCCTCGTCCGCGACACCCAACGAGTAGTTGGACATTAATACCTCCTTTATATATAGATTTTTTTTTTTCAACTGATTGGCACTTGATACTTTATCGGTTCAACAAGAATACAGCTATCGTATCAGATAGCCAATCAGCCATCAAAACACTAAGCTCACACATCGTTATCTCAAAGAGGGTGTTGAATTGTAAAATTAAACTAAATAGATTAGATATGCAAAATCCAGTCACCCTATGGTGGTCCCAGGACATGTGGGAATAGAGGGCAAAGAGAGAACGCCGCTCTTGAAGGAAAGGTACCGTTGATAGAACTTGAACACTTCTGTGCCAAAGGAATTCGCAATATCAATAAGTATCTCAAAGTTTTGTCTGAGAAAGTTTGAAAAGAAGAAACAGTGGAATTCACTCATTCATAACAATAGAATGAATCAAAGGAAGTGAGAAAGATTTGGAATCCTCACAAGACTGAAGACTTGCAGACTGAAGGGGCCGTAATTTGGGCGTACATTAGAGAATGTCCATGTCGGTGGGTTGAAATGATTATTTTTTAAATGTCGTTTTCTCTACATTAAAAAATTATTTATTGATCAGAGTATCAATTCGAGTTACGTCTTAGCTAAATGTGAGACCCTTTGCAAGTTTTTAAAAAATTGATTTATTATATTTTTACGAGGGTTCGCAACAGCAGAGGAGGGTGCCGGTGTTTTTGAAAAAAAAGCTCATCTGTAAGTACGTCGGGTTCGAATTCAGGGACGCTGGATTAGAACCCGGGACCTTCACCTTCAGTAACGAGCCCGTGTCAACGTCTAAACCGTTGCGGCCGCCGACGCCCCATTTATGTTAAATTTTTATTTGCGTATATAATTTAACAATACATTTAAACTACATAACATGTTTGATATCTGATTAGAAAAACAGTTTGATAAATTTGGAAAACTTTTTTTTTTTACTTTTTGTAAATTTAAGTCATGTTGCCTCTTAACCATAGCAACAAGAACCCATAAAAAAATTTCAATTTTAAAAATTCAAAATGCAAAAATAAAACGATTTTCGAAAAAAAAAAAAACAGGCAAACCTTGTTGTCCAATGTTTGGTATTGTATCCAAACCGAAAACAAACCTTGTGTTAAATAAATAAAAGACGACCGCATAAAAAGTTTAAGTTAAAAAAATTTAAAAAAAACTAAGTGTAAAAATTAAAAAAATCATTGATACTTACACTTTTTGAGATTTGGTATTGTGAAAGGGAAAAGTCTCCTGCAGGTTAGTTCAGTCTGTTGGTTGTGCATTACCCTATAATTTTGAAGCCGTGTGTGCCGAAAAAATTTTGACCCGAATATGAATTATAAAACCATAGCAACATGGGTCTAGATTTAATACTATCAAACAAATGACTAATTAATCTTAAATCACCTGGTCCTATCAGAAAGAAAAGTTGTTTTAAATTAACAACGTAAAACAAAAAAAGAACGAACCACAAAATTGAATACCATTGACCAATAAAAATTAAAGCTAAATATGAGTTAGGGAAGTTGGGTGTTGATGCATCCAAAATTAATGTTAATTAATCAATAAGGTTTGATTTCAAATTTAATATTTTAATATGGCAGCAAAAATGCCTATTAGATAGAAGTATTTCTTTTACATTAAGTAAGAAAGATAAAAACCAGGGTCTTACAAGGGGGCATTCTTGGTTCCATTCTTTTTATCATTTTTACTGCTGACCTATATATTCTAATACCAACATCATCACCTACGCGTACAATACAGCAATTTTGTCTTACAACTTCAATCCCATCAAACAACTTCCCCTAAACCGTACATCAAATACAAAGAAATAACGACTTCCACTTAAGTCATATGTCTAAGACCATACCTAAAAAGTAGACTGAGGTGGAATTTCCAATTCAAGACTTAAGAGACATATAAACTTAACAGAAGACTTGGACAGCTACGAAGATTAGAACCGACATTTGACTATAAATACTAAACCGAAACTTCTACAAGACTTTACTGCAGCCTCTTTTGCACATAGGGATTGAAACTACGGAGTTCTGCTAAGACATCAGACTTCCGGCTCTCCAATTCAATAAAAAAAAAACCGCATGCGACATCCGATACCCATGATTTTAATTCTTCATTCGTTTGTAATTTCATCATGGATGGCCTCAAAAAATAAGAATATCAGTTTTAAGAATATTTAGTAAAAACATTTCATATTTTAAAATGATTTTCCATTCTTAGTGACGTACCAAAAATGGGACGATTTGAAAGATACTGTGCTCACACATTAATACCAACCAGTTGTTGCAGAGGGCTATTCGGGTTACAAAGGTGTTAAAAAATACATAGATATGTACAAAAAGAACAATTTCAGCACACACTTTATTCTTAAGGTTTCACTTTGGTTTTTCGTATGACTCTCCCTCGCACTGACTCGCGCATTTACTCTCTTACTCTCCTTCCCCTCACGCTTTCTCTCACTCACGCAATCACTCACTTTCGTACTCAACCACTCTCTTCCATTTGCTCACTCACTTAGTTACTTTCTCCCTCTCTCATTCAGCCACTCTCTCACCCTTTCTCTCTCACTCACATTGCCTCTCTCTTTTATTCTCTCTCATCCACTCATTCACGAAATTACTCACTTTCTCATTCAACCATTCACTTCCCCATTCTCTCTCTCTTTCTCTCTCTCTCTCCCTCCCTCCCTCCCCCCTCACTCTCTCTCTTTCTTTCTCATCCATTCAGTCACTCAATTACTCACTTATACTCATACTCTCTTCCCCTTCCCCTTCATGTTTCATTTGTGTTTTTTAAAATTCTGCTCTTGTTTTTGTTTGGTGTGACGAAGTTCAGACTAGGGAAAGAGAGTTTTGTATATGCATCTGAAAAACTGTCTCAAAACTTTACTTTTGAAAATATCTTTTAAAATACTCTTTAAAATAAAATCTTTAGAAAAATAATAAAATAAAATAAAACACGGAAAGTCGTAAGTCGTAGTAATTACTGAGAACATTGTTTTAAATTTGACATTGATAGGAGAGGTTGGCTTTTCTTTTAAAAAGTAATTATTAAAAAAAAAAAGTTATTTCTACATCTAATTTTTACATCCAAAAATAGCACGTAAAAAATCCGAAACCATATTACAAAAAAACTTAATATCCAGTTCATCATGACTGTCCTTTAGGCCTTTAAATTAATCACTACGAAATGTACGTTAAGGACGTAGAATTACGGATAATTAGGAGACCCTATAAGTTCATTTTCCTACTCTATTAGGTGTCACGGACATTGATAAACCTCAAGTTATTTTTTCCAGTCGCAAATGGAACTAAAAAGAAGCTAATTGAGCAAAATTCAAGGAAAAAACGTATGAATTATTCTGAAAGCTAAATTAATTAATATCTATTAAGAAAGCTCACTATATTTTGAAGGGGAAAAGGACACGAAAACGTCTAAAAATCTTTATGAACGCGAAGTCCATATTCTCAAAAGATTTAAAACAAACGAAACAAAGCATCGTCAATTGAAAAATTATTACCGCCCAACGTGGGGCTCGAACCCACGACCCTGAGATTAAGAGTCTCATGCTCTACCGACTGAGCTAGCCGGGCTTGTGGTCAGGAGTTGGAAAGAGTGTACTTCAGGCAGCATCGAAATTCAGAATATGTATGTCGGAGTCAAAGTGAAAATGATCCCTTAATGAATAACAATTACGTGTTTTTGCTTAAAGAAATTAAAAACAGTTTCTTTAAATTCCCTTATTTTAAAATATCAATTAAATCCAGTCGCTCTCACTCACCGATACTTTCTCTCACATTCTCATCCTCTTTTCTCTCATTCTCTCTCTCCATCTCTCTCTCTCTCTCTCTCTCTCTCACACACACACACACACACACACACACACACACTCACTCACTCACCCTCTTTCTCTTTTTGTCAAACTCACCCGCTCACTTCCTCACTCACTCACTCACTCACCCTCTCTCTTTTTTTACTATTTCTCCTTTTCTCACTCACCCATCCATCCTCTTTTTTACTCGCCCTATCTCATTCACTCTCTCTCTCTCACACTCTCACTCTCACCGACACACTCACTCACTCACCCTCTTTCTCTTTTTGTCAAACTCACCCGCTCACTTCCTCACTCACTCTCTCTCATTTTCTCTCTCTCACTTACTCTTTCTCATTTTCTTATTCACCCATTAATTTTATTTTTTACTGTCCCTCTCTCTCACTCGCCCTTTCTCTTGTTCTAACTCACCCAATCACTTGCCCTCTATCTCTCCTCTCACTCATTATTCGAAATCCAAATATTTTATATAGACAAAAAATTGATTGAATACAGAAATTGAAATTGTGGTTATATTTTTTATATCAATATGTACGTACTGAACATGTCTCAGGTCCTTGTCTTTTTGGAGACGAAGCTTTTCGACGTGCTTTTTTTTTGCAGTGAGTTTGCTACAATCACTTGAAGATCCTTTCCCTTCTCCACTCTTTTCCGCTGCAAAAAAGTTTTACTTAATTATTATAATACTTATTATAAAAAGAAAGTTTCATGTCACTCTCTTTCTTTTCCATTTTATATATGAAAATCTCTAAGCCCATCTAGGTCTCTGCTAAATAACTCTACTGTCCCTCCACTCCAACTCTTAAATATCGTATTTCCTATTTACGTGCCATTCCCTCAGGGCGGTGGAGTAATTGATTTCCTCCGTACCTACTATAATAACTATACTATAATTACCCACTACGGGTTAGTAAATATTCCGCCATCGGACCACTTACAGTACACATTAACTCTAATAAATACATTCATTCCCAGCACACGCAGGGGACACAAAACTATCATTACTATAAACAATAAAAAAACATATAACAATAGCTCTCAAACAGTCCGGTATATTTCTCACCCCGAACATTACATCTACAACTGGGTAATCTGTATTAATGAACTTTTTGGGAAATTTAACAAATTTAATAAATTAAAAAATGAATAATCATGTAATTAAACCGTTTAAGTTTAGCGGTCTAATAGGCCATATAATTTCAATCAATAGTTCTTTTTACGGAAGGCCTTGGTTGAGATGAAAAAGTTAGTGTCACGGTTGAATTCGAACCCACGACCTTAGGCTCAATACGCCGTTCCACTAACTGATGTTTGGTGGATGGCCCAAGTGATTAAAGCAGCGGCGTATTAAGCCTGGGTTCGAATTCGCCTCGTGACACTAACTTTTTCATATCAACCAAGACCTTACATAAATAGAATAATTAATTGAAACTCATGCAATTGTTCATTTATTTTCTCTGGGTTTGTTCTACATTTCTTGTTATATTTTATATATTTATAATGTTATTAAATAAATAATAATAAATCTTATTGATATTATCTTATTTTATGATAAGAGAAAACCGTATTGGGGAATCGCAATTTATTCTCCCCCTCCGCAATTTCTAAAAGGGAACGATTAGCTTTTACAAACGTCATTTTAGATAAAAGAATGACTGTACTAGTGTAAATAAAGTTTCCATTTAACTTTTTTCGAGAGATTTTTGTGTAAATGTGATTTGTAAAAGTTGACTCGGTTTTTTTTTATGTTGGCAGAACTTTTGCCTGGTTATGTTTAGAACGTAGACTTATCATAAACTTAAAAAACTATACAGAAAGGAGAAAACCTTCGGATGTGTCGCTATGCTGTCCGAATTTGTTTGATTTTCAACAATTATGAGACAGGTTGATCTGTAAATTTAAGCCGGACTTCATAGAAAAAAGTTTACAGTGGCTTTTGTGTTCATTATCGGTTCGTCTTCATGGATCAAACGTTGGAATTCTACAGGCTCGAGGTGACCGGGACGGAATGGGAAGTGCCCGTCAGGTATCAACAACTGATACCAGTCGGTAGCGGATCATACGGCCAAGTCTGGTAAATACAATCAATTCATCATATTAAAAATAAAATAAATTGCTCATTTCACCTGCAACTTAATTGACAAAAGGGACTTCGTACGCCTACACATCAACTATTTGAAAACAGAATTTTTTTTTAAAAGGCCAAAATTTAAGGTGTGTATCCGGGCCTTGGTTGATACGGTTGATTTTTATTTCCATGATCGACCCGACAGCAAAATTAGAATTGGAAATTTCTCTTGTTTCCTTTTGTTTTCGACGTGACTTTTGGCACAAGGGACCCTTCATCTACAGTCTATTTATAGTTGTATCATTTCTTTACTTTGATTCAAATTGGCAGTATTTTTAGCCGTTTGCTGTTATCCCTTTTGTTGAAATAACATTTTCTTCTAATAAAAGAAAAAAATATATGTACAGGGTGTTGGCCTACTCTTGTTAAAATTTTTGCCAGTAGATTTTGGATTATAACTACAAAACTAAATAGTTTTGGACAAATCCGTTGAAACCATTGAAAACTGCATTAAATTTCCAATAAGATGAGATCAGTACTAAACTTGTAAACGTTTAAATAAACGTTTTAGTAGCGAGAATTTTGAAAAATATTTTTTTTTCAAAGTTTGAAAAACTTATGGTCATTCTAAACTCTTATTTCCAAACCTAGAGACCAGAAAATTTCAGAAAACGTACTCCATTAATATCCTTTTTAGTGGTATAATCGCCCTGTTAATTACTTCTGTCAAAGGTGAAGAAATTGATGAAGGAAAGGAAAAAACCGTGGTTGACGGATTGGTAAGGTGGAAAGATAACAATAACGAATAAAAACTTAAAGAAATTTGGAATGAATTAATTAAAAACTTTGTGAATCTTAGAGCTCTTTTATTCCGGGGAATAATAAGACAAAAATACAATAATCCTTTAATCAAAGTTGCAGTCGTGTTGGTAAATAAGAAACACTTGCACTATTTCGGTCTCGAACCCAAATTAAAAAACGTCAGTCAAAATTAAGTTTTTATTTTTATTATTTTTAATATTTCCACCTTACCAATCCGCCAAAACACGGTTTTTTCCTTTTCTTCATAAATTTCTTCATTTTAGATAGAAGTAATTAACAGAGCGGTTATACGGCTAAAATGGATATTGAATGGAGTACGTTTTTTTGAAAATTGGTGGTCTGTAGGTTTGGAAATAGAAGTTTAGAAACACCATAGTAAGTTTTTCAACTTTAAAAAATAAATTATTTAAAAAAATTCTCGCTACAGAATCGGTTATTTCAAGAACGTTTACAATTTTAGTATTGATGACATTATTAGAAATTTAACGGAGTTTTCAATAGTATCAACGGATACGTCCGAAACCATTTAGTTTTGAAGTTATCGTTGTTTTATTTGAAGAAAAGGCGTGAAATCATAAAATATCGGAAAAAGAGGATTAACGCCGAAACTGTTGAAATTCGATCATTTGGTCCCATTTTAAATGTAGAATATACTGGCAAAGGTTGTAACACGAGCAGCGCAACACCCTGAATATCAAAATAACAATAGACACGTACAAAAAATTAAAATAACAGCAGATCCATGCGGTATCTCACATTAAAAAAAATGATAAAACATATATTGATAGTTTTATCTTTGTTTTTTTAATCAATACCCCAAAGTATCAATGTAAATTTTAAAAAAAGTATGTATATATACCTGCTGGTAATTTTGTTACATAAAGCAATAAAAATTGTAAATACTGTACTTTTTGCACTTCCTGATTTTTTTTGCTGTTTTTTAATAATTTTTTATAGAAGATAGATTTTATCACTGTTTCAATATGTCAACCATCTTGAATTGTTATTGCTTTGTTTTTCTTTACATATGAACATCAAACTGGTTTTTTTTTTTTTTTTTTTTTTTTTTTTTTTTTTTTTTTTTTTTTTTTCAAATCGGTTAACTGAGTTGCTATAAATAAAAAAATTACTTAAATTTGATTGTTTGGCCTAAATGGAAACTGATGTTAAAAATTAAAACAACGCCAAATGTTACATACATAACGAGAATTGTTTGAAATTTCAAAAAAATGAAAAAACATAAAATTTTAATATTTGCTAATCAAGTTCAATATTTTGCTAATCAAATAACCCTCTTGCAATTTAAATTCATCCTTTTCCAAAACAAACTCACTCTTTTGCCATCGAGTTAAATCTTTCACTAATCAAATTCACACTTTTGCAATTTAAATTCAATTTTTTTATACATAAAAATCCATTCTTTGCGAATTAAATTCCCTCTTTTGCAATTTAAATTCAGCCTTTTGCAAATCAAATTCACCTTTTTTTTCAAACCAAATTCGCTCTTCTGCAATTTAAATTAAGCATTTTGCTAATCAAATTCCCTTTTTCCAAATGAAATTTACCATTTTTCAAATTAAATTAATCCTTAAATTCACCCTTTTACTAGATCACATTCGCTCATTCAATTAAATTGCATTTCCACTCTTACCATTATATTCATTATATATTATTTTATTATATTCATGCAGATATTCACCCTTTAATAGTGAAATGCACCCTTTCACACAATAAATGCACTCCTTTACATATCAAATTCACCTTTTCATAAATCAAATTCACATTTTTAGTAACCAAAATCATCCTTTCACAAATTAACTGTGTTCAGAAATTTTTTTACTAATAAAATTCACCCTTGTGGAAATCAAATTTTTTTCTAGAGAAAATATACTCTTTTAACTAATGTTTATTGTTAAATCGTAATATCGTAATTCTTCATTTTGCCAGTCAATTTTTTTTTTGCAAATCAATTCTTTCTATTGCATATCAAACAGTCAAATTTTGAAATTTAATTCTTGCTTTTACTAATCAAATCCACCCTTTGAAAATCAAAGGCCGTTGTCATTTTTAATTCAGATTTTTTTATGTTCCTTTTCTTCATTGTTGTTGTCCTTCTTTTTTCAATTCAGACGAAAAAATTCTTCATTTTGGCCTTTGTGTTGAATGTGCTTTTTAAAATAAAATTATGATATGAAAAAATTATTGCAATAATTTCACTCAACACCAACTCAACAGCCTAAAAAAAAAAACCATTTATTAAATGTTTCTTTTGTACATAATTTAACAATAAAAGCATTCATTCATTGGGTAAGTGTCCTGCTCAATAAGTAACATTTATTGGCATGGCTTAGAAATTTGAAGAATTTCTAAAAATTTTTAATTATTTGGAAAAGACGATGTGAATGTTAACATCTGCTTACATCTAACTTGTATCTGTTTATAACTAGCTTGCGCTTCATTTTCATAACAATATCTTTTTATTAATATAATTTTTCTTATTCTTGTTCTTTCTTTAACAGAAAAAAACTTGCTTAAAAAAATTGATTTTCAGTTCTGCAATTGATACACAGTTTAAGGCAAAAGTTGCAATTAAAAAACTACCTAGACCTTTTCAGTCGGCAATACATGCAAAACGTACTTATCGTGAACTGCGAATGCTAAAACATATGTGTCACGAAAATGTAAGTATTTTGTTAGTTTGTTTGCACACTAACAATGTTCTTCTTTTATGTATTACTGTAATTATTGTTATATCTTGTACTCTACTTTTTTCAGGTAATTGGTTTACTAGATGTTTTTCAATCCTCAAGAAGTATTGATGATTTTCAAAACCTTTATCTAGTAACACACTTGATGGGTGCCGATCTTAATAGTATTATAAGAACCCAACCATTATCTGATGACCATGTTCAATTCTTGGTGTATCAAATTTTAAGAGGCCTTAAGTATATACATTCTGCCGGAATAATACACAGAGTACGTAAATAAATAAGTGAAACATATTGTTTAAGAAATTGACACAAATTTACTCTTAACTTTATGGTCCATTGTTAATATGAACTAGAAAATAATTACTTTAAAAAAATTAAAGCCAAACAAATAACTTTTTCTCGTATAATATTGTATTCTTAATTTTTCAGGACCTTAAACCATCTAACATTGCTGTTAATGCAGATTGTGAGCTTAAAATATTAGATTTTGGCTTAGCTAGACCCACTGAAAATGAAATGACAGGATATGTGGCGACACGTTGGTATCGAGCTCCTGAAATTATGCTAAATTGGATGCATTATAATCAAACAGGTGAAGTTAGTTACTTTGAGCAAAAATGTTTAAAAAACTACTTTACAATCTATCTACAAAGAACATTTTATTTATTTGTTAAACATAAATATTTTCATTAATATTACAGTTGATATCTGGTCAGTCGGTTGCATAATGGCAGAACTTATAACAAGAAAAACACTTTTTCCTGGCAAAGACCGTATCCTTTATTATCAATTTTGTTTTACACTTTTTAGTTCTTTTTAACACGTTTTATACATAGTTAGACATAGTTCGTAGGTTTAGTACATATTTTTGGTGAATAAATACACAAAAGATCAGCTCAACGTATTTGAAGTAAACTGTCATGTGGAATTCTGTAAACGTTTTGATTTCAATTTTTTATTTATTCATTTATTTAATGAATAAACAAAGAAATTGTACTAACAGAAAAAATTATGTTTACTCTGCCTTGACTTGGATTAAAGTAATTTCCACTTTGAGACGGTAAAAATATACACGTGGTAGGGGTGTCTAAATCGACTGACTAAAAACAACTTTTTCAGAATGACCGGTTTCACAAGAAATTTATTTTTTCCATATCAATTTTACATGAACAAACACAACTATGAACATTTATTATTAATATAATATGAAAAGCAACATTTTAAGGACATTTAAGGACCAGGTAAACTGCATAAAATAGAACAAATTGTAATATTTATAGTATTTAGAAACATTTGTTGCATTGCCTTAACTGACTTGAGTAGGGAAGAACGCACAGGAGGTTTATTGGACACGAAGGTTTCTACCGCTATCCACATTTACTTCACAATGTGCCAAATTGAAAATGTGTGCACTGGTTGTAAGGCTTTTTATAATTGGGGAACAATTGGAGTCCACTACGTTGAGGCAAATTACAGTTGAATTTCTTATTGTTTTGTTGATTTCTAGCTGTTCTAACCAATTGAGTTGTCAACCCTTGTCACTAAAGTGAAAACAAAATTTTTTGGTTGGTAAAACAGATGGCCTGTTTGTATTAGGTGGTCTCAAAACTTGGAAGTATGTAAGGTGTTCTTTAATTCACTCACTGAATTTCTTACCTGTTTGGTTCACACACACACACACTGAGTTGTTTACCATCTTGTAAACTCCACTATGAGACCATACATCTTTATTACCATTTTATGGTGTGAACAATTCTGACAGATGGAGCCAGAGCTTTTAAAGGCTGTACCTATACCATTGTTGAGGAAAGTAAACAGTATGCAAGCAACAGAAAATTTTATATTGTTCTACACTGCCCAATGTGACTCCGTGGGAATATGCTTTGGGGAAGCTTTAGGAGGGTAGGGATGACAGTGGGCAACTAATCAACTCTGCTCTAGGTCCTTGTGGCCAAACTGATCACATGCCATGTTTGTTAAGTAAACTACTACTACCTTTACCGAGCTAAGTTCTCAGAGCTTAGATCAAGGTACACTCATCTTCACAATTACAGATGGGTCTAGGACCAGTTGAGGGTACATAAACTTCATGGTCTTCCCGCTCTATTGTAGCATTTACAGTGAAATTGCAAGCAATTTGACACACACTTGGGTTGAATTGATACGATTGTATCAGTCTGCATCGATCCTTAGTATGGACACCAGAGTCCGAGAAGGGTTTTCTGTTGACCCTCTTACTGTGCTCTTGTTCAAAAGATACTATGAACTGGTGTCTTGACAGAACTCAGTTTTGTGTGGGTATTCGGACATATAAGTCTAGAGAGTAATAAAAAGAGAAAGAGATGGCAAAGGCCAGGACTCCCAATCTATGTAGAAGTTCTCATGTATCAAGAGATAGGTGGCCCTTGGAAGACCTGGCGCAAAGAAGAATGGTAATCCTCACCCACTTAAGGATAGGTCATACGAGGTTGACATACCAAAAGCCCGCGTATGTGTCTGGCATTTAATTGACAGTTGTCACTCCTTGGCTCTATATAAAGAGCGTGAAGTATGCCCTGAGATATATCAGTATTTGAGCCCCTGTTCTGATTTTTGGAGTAAACAGGATTTTACTTATATAGTATTTTATTAATACCTTGTGTTTCTCTGGGTGTATTGAGACAGAATCTGTTTATTTCCATAATTGTGTAGTGTGAGAGGACCAGTAGCGGAATATTTAGTCCCCCATTGACCTTCAATTAGATTATATTACGTAATGAGGATGATGAAGGATGATGAAGTACTTCAGTACCTTAACCAAGGGAATAGTATGAGATAAGAAAGAATACATTTAAGAAGGAGTGAAAGTGTGAATGGTTTCGGTTTAGACACTGATTACATTGGGGGCAAAAATGACAATGTTGTTCATAGCCCCTGGAGCCCAATCTCTCGGCGACTGTACAGATAACACTGATAGCAAACCCTGGTCTGCCAACACCTAGGGTGGGTGATTATCAAGGCCCTGCTAATAATTTAATGCAGCTTAAAAAGCCGTATATGTTGGTTGACTGCAAGAAGTGATAGACTCAACTCACGAGTGTATGTCCTGTACAGATTTGGTCTTAGAATATATTACTGTTTGTATTCTTAATGTGTGTTGTGTTGTAAGATGTAAATTTTAGCCTTTTAGTTAAACAGGTTTCGATAAAATGTTTCTGGTATCCATTGACATTATTTGGAGTTCTTTTTCCAAGTTCACTTTTGATAGTCTGATTGCTTGATCAAACAATCGAATGAAGCCTGCTATTTTGTATGGTCAAGGGTGGCTGAAGCTTTCATTTTTAAATAGTTTACGCGGGTAAGTTCTTAAAATGTTGCTTTGTCTTTTGATGTTTATGTTAATAATAAGTGTTCATTGTTTGTTCATGGAGAAATTTGAAGATGCAAAAAATAAATCGCTTGCAAATTGATCGTTTTGAAAAAAAAAAAGTTTTTATTTAATGGATCAATGCCTTCTATCCTTGGCCGTTATTTTCCCATCATCCTTCTCCTTTAGATGGGTAAATACTATTTTATATTTTAAGATATGCCGTACAATAATTTTTAAAGGCATCATCATTTCCCATGACTATAGAAATATCAAAGGGACCAAAAATAAAATATTTTACTGCCTATTAATTGTGTTGCTCATCCACTCATACAAAAAACCATAAATTTTATACATTATTTCCATTTGTTTATTAATTATTGCAATTTATTTATTGTACAGTAATTTGAATGGAGAGATTGGTCATCAGACTATTCTATTGATCAAACAAAATGGCTTACTTTTTGGTGATACTGGGTAGTAAGGCATAATATCATTTTAATCGGATATCTGTTAAGGCTAATTGATGTATTGATTTTCTAGTAGTATTTTTATTCCTAACGATTTGTTACTTAATTTAATTAATTCAACTGTAAGTCTGTTATTCATAACTAATTTATCCTAAATAATAAATTGTTGAAGTCATGAGAAGCGTCAAGAATGAAGTATTTTAGAAAAACAGCTTATTCATTTTTTTTTTAGCCGATGTTTCAACCTTTATACAGGTCATCTTCGAGGCCTGGGTGAATTATAAATGATGCATTGATCAGGGGAAAAAAAAAATAAATAAATAAATAAATGTAAATTTTGAACCAAGTATTTCATTCTCACAAAAAGTGTGATGCTATTCTTGAGTTGTCATAAAAGAATTCACTCAGGCCCTGAAGATGACTGAAAAAGGTAGAAACATTGGAAAAAATGAGGGTTTTTTTTCATTTCTTCATTTTGACCACACCTCATGACTTCAACAAATTATTGAACAACTGGTCACTAAAAACAATAATAAAGTTATTTTTCACAATGATGCATTGAGTGAATAATATTCATTTCATAAAATGACTGTTTTTTTTCTCATCAGAATCCAAGCATGTTCTAAAATCTAAGAACAAAGGAATTTTAAATTGAATGTACTTCTACTGACTACTTTTTTTTCTTTTATTACTTTTTTAATGTGCATAATTTAGCATGTTAGATGTTGCTTGTTGATTGTGCTTTCCCTTTACTATGCATTAGATATTCATCAACTGAATTTAATCATGGAAGTATTAGGAACACCAAACAGTGATTTCATGAGAAAAATCTCAAGTGAATCGGTAAGTAATGACAAAATTTATATTGACATATTTTCGTTGGTTGCAATATAACAAGCACATTATAATTTATGAATAACAATTCGTAATGAACACAATAAAATTACGTTTGTGTAAACCAAATACGTTTTCTTTTCGTAAAACGATGTGTTATTCTAGTACCTCCATACTTCGTATTTGATACTTTATTCAGTGTGAAGTGCAGGAGAGATCTTACTTTTTTGCTGTTGTAATTGAATGAGATGACCTTTCCATAAAGTGAATTGTAAGGAAATAAAAGCATGTTCTTGCCTGTAAATTTATTAATAATTTTCATTTTTTTCATACCAAATCATGTTTAGTCAAATTGAAAATCATTGAATTTTATTTCATCTTTATCAAGTTTGGTGATAATATTGTGGAAAATTTCTTTACAAAAAGATTTTTTTTAAGTTCATGGGCGAAACAAGAGAGCTTTTTTCCCACCAATATCTTTCAACCTGGACACGACACACCCTTACTTCTTATTCAGTAGTCAAAGACTGTCCTTTCCATCAAGTGAATCGTAAAGAAATAAGAAGCAGTCTAAAGCAGGCAGCAGAAGAAGTTCTTGCATGTAATCTTATTAACAATTTTAACTTTTAGTCCCTAAGATAGTGTCCCCTCTGTCTTAATCTTTTAGGGACAGTTACTACTCTGTCTCACAGGAATTGACTAATGCAAACCTAGCGATTCTACATGTTCTGATGATTACTGTCTTTTGTACTTGCGAAATTACTCCATGGTTAATTCTGACCTTGTCCAGACCTCTTTTAAATGTGGGTGGAATAATACCCGTGGCCAACAGTAGCAGGAGAACAGTCTACACACTGCTTACTTGGCTCCATTGGGCTGAAATTCAGAAGAAAGCTTGTAGTACTTTCTGCATTTTCTAGATACGTGGACTCGACATTTTTGTTATTTGGCAAAGTTATTTGTATTATACAACTTTACATTTCCTCTTGTTTTGTCAGATAAAATCAGGCTGTTTATGCCTGTGAGGGCTACAATCTCAGTATAATACGTGTTCACTATCCTCCATTACAACCTGGAGTGGTAACAATAATAAGGATCCACTTCTTGCAGTAGATTTAAGCATTTGGCCAGTGTTAGGTGAAAATCTTTGTGGCACTATGTCCAAGGCATTCCCTGGCACCGAGCAACGTACACCACATACTCGATCGTCTCTAGATACCTGCCCTACATCCTGCACCCTTCATCTCACAGTTGAGTCCCTGACTATCCTTTTCAGATACATCTGGGAGGATACCACCTAGTTATGGATGCCCACCTGTGTTTCCGGGAATAGCTTTCCATGCTTTCACTAAGCAACCAAATTGGATTGCTGGATATTGCACCTGTACTGTCTTCTCCCTCCATTGTTTTGCTGCCTCCTTACTAACTCAATCAACTTGGTGTATATTCGCACAATCTCCCACTGAAAGGTTCAATGGCGTCTGCGATGACTACAGCTTTAATAGTAGGCATGGAGTGCTTGTAAATAGCTCATTGTGCAAATATCTTATATAGAGTACTCCTCTGCCCCCCCCCCCCCAATCACTAGAAGAACTAGTCTCTCCAGTGCTGCTTGGTCACAAGTCGGTAGTAGACGATATGTTTTTATTTTTTGAAAAAGAAGATGGTTTGTGTTGGGTTGGGTGGTAAAGAAATTATCCACAATACTTTTTTTTTTTTTTTTTTTTGCAAACCGTGTCTTTTAAACTCGACCTCTGCTACCGTTAAAACTTTTAACATTAGAATATATTCAAAAGTGAACATCTTCTAAATTACATGTACAACTTGTACACTCATTTATTTATATTTTATTTACCTATACTATAAATACTATACTTAATGTAAAACTCCATATTAATTAATCAGTTGGTTTATTTAATTGTATTAATGTTCAGAGAGCATGTTGTATGCTTTTCAAACTTTTTCTATGTTGCCTTTCATCCTCTCTTACTCTCGATTAAAATGAAATAAAGTTGTTTAATTAATATTGAAAGCTCTACTACCAGTTCCCTTGTTTTAAAAGTAGCTATTTGAAGTTTAATTGAGATTATAATAAACAAGCTGTGTAAAAATGGTTCACTGTTTAAACTTATTTGTTAATTACAGAACCTTTGCATTTGAGAATAATATGATTTATGAATATGTTCACATCATTTGGTTAGAGTGTTAAACTTGTACATACTTACACATATGTGGTTTTGTTAAAATATTGGACATGTTATTATTTGAAATGTGTATATTATGGGGTGATTCGAGACAGCTAAGGCATGGGACATCCCAACCTCCAGACTTAACCAACGTGATCCAACTCTCAGACTCTAAAACTGCAATAAAAACATGATCGAAATAAAGTGGCGAAGTGGGCCGGATCTGCAAAGGAGTTGTGATAATCAAGGGCACTGTCAATTGGACAATAGGACTTGTAGAAGGGGTCATCCTCACCTGATTAAGAATAGGCTATGCGAGACACTTTTGGGTCAATGTCCGCATATGTGTCCAGCATGTAGAGAAGTTGCTCAATATGCCCTACCTAATTGAATGGTGCAATTACTGCCTACATATAGAGAGCACATAGGAATGCCATCCAATACGAGAACTGTGCTTGAACATGGCAGTGAGTATCTAGGTCCCCTGTTCTAATTTTTGGAGGAAATAGGCTGGTTTTGTTGTATATTGTTACTGCCATCATTGGAACAGCATCTGGTTGTGAGCAGAGGTTGAGTCAGAAGGTTAGAAGACCGACTAGCAGTACAAATTATGAGGAGAAATGGACAGTTGACAGTGGATTCTTTAGTTAGAACCTATGACCATTATATGTGCTGCTCTCTTTCAAACTGGAATGACAAATTAAAGCCTCAGGGGCTGTTCATTTATTAAAATCTTTTAACAGTATATTACTTTATAGAATCTTGTATTATTTTCTTTGTGTATATCGAGAGTGCATTATCAGTGTCAATTTGAATGGGTTTTTCCAGAGAGCTTTCTTCCTCTCCCTGACAGTTAGAATGCCGTCTTTTTCCACCTCCAAACCCTGTTCATGTAAGCATCCTGATCATTCGATTTGAGGATCTGGGTCCCCTATTCTGATTCTTGAAAGGAATAGGGCTGTTTCAGTACTGTTTGTAATAGTACTAATAATTTTGTCCCCTGGTGGGTGTTGAGAGTGAATGTACTTATTGGCGTAAATGAGAGAAGGCCAATGGTGGAATGCTGAGTACCCTATCGGTTAGTTATATAATAGATGTAAAGGGTGATGGAGGTTTTGGTCTTCCTATACTTGCTGTTTTGGTCTGTCAGATGTGTTTCAGCTTCTTGCCATATCTAGACTGACCACTGATGATGGATAGGAATAGAAACCTCACAGAATCCCAGAGGAAATATTATATATTGCTATTTGATCGTTTTTATCATTTTGGTATGACTTCTTCTTTCCAGTTTTGAATTTCTATGTTAAACTCATTGACCAGCACCACACTAGAAGGAATGCGACTCAAGTTTCCGCAACGACAATTTCCGCTGCACAAGCTTATATTCAAAACACACAGCCAGCGACAGACTGGATGGAAATTTCTGTTGACCTCCGTCGGTGCACCATGATTTTCCACTAGATCCCATTTAATCAGGTCAAAACGGTGCAAAGTAGAGGTGTCCCCCCACACTGGCGATTGACACGCATAGTACAGAAGAGGCAGGCAGTCAGACAGGCAAAAAGCTAATCTAGGATGGACATAGACCATTTTATTGTGGAAGTTCAAAACAAGCCCTGTCTGTGGAATTTTATAGAAAGAACATACAGTAACAGGGATGCCAAGAGAAAACCTTGGTGGAAACCTTGCTGGCAATTTTAATGAAGAATGGGCTGAATTTTCCACAACAAAACAAAAGGAAACTGGTAAGTTTACTCTATGTTATTTCCTTTTACTTCTATTTCACTACATCAATTTGATCGTTTATATATTTGTATGTACTTGTTGGTTTTTTTTTTCTTTTACTATTTATTATTTCGTATTATTATTGCTTTAAAAAAAGTTTGTTCAAATGAGTATAAATTTAATGCATACAGAAGAGAAGTTATTTATTTACTGTTTTTATTGTTACTTTTTATTTTGAAAAAAAAAAAAATAGTTTGAAATGCACAGATTATTGTGAACATTGCGTTAACATAATAGAAAATATCCATATAATTTATTAGTCGTAATGAATGCTTAAATACAACTATCTTGCCATGGAAGTGCCCCTGCTTGTAAGAAATATTTCACGAAAACAACCCTTGTGCTTTCTGGACTTATTCCCCTTGTAGTTCCTGTTGATGGTTGTGTTCAACGGACATACTGATAATTTATCTTCAAATTTATACCCATCATGCCTTTGTACAAAATTATGCAGAACGCACAAGTCGCTTTTACAATAATCTTAACAAAATCTCATTCAGTAATAATACTCCTGGGTAAATCTTCCATTTGGAAAGCATTTGAAAAGCACATTTGACACACCTGCGAGCCCTGCTGAGACGGTGGTTAAAAACGCGTTTCTCTATGTTCAAATTTCTATTACCAAAAGGTCTCATCAAATGTTTGTGCAAAGGGAAAGCTTCATTTTAGACTATAATGAATGGATGAGCCAGTGCATTCGAGTTGAGGTTTGCATTATGATGAAAATTCATTTGACCATGAAAAAATTTTTTTCTCCAAATTTAAATAGTGAAGATACTGCTGTCACTTTCCTTGCCATAAGTACCCATGTCAATAGCAATAAAACAACAGTTAGAATCTACAAATGCCATGAACACAAGCGAAAAATATTTTGTAGTTGAAGTACATTGAACCACTTTGAGGGGGAATTAGTCATGCAAATATGTTTGCTGTCAATAACTCCAATGCAATTTGGAAATTGCATTTCCTTAGTAATAATATAGTAACGTTTGTCTCGAATAAATGCTCGTTCCCTTCACGATTTCTGCAATCATTTACTGACCCAATAGAAAGTCGTGACTAGTGTGTTGGAATTTTTTTTTTCTTTTTTTAACGAGGTTTCCACAACAGCAGAGGTCATATAAACCCTCAGGGTGCCGGTGTTTTTGAAAAGAAGCCCATTTGTAAGTATGTTGGCGGGTTCGAATGCAGGGCCGCTGGATTCGAACCCGGGACCGAGCGCCGTGTCAAAGACGGAACCTTGCGGCCACCGAAGCCCCGTTTGTTGGAATACATTCCGGTAGATTAAATACCCGAAAAAAATATTTTGAATTTGATATGAAATAAGTTGGTATATTTGTCAGTAAGCATGGTACGTGTTTATTATCAGTAATATACTTTTAATATCCCTGATTGAGAAATGCTGTACAAAATTTGTATTGTTAGAATACTTTATCTTTCAATGTGTCAAAGCTTTATCTCATACTTATAGCTGTAAAACCCATACCTACTTGAATTTCATGTCAAATTAATTTTCTATTGCACATTTAATATTATTAGGTATTATATTTTCATTTGCTTACTGTAGCCTACAGTTTTTTTTCTTTTTGTTTGCAGTTAATGATGTGCAAAAATGGTGGAAGAATCTAAGAGACTATTTTGTCAAAATAAAGAAGAAAGCAAACCAAAAAAGTGGATCACCAGGAGGATTCCTTCATACTTTGAAGCACTGAAATTTTCATATATAGTGCAAAATGAAATGATTTCAGACAGTAAATGCCGACGAGCCAATTGACAAAATCGTTGACTTATCAAACTTTTATCACACCACCTTGCGATACCACAACAATCTTCAACATCTCAGCAGCATTCTTCGCCATGACCTGTGTTGAAAAGGTTCAGAAACAAAAAATGACTTTGTTTAAAAAACATTTGGCGAAGTTGATGGAGAAAGATCAAGAATAGAGCATGCAGAAAGATGGTGCATATAAAAAATTCCTGCTCTCGCTCCTTTCTGAAATGTAAATTATGACACCCTCCGAACAGTTCGATTTTAAACTGCAAGTAATGAATATCTTTAAAAACATCAAATATCATTCATCAGAGCTACAACAACTTGCTCCAATAAATTCTCAGCGACTTCAACATTTTGCCCCCCCCCCCATGACACTGTCTTCCTCTGGCAATATTTATAATACTTCACGTTCTGTTTTGCCCCACATGTAGTATGAAGAACGATTTTCACAGAAATGTAGCATATTGTACAAGAATCGATTGGAATAATAGGAGTGTTTGGTTTTTGAAACCTACTGAAGTTATCCAAACATTCGTTGAAGTCATTTTTTCATGTAGCCATTCATTTCCGATATATATGTGGCTTGTTCAGGTTGGGTGGATTTTTTATCGCGGAATTCCCGTCGCATTCCGTCTAGTGTGGCGCCAGCCTAAAGGTTACATGCTGTACAAAACCTCCTCTCTACACTTTCTCTCCTCTCTCGACAAGTACCACAATTTCCCTGTGGTATGCAACTTTTAAACAACTTAATTCATTCTCAGTTTATTAATTCTCACTTACAGTAAAAGTAAACATTGCAAATGCTATCATTTATAAAAGCAAAACACTGATAGGATATTCAAACTGGTTTTTCCTATAAATATTGCAATTGTGTAAAATTATATTAGACTGCTTTATTATAAATTTGTGCGGAGTAAAGAACCTTAACATGCCTGCAGATTTTGATCATTTAAATCTTATTCTTAAAATGTGTGGTACCCCGTCTAAGGAAATCATGAACAAGATTTCGTTTATAGAGGTACTGTCTTAATGTGCATTAGAATAATAATTATATAATTATCAAAAATGCCCATCAAAATTCAATTACAATGGCTTACATAGGCAATTTATATTATAATACTAATAACTTCATAACTGCTACTGTTTCCTTTGTCCCAGGGTAAAGTAAGACTGACATTATAAAATGTTGTAATATTAAATCAACATTAATTTGCATTTTCATTCCTCCATTATGGTTTATATTATTAACCTTTTCAGGGTTGATTTTTAAGATGCTAGACGCATTTCCTTGCCTGTATCCCCAGCTGCTATGTAACAAGCCTTCAGCCTGATTCACTTTTACTCCTCTTGAGGTGCACCAATTCTGTTGCAAATTTGGCATAACATTACTGAGGATATTATAGTTTTCAACAGAATTAAGTAAACGGAGGGGAAAAAACAAAATGGTATTTAATTGAAAATTTACTATTCATAAAAAGTGTTCATTATGTATTTTAATCATTATAACCACAAAACAAAATAAATGCAATAAAATATTAAAATGCCACGTTAGTGGTTCTGGGTATGAAAATCCTAGCATAGCTGATGGCTTTTTAATTGATAATAGTATAAAAAAGACATTATGTTTTTTGACCCCTTGTCCACAACACCCAAAAAGTAGTAAGACATTAAACCCTCTTGTATGACAAGAATTACTTTTTATTATACTTATTAAAATTACTTACTTAAAAATAAATATATAAATAAGGACAATAAAAACATTCTGAAAATTTCTGTGCACATAAATAACATAGGCGACAAAAGGTGAAAAAACAGGACGGCAATATTGTAGATGATAGAGAAAGGTAAATAGAGGGGTTGGTTGATGATAACAATGGGAAAGGAAGGGCATGGGAGGTGTCTGCTACACACCTCAGCCCAATAGATGCCTTGAATATCCTGCCAAAGATCTTAAAATGCAAAAAACATCAACACAACTCGTTACCAAATCCTGAAAAGGTTAATGATAGAGCTAATTGTATAATGTTGATTTATTACTCTTTCTTTACTTGCTCAGTAGATTAAAGTGATTTCTGGTCATCTAGTATAAGTTTTAATATTTATTTTGTAAAATTCTGAAATGTATTAATCTATTATTGCAAATTGAAACAATGGAGTAAAACTTGGTGAAAAGAGGCATTTACTCTGCTTTAATACATTTTTTTTCAATATTGGTTATTAAGTTTATTGACATATTGGTCTATTTTTCTTGTTTTTGTCCTATAGGGAAGAAATTACATACAGTGTTTACCTGTGATGAAAAAGAAAGATTTTCAAGATGTCTTTAAAGGTGCCAATCCTTTGGGTAAGTTGAAATCTTGTTACAATAAAAACATTTAAAAAAATCTTATTTCAATTTTCTCATGAACATTTACTTTAGCGATAGACCTTCTTGAAAAAATGCTGGAACTTGACCCAGAAAAGAGGATAAAGGCAGAACAAGCGCTCGCTCATCCGTACTTGAAGCATTACGCAGATCCTACAGATGAGCCCACTTCTCCTCCGTATGATGAAAGCTTCGAAGATATGGATCTTCCGGTTGAAAACTGGAAAGGTAATTTTTCACTGTTATTTTTTGAATCTTAACATAATTTGTTTTGAATTTAAGCATTGATAGATGGGAATAATGCCTAATTTCATTGCTGATTAAAAACCCAATGAACATGGTACAGGTTGCAGTCATTCAGTGATTATTAACTAAATAACGTGGAAACATATTCATTACACATACAATTTAATGTACTTTTTGGAATGATATATAGTAATCTCTTAACATTTGCGAGGGTTATGTTCCAGAAAAATTATGTGATGTTGAATCTGTGTTTCTGTGTAAATAGGGAGGGGCATAATAAGCAATAAGCATAATAATCCATGATAGTTGATAATGGCGCAAAAAAAGTGATTTGTTTTAAATTTTAATAATTACAGTATTCCGATCTAATTGGTACAGAGGAGTATTTGGCATACTGAGACTGTTAAAAAACAAAAACTTATGTACAACAACACTCACTCTATCATTCACCGACACTCTCTCTCTCTCACTCATTCTCTCATTCACCCACCCACCCACTTTCTCATTAACTCCTCTCACTCACTTTCTTTCTCATTTATCCACTCACTCACCCACTCCCTATCTTTCTCATTCACCCACTAACTCACTCTCTCATTCACCCCTCATTCTCTCTCTCACTCACTCACTCACTCCCTCCCTCCCTCCCTCCTTCCCTTTCTTTCTCATTCACCCGCTATCTCACTCACACACCCTCTTTCTCATTCACCCGCTCCCTTTCTTTCTCATTCACCCACTCTCTCACTCTCACTCACTTTCTCATTCACCCACTCTCTCACTCTCACTCACTTTCTCATTCACCCACTCTCTCACTCTCACTCACTTTCTCATTCACCCATCCACTCTCTCACTTTCACTCACTCACTGACTTCCTTTCTCATTCCACTCACTCTCTCTCCTCTCTTTTTTGACCAGTTTCAACACTATGAATCTTCCTAGCTATCATAAAACAAAAAACTTCTAACAATCCAAAACAGTCATCCATTCACCCCTCAAATGTTTAAATGTGAAGGAAAAAAAATTGACAAATAAAATAGGGGATGGCATATAATTTTGTTATGTAGTGTACGATGGACAAGTTTGCATTTTTTCCAAATAATTTTCATATAAAATTCCCAAGGAAATCCAAGGTTCAAACCCTGAAACACTGTTATAGCTGTAATTTATTGATGATTATTGATATTTAAATTTTAGATAAAAAGTTTTGATTGAGTTATGTTCAATGAGATATTTTCATTTGAAACAAATAATACATCAGAGTAATGTGTAAATTTTAGGTTTATTAAGTGATGTGTGACTCTATTCTACAAATATTTTATTTTTCAGAACTGATCTATGAAGAAGTAATCAAGTTTAGGCCACAATGTTTTCCTACACCTTCCAGTTAAAACAAACAGCGGTTAAAATAATACATGTATAACACTTTTTAACTTGTTTCATTGTAACAAGAAAAACATTGAAAGTGAAAAAAAATGAAGTGTAATTGTTTCAATAGACACTGTTTTGTCTATTTTATTTTAAACTGGGGGGGATCATCATGGTGTCTGTAATTTTAATTTATAAAAATGTAAAAAATCTACTTAATAAAAATTTATTTAAGTTAATAAATAACTCTTGATAATATAAAACTTACTAATTTATAATACATCCTAGGTATGTACATAGTTCCTTCTAGGATGAGTTATGTTAACAATTTATCACCCAAGTAGACCGTGCTTACGCCTTCATAGTTGCATTGTAAAAATCTGTTTGTGATATTTAAATGCCTCTGCCTAGTCTTTCGACGGTTTTCTAATTGCCTATATTGTACATTTAATTATGTTATTAAAAAAAGTATTAACTAACTATAATTGTAGCAAGATTTATATAATTATTAGCGGTGCTAAAAGAAAAGCTAAATTAGGTAGATTTTTTACAATTAGATGTAGATATTATTAAAGCTCATTTCAAGATTTAAAAAAATGACATTACATTTTATATCGCAAAAATTAGATTTTTACAATTTCATAGGAATATTTTTGTAATAACACCAAAAATCATTAATCATTTATATATTTTAAAGAAAAACTAGTTGTCAAATATAAATTAGCCGTCGAAATGAATGTAATAAAGTGATATTTTTCCAAAATGAAAAGAAATTAACCACAATGTAAATTATTAAAAAGATAAGATTTATTGTGCCTGGTTAAGAGATTAAAATTCCTTTCAATATTTCCAATGCCATTCTGAGTATATTTACTGGTGATTATAGCATTTAATTAAATGTGATTAAGAAAAGTTGTTTAAAGAAATTTTGCGCCCAGCTCTGTTATAAGACGCTCATTTTTGACAATCAACTGTCCAAAAATCCATAAGGTGAAAATTAGGGCATAGTTAAAAATTGGTAATACATTTAGAATTAGTCTAGAGCAATTGTTATAATTTAAGTATCACCCATTGCTTTATTTATGTTGAAACTTACATAGTGATTAATAAAACAAGCAAGATTTAATACACAGATAGTTTATCAAAAATTGCTAGCGTGCCTTATTAATTGAATTAAGATTCATATTGCTTGTAAATGCGTATTGAGTAGATATGGCTTTACATGTAAAAAAATTGTTTGTGAAAAAAGTTTGTGATGTCATTAATTGGTAAATTACAAAAACAAATGTTTCATCTGAGTGGCTTTAATTTTATATTATATCGGTCTCCGTTTCGTGAGACGACCTGTATTTTTTTGTGTTTTAATTAATTTTGTTATTACCAGTTAAAAATTCTCTATAGATTTATTGGATTTTATACAAATCTTTTTTTTTTTAAGTTACATTGTTACCTGAATTATACGAAATTAACTTAGTTTATGTTGAAGCGAATATGTAATAACTAAGTTATACTTATTTTAATAATAAAATTGTTTTAGCTTATGTTTAGCTCATATTTAACATGTAAAGCACCAGCAGTCCCAAGCGAATGGTCACCCTCACGCCAGGCACTCCTTGTGGTCCGCTTTCTAACCAAAGTGCTGCTTTTCCAATGCATTCAACACACATTTCAGAACGCCCTGGCAAGGGACAAAACCCTGAACACCTTAGCTGATGAAATTTAAAAAAGTCAGTGTTTCAACCATTGCTTCAATTTTCACCTACCGGTTAAGGTGTGAGTTGCAAGTAGCCGTATGTATTCGTCTATTTCAACTAGATTTCAGATACCTATCTCTTCAGAAATTGTACCCAATGAGTAACTAAACTTCTTAAATTTTGCTAAATTTCTAAAATACCAAAAAACTTGGAAAAGTAAGTGTTTAAACCGGTTTTTACATACATACCAACTATGGTTAGTTGTTATGTTTTTAAAGTGATAGATCGCGCAGTGGCATAATATTTCATACTCTAATAGCTCAGCAGTATTGTTTTTAACAAATGCAGTTTGATTAAATTGTTATTTGTAGTTTGTAACTGCTGTACCACTTGAGCTATCGTGACCTTGATCCACTCGGACATCAACTTCCTATCTCAACACCTCATTTTGAGCGAATTGAATGAATTATAATGAAGTCTACTTCACTAAAACTCTCCGCGGCCATTTCAATTCGTCGCCGAGAATCCAATCTGATTACACGTTTGAAAAATGGCAAAATGGGGGGAAAACTCAAAAGGTGGGGGTTGAGATGGGAGGTTGATGTCCGAGTGGATCCAAGTCACAATAGCTCAAGCAGTAGAGCAGCGGCGTTTCTAGCCAAAGACCGTGCGTTCGAACTCCGCTCATTCCATTGACTTTTTTTGTCTCAACTGAAAACCTTAATTAATTTTAAAAAGGAATGTTTAAATTACATTTTTATGCAGTAAAACATTTATTCTGTCCTATAACTTTAACAATTGTTACAAAGAAAAATACTAACAATATTAAACTGAATATTGTTAACAGTAAAAAATGAAGTAGAACAAAATATTGGTCAGAAAAAAAATAATGTTAAAAATATTGTAGAAGCATAATGGCCAGAGTGAAAATAATGAAAATTATTACAAACTACATTCGTAATTTGACTGTACACCATTTTATGAGGGATTAGATGAAGAAATCAATTTCACTTCTTCCAATCCAATTCAGTCGATTTTACTGTTTAGGAAATCTTCACTTTTTGACCGTTTAGTACTGCCGGCCAGGAGAGAGCCAGTAGGCTGTAATTAAAAAATGGAAAATAATTAAACATATGGAAAACACATTATTAGCAGAGATGTACTTTTCGTTTCAGATAGCCTGACGTATTTCCAAATTCGCTTCCTTCACTTCTAATGCTCTGAAAAAGTAAAATATTCATTGTTTTGTGCAATATTGTGGTGAATAACAAATTAATCATACTTTAAGCAATTGTAAAAATGCATTTAACAATTTGAACAGGAGAAGCGTCTACCATTTAATAATTGAATATCAATCCTTTCTTGAACGTGTAATGAGGGTCTTATAGAAAATGTCAATAACAACCTCTAACATCGAAATAATGTGAAAAAGTCCACATCTCCCAGAGCTCTGGAGCAAAACTTACTCTGGAGGCTCTCCACCAAGCAACTACCTCCCAAGCAATCACCAAGTTCAGTTCCTACAAATCTAAAACAAGAAAAACAGTTCAAAACCCTATATCAAATCACTGTATTTCTGGATCGTTTGATGCTAGCAAGCTTTTGGTGTACCTGCCAGACAGAATTAATCTTCCCATTTTTCCGATCTCCTAAATATTTTCAATTTTCCTGTCAGCATTCCATATTTCTTAATCATGGAATCATTTTATTGTGAAACTCCTAATCCCACTTTCTTAAAAGACTTCTATCCAATATCCATCCTCTCTAACTTTGATAAAAACTTCTTTTAAAAATTGGTCCGTTTACAAATGTTTACATATAAAACTCAAATCCCCTTGTTCTCTTTTAATCTAGCTTCTGTCTTCGTTTTTCAATACAATCGCCTGTTCTAAAAATCTCCAGGGACGTACAGTCTGTTATTGAGCAATTTAAAATCATAAATTTTGTCTTTGATTTTTTTAAAAACTTTTGATAGTGTGTTCATTCCTTTTCTCCATTACTTCTGAGGTTTCTTCAAGGTTCAAATATTCAGCTTCCTTTTTTATGGTCTATAATAATGATTTCCCTAAATCCATATAAATATTGCTCTCCTATCCTTTCCATAGAAAACTCATAAATTAACCTTACTTTCCCACCTCTCACAATTGAATTCCGGAAGTCGTTGAAATTGGCTAAACATAAACAAAAGTTATTCAAATATCGTGTGATGCGGTCTGGTGTGATGTAGGTTTCAGAAAAACATTTTCTTTATCGTGCAAATGTAATATAAATAGGTAGATATGTTGGCTATACTGTATAGAATTAGTAGGACTAAGTATTAGTAATTTAGGCTGTAATTATAACTGTTTATAGGATAATTGCTGATTTTTGAAAATTTTGGATTTAAATGTATGAATATTTTAAGATGATTTTTGTTAAAATTATGATTTGGAACGTCGAATGTCGAACTTCCGTTAGGCGTTGCGGACGAGGTGCCAGAACCATTTTAAAATATCTTTAACGTGTAATTATCGATTAAAATTCCTTGCGTCGTGCCGGGATTCGAACCACGAGTCGAAATGTGTAGGTGTATTTGATGTAATATAATAACAATTGTTTATAGGATAATTGTTAATTAAGTGTTGGATTTAAATTTATGGATATGATTAAATTTACGCTCTTGTGAATATTAAAAAAGAACCCGATCAGTTTTCTCATCTTTTTCTATTTTTGTGCTTTTTTGGCTGTCCCTAGGAATGGGGATTTCTGCTTTTCTTATTTCCAAGTCCAACTGAATTTGTATTATATTCGTCGTTACAATTACAATCGTTCGCAGGTTTACATTAATTAAGGTTTTAAGTTGAGATAAAAATGGCTAAAAGGAGGGAGAATTCAAAAGATGGGGTCGAAATGGGAAGTGGATCGAAGTCACGATAGCTCAAGTGGTTGAGTAGCGGCGTATCATGCCGAAGGTCGTGTGTTCGAATCCCGCTTGTGACACTGACTTTCGACTTAAAAACCTAATTTTATGAATACTATTGAGGTAAATGTAAAAAAAAAGAGATAGGAGTATTGACTACTCTAAATATTACAGTTCTACCTTATGATTGAAACAAAATGGAACAATATTGAAAATAGTTATTTGTTAACCTTGTAAATTGTTAATAATTCATATTTGCTTAGTGGACATGATTGACCATATTAATTATTCCAATTAAATAGTTTTATTTAAGGTGTGTAGAGATTAGTGACCGTTAACGGATAATTATTCAAATATCGTGAGATGCGGTCTGGTGTGATGTAGGTATCAGAAAAACATTTTCTTTATCGTGCCAACGTTTCGATCTTTTATTGAGATCATCTTCAGGGCCTGGGATTTACAAACATAATTTACATTTAGAAAATACATATAGAATATGGAATTTATACAATGCAAAAATTATATTTTATATTCTATCAAAGTATTTCTACTCACTCAAAGTGTTTGTCTTCTGTGTAATTGTGCCATGTCGTGTTGAGAGTGCCAGTGAAATTTTACTGTTTCATGTTTATATATGTTTGATTTTGAAGTGGTGGGGAAGGAAGTGGGTATAGAAAAGACAATTTTGTATAGGTCGTCGGCTTCTTTGAGGTGAAAAGAGCCGACAAAGGGAAACAATGTGTTGGCAATGTTTCAGCCACTTTATTCTTTTAGGATTATGTAGAAAGGGATAAATGGGAAAAGGGAAATTAGATTGTTGGACAATTAGACTATGCGAAAATTATTTGATGTGTGGAATGTAATGTGATGATATATGTATGTTATCTGTATTGAATTTGATTAATGATGTTGGCGTAGCTGCGACTGAGTTTGCATGTATCTGTTCTGTAATTGATACTGTGTTTATCCTTGTTGATGTAAACCATTTCTAAAAAATTACGTTTAAATTTGTTTTGTTCTGTATGTAGTATTTTTGGATTGTTGAAGTCAAAATTGTGTTGTTGTTCAAAGTGGTGGGTAGCGAGTGCTGTAGGATTTTGTTTGAGTTTTTTGCAATCGTAGATATGTTGTTTTACTCTCCTGTCCAGATATTGGGATGTTAGACCAATGTACGTAGCTGGACAGTTTAAACAGTTGATCTTGTAGATTACGTCGGATTTATTTGTAATTGGTGTGGGGTCTTTAATTTTGGAAAACAGTGTTTGGATTGTTTTATAATTTTTAAAAGCTATTTTGAAGTTATCGGATGAGAGAAATTTGTTTAATTTGTGTGATAGGCCTTGAATAGAAATGTATGTTGGTTTGTATGTATTTAATGTATTTGTTGTATTTAATATAGTATTGTTAGTAATAGTGGATGCTGTTCGTGTTGAGTGATAATTGTTGATTATCCTGTTAACTATGTGTTTAGGATAGAGATTGTTTTGGAGGATCTGTTTGTATATCTTTATGTTCTTGTGGTGAAATGATTCATGGCTTAGGGTGATCATTCTGTGAAGTAGCCCTTTGGCCGTGTTTATTATTGTATGAAGAGGATGGTGAGATGTAAAGTTGAAGAAATACTTTGATAGAATATAAAATATAATTTTTGCATTGTATAAATTCCATATTCTATATGTATTTTCTAAATGTAAATTATGTTTGTAAATCCCAGGCCCTGAAGATGATCTCAATAAAAGATCGAAACGTTGGCACGATAAAGAAAATGTTTTTCTGATACCTACATCACACCAGACCGCATCTCACGATATTTGAATAATTATCCGTTAACGGTCACTAATCTCTACACATAAACAAAAGTCCCAGGTTATTAGTGTGGATCTAGTTCAATCCTAGTCCTTACCTCCTATCCTTCCAGCTCCAGTTAACTTTCTTCTTCCTGTCCCACCGTCAAAACCTTGGGACTGTCCTTGATCAATCTTCAGTATAGGTGCTGCTCGTTTTACACCCTCCAACAGTTCTATACATTCACCTTCTCTTATTTAATACGTGAAAAACTCCTAATTCCCTTATTTGAGCATGCAAAATAAATCTCTGCTGAGTCCCAGGGCATGTAGGAGTAGAGGGAAACGAAGAAGCAGCAAGGAAAGGGGTTGCAAAACACTTATAAGTCCTAAGACCTTCTGTGGCATAGGGATTCACACTATCAATGAGTATCTTAGACAAAAGGGCAGAACAAAAATAAGGAAACAGTGGATTATACTCTTTGGACACAAACATTCCAAGAACCATCTAGCCATCTTTTAGAAGGAAAGAAGCAACAGAATCCACCAAATTAAGCAGAAAAAATTTCAAATCCTAACAACATTCTTAACTGGACACTTTATTATTATTTATATATTTTTTAAGGAGACTTTAAGACTTAGAAGAAAGTTTACAAAGCATGATCGATAGTTAAAATTTAAAGACGAATCACCTCTGATTCGGATATTATTTCAATTTCAGAATCTTTGCTGCAGCTGCCCGATTCAACATCACTTCTCTTCCCGGCATCCTCTAAATCCTGAAAAGACAATACAAAAGACAAGCTATTTTTCAGTAATTAAATATTTTATTGAAATATAAACTTACATCTGTTTGAATTGGCAATACTGGCGTAGGTAGTAGTTTTTTATGCACAGTCTGAATTGTAACAATTATATGTACACATTTTGACGAAATAACTAAACAATTTAAACATTTACCTCTAAACATGCCGAACCTTGCTTTTGTAGATGTGGTAAATTTGTATTGTCCCAAGTGTTGGCCGACACCCGACTATTCTGTAATATAACATCATCTGAGCTATTTTATTAGTAGAAATTTAAAACAGATTGACACTGCTATACACCAAAAAAACACATAAGCATCAATTTAAAAAAAAAAAAAACAAAAAAAACTTTCAAGTTTTGTATAAGACAAGTTATTTTTTTACAAATTCAATTACATGATTGCACTGTCATTAGAGAGAATAAAACTAGGTACCCATTCTGTTTCAAAGAGCACTTCAATGTCAGAATCATCACTTAAACTGCCTTTGTAGTAATAATGTTTAAATTCGTTTTTCTCTAATTTCTGAAAGATTTGTCAGTCGTTAAAAAATATTTATAATTAGTTCATACGAAAGGCTTCACCTCAAGTGGCCGAGTTATTTTTGAGATTGACCTTTTGTAACGTTGCACCTACAACAAATCTGATTGTAGCTTAGTCGTTCCCGATCATCTTGATCTGCCTGTTGTTATTTTGGTCAAGCGTTAAGTGCAGTTTTGGATTGGAAACGACCAAGCTTCAAGATCCATCAGGACCAAGAAACCTCACAATTTTTATTATATTCTAATTTACAATTTAGTGTTTATTTGTCATAAAAAATTTAAAAAAATATATATTTTACCTCGTAGTCTAATAATGTATTTATTACCCACCTGCAAAGTGATTGCATCATGAATTTTTTCAGTTGCTGTTTGTACTTCCGATCTGGTGTCAGCTAAACACTAAGAAAAATATACTACATTAAGAGAAATAAGATTTTTAGAATACAGATCCACATTTTATTTGACTCATTCATGATGACCTGTTAGTATAGGTTACTGTGTTAGACCTCAGATCGTTTGTCCTACCCACTGAAATTACACATTATCAACATAATCATTTCAACCTTAAAGCTATGCAAATTATGTATTAAATATCCATCAGTCATGTAGTTTGATCTTTCTGGTCATCTTTGCCTATTATTACTGCTTCGGTCTGTCAGAAGCAGTCGTTTGATGATGTCTGGCAGAGCAAACCAGGAACTACTACCAAACTATGTCAACTCTGATCTCATGAAAACCATGGCTGTTATGGCCTGAAGAAGTTTTCAGCCATAAAGACGGTTGAAACAAGGAACTAAGATAATTTTTTAAAGGCACACCTTTTCTCCTTCATTGAGGAATCGTCCAGACGCCATTCTGCCACTCGCCCAGGCCCGAGTTTTGGCTCGGCGAGGCGAGGTCTCAGTGCCTTTGAAAACACATTTCTGCGTCCTCGCTTCATCTTAATCAATCCAATCATTGAAACTGTAGAGAAATGCATGTCTTAGTGAACACCGTCGCGAAAAATTAGAAATAAAACTCGGAGAAATAACGTGAAATAGAGAAACCAAAGAATGTGGTGCCGCGTGTGATATACAGAGATGGACTGACTGAAATCATAAGCCTAACTTCCTTTGGTAACTTGTAGGCAAAAACAAGGCAGCAATATGTCTAAATATAAACTTGAGATTATAACGAAATTAGAGAGCTTCCGGATGGCAAAATAAAGAGAAGACTTAAGACATAAATGAAGAGGGATAACGGTAAGGAAAACATTTTAATGTGGGGTTGAAACTAAGGATCAGTGGAACAAAAGAAAAATTAAATTAAATTTCTTACAGGCTGTGGGATTTTTAAAAAAATTTACAATATCACTTTGTACATAAACAATATGATTAATTCACTGGTTTCGTGGTCCGTTCGACCAATTAATATAACACAATCCTTTTGCCATATTTCAAATATCGTGTAATCTGTTTGGATTATGGATTGATTTGGATGATTATTATTTGAAATATGGCAAAAGGAGGGAAAACTCGTAAGGTGAGGTTGAGATGGGGAGTTGATGTCCGAGAGGATCGAGGTCACGATAGCTCAGGTGGTAGAGTAGCGGCGTATCTAGCCGAAGGTCGTGGGTTCGAATCCCTCTCGTGCCATTAACTTTTTTTCATCTCAACTAAAAACCGTAATTAATTGTGTTATAAACAATATGCTTATAAGTTGAGTAAAAAAGTAATTAATCAAAAATAACACAGCGCTTGTAGTGAGGTATCACATTCACTAATATTCCTCACAGAATTAATTATTTATAAGATAACTCAAGTACATTCACTTTCAAAAACAGTGGGTAGATAAACAAAATAAATGAATTAAGTGCTCAAAAACAGTATATGCACAATATTTAGCAATCACACATACTCTGGATCAAGGTATGGTATTAAGAAAGAAGCAAATTCACTTGTTACTTCCAAGTTTCGACCTATTTTAAAGTCATCATCTGGGAAAAACAAATGTAAATATGCCTACAAATTGACATACATAATTAAGATTGTTTTGCCCTGATGATGACCTTAAACCAAGCTGAAAAAGTGGTCAATACTTCTAACATTGACACACATCACTATGCCTTCCTTTTCAAAAGGTCTTTCATTCCTAGGTGGTGGTAGATTGTTTGGTATGTGCTGGAGAGTTGGATTATCTACTAATGAGGTGTGAAGATGTGTTTAGCTTGCCTCAAACAATGCAATCAACTTCTGGTATTTCCATGATATTATGCAGGGTAGAAATCCCGACAAACCACTTGACACCTGTTGCTAGTCTTTAAAATCTATTTTGGTTAGTCTGCACCAAGCTAAGAACAAGAGTGTCTTAATATGTAGTGGCAACGGTGAAGGACACTTATGGGTTATAAGCATAAAGTTTAGTTCTGGCAAGTTTAGTTATGTCATTGATATGTATGCCACCAGGTGAGTTTACTGTCCAGAGTAAGACCTAGATAGAGGACAGCCTCACTGTTTTACCGTTTAAGGCAATCATTTGCAGTTGTACATCTTTTACGTGAAGACAACCAAATTCGACTTCCATCATTCATAATTTTTTTGCCTAACCTTTCGGCATTAGCCAGAAAGATTTTTCTTCACTTTTTACACCATTTGGAGATTTTTAAGGTGAAGTTTTGCAAGGGTATAGCTGGTGTGTTTCTAGGGCAAATGCTTAGGACAACAACATTGTCTGTTGGGATGAATTTGATGCTAAACTATCTGATTCACGGAAAGGTCAGCTTCACCGCTAACAGGACCCGAACCCTTCTGTGGCATAGGAATCCACACTATCAACGAATATCTCAGACAGAAGGACAAAAAGAAAATAAAGGAACACTGGAATTCGCTTATTCGACACAGACTATCTAAGAATCTTCTAATCAATTTCGGGAAGAAAAAAATTACAGAATGTGTCAAAGGAGGCAGGAACAGACTGCGAATCCTAAGTGCACTGTAGATTAATTGGGCATATAAAGAAAATTGGAATAATTTAAGATGGCACATGCAGATTCTGCAAAGAAGCAGAAGAGACACCAACACATCTACTAACAAACTGCAGAGCAACATTAGTTCGCAGGAGGAGGTGTTTTGGGATGTACAATGTGACCTTAGAAGAGCGTCAACCAATAAAACCAGGCCTATTAATCAAGTTTCTTGACGAATTAGGACTCACTGATGTGCTCTAGGTAGAGAACGGGGGATACAATAGCTCTTAAAGGGCGCAGTATACAACCCTGAAATATCATCATCATCATCATCATCAACTATCTGATTTAGAAAGTCCGACGAGTACACAAGATACAAAAAGGGGCCTAGGACGCTTCCTTGTGGACTTCTGATTTTATACATGATCTGAAGAGGTTTTCAACTACAAAGGAGGTTGAAACGAGGAAGCAAGGAAATTTTTTTAAAGACTTACTTCTCTTTTATTGAGGAATCAACCAGACGCCGCTCTGCCATTCAACCAGGCCTGAGGATTGGCTCGAAGAGGTCTCTCTACCTGAGGTCCTTGTTAGATCTTAACTGATCCCCATTGAAAATGGAGCAAAGTGAATGTTTTTGAAGTAGAAGAAATAAGAACTAAAACTTGGAGAAATAACGAGAAATGGATTAAAAAGTACTACTACGGGTGGAGTACGGAGACACACCGACTGAAAATCATCAGCTTAACTTCACATGGTAACTTGCAATAAACAAGGCGGTAGTTGGCCTAAACAATAATTTTTGAATTTTTCTGTTTGCCTTTATGCCACAATAAAGTATACGTTTTATTTTTTTGATTAATTAAAGCTGAGCTATTAGGGCGTCTGATAAAATTTCCATGCTAGCAGTTCTCGGTTTAAATGACGCAGTCCATGGAATTTTAATTATAATTGTAAAAGGTATTACAAAGTGGTTTAATCCAGGACACCCAATGGGGTGTGTATACAAAGTGTGCCCTCCTGTATCAAAGGACTTTTTAATTATAGCCTTATTGGATAAAAATATATTTTCTAAATCATATATGGATTTTGTTTTTACCAAAGTCTGTAAAACGGGTCAAATTTTGCCAGTATTTTAAAATAATTAAATATATTTAAAAAAAAAGAATGAATTAATGGAATGGCTTACATCTGGATTGATCAATTTTTGTTCATCTGAGAATTTTCCATTTCCACTATAGTCTGCTATATTCTAAAAGACATAATAAATATTGAAAAAGTTAAATTATGAAGTAGTTTTGTAATTTTCATTCTGTTAATCTAGCTAAAATCTTAATAGTACTTTTGGAATAAACTATTCTCTCTTTTTATTGACAAAAGACATTAAATTTTAAACTAATATAAGAATATTTTTAATTAATTGTTCTACGTAAATTTAATTCGATGGTAATCGAATTATTAACTCTACCATCTTTAATAACGCTAGATGTATTAAGAAAAGTAAATTATAATAAGTAGAAAATGAAAAAGTCCTAACCGATTCTGGTTCAGAGAGAACTTCAACTTCCGAGTCGTCACTTTTCTCATCCCTGTAAACATATTCTTTTTTGTCATTCGTCGTTAAATCCTGTAAAAACGATTTCCGTTAATTATGCACTGCAATAATCGAATGCTCGTATAAAGCTTACGGATTGTATAGAATCTACAAGGTTCGTTTGAATTGGTTGTACTTTTTCTGTACTTTGGCTGATCAATTTACAATCAGATATTTCCTGCTGTCTCTAAAGCGAATTACAATACGATTATTAACTTGTGACTGTTTTCATTGACAATTATTACATAATAGAATTGACATTTCAAAATATTTAATATATTTTATTTTGGTTAATAAGTTCGCAAACCTACCTCGCTGCTTTGTAAAATATTCGAAGTCCTTCGGGTTATTTCTGCAATAGGGTCCTAGCATTTAAAAATAAAATAATTCATTGTATAGTGTATGAATTATAAACAATTAAACATGATATGAGTTAAAATGGGTGGGTGTGTTGGCTGAGTGGTTATAGGTATGCAGCTCGTACTGCCAGGGTAGCAGCATCGAAAATAGAATGAAGTGGTTTCAACCCACACCCAGGGCCTTACTTTTTAATGAAAGGGTTAAAATAGATTTTAATCATTGTAATTACAATAATTATTTCAATTTATGAATGGGGACAGAGTGGTGGCAGAGTGGTAACGATGTCCGACTTCTAAGTGGTGCAAGCGGTCCTGAGTTCGAATCCTGGAGTAGCCCAAGGTTTCTTAATTGAAAATAATATAAAAATGGTATTGCAAAGTGGTCTACAACATCGAAAGTGTAATTAGACGTTAAAGACAGGAATTACGATTAATCTGGATCAATTCTCACTGCCAATCTTTCAATCTATTTTAAGGTCTTCATCAGGGCATTAAGAATTTTAATTAAGTCTACACATTGGCATAATTGTGTTTTTAATAGATTTAAATTTTTTTTAAATTTATTCAGACTATTCTGTGTATCCAGTTTATTTATTCCTGAATAAAAAAGTGGTCGATACATCTAATTCTTAAGACGGGAATTATTTAAATTTTTAACCTTTTAATTAATGGGTTAAACTATATTTAAAATAAATTAGTTATCTATTTCAAATTAGCATAGCCTGAAGAGTTGGGCCCCGACTCATATTGCCACATTAGAGGTTGTGGGTTCAAATACTGGTGTAGCCCTTGATTTTTATAACTGAAAATAGTATGAAAAACGTATTGCGAAGGTGTCTGAACCCTCGTCCAGGACAGCCAATGTGTAATTGGATGTTAAACCCTACTGTAAGATAGGAACTCTACTTTTAAACAAAGGGTGAAAATAGATTTTAATTTTTATAATTACAACAGTTAGTTAAAATTATGAATGGGGACCGATGATGGCAGAATCGTTGGGTGGCGGGGGGGTTTGATTTGTATTGCCATGGTACAGGTTCTAGGTTCAAATCCTGGCATAGTCTTTTGATTTTTCAATTTTAAATAATGTGAAAAACGTACTGCTTGGGTGTCGCAGACCACTTTGCGATACTTTTCCTTTTTTCGTATTATAACAGATATTTTCTTGATTATATAATTATAATTGAATATAATAAGGCTAACATTTTGTGCAACTATTTATAAAATTTGTTTTTCAATGTTTCACTTTCATTTTTTTTTTTAATTTAGATATAAATCAACCTATCAACTATACCTCATATTGTGAAACATCGGTTGGCCTAGGGATTTCTGCAGAGTAGACCTAGGAATAAAATACGTTTCGATTAATTTTGACACTTGTTTTTACCAAAATATCCCTGAATATTTGTATCATAAAATGTAATATTATTTCTGCTCTAATTTATGTTAATTGTGATAACTGACTGAATCGGAAGTATAATCATTGTTTGTCCTCACAACATCCACTTGATCCTCGCAATCCTGCAATATGGATGAAGACATGAACATTCTTAGATGTAAAAAAATATATTATTGAATGAAATATTCTCCTTTTTTTTAACTTACAGAATTAAAATTCATCTAGAATGACCGTTTAATCCTGATTTTCGTTTCCTAAATATATTAAAATTATATGTTTACAAAATCTAAGCGAATTTCAGAAAGTATATCAACTCAATTCTTTGTCAAGACAAAACTCTTTCTGTGATACATAAATGAATTACAGCAAATATTTCAATTATGACAAAACAAATAAGACTTTAATCAAATTGATTTTGTACTTACAAAACTTGAGTAATAGAGCCCTTGACGTTGTCAAGTATTAAATGAGGCAAACATTTATGAAAGTTAGACATAAACTCGAACTCTTGTAAACAACGGGAATAATCCTGGTTTTGTTGAACAATTTTGATCCAGTCGACTGTTCGAAGATTATCAGATCTCAAATAACAATTCATGCTATATTGTTTACGTTTTGAACCTGACTCTAAACATTCCTTCCATCCTTCCTTATTCAGCTGTCTTTCATCTTACCTTTCAGGCATAAAAGAAAATTGAAAATATTATTTTTAATTAAAATTAGTACATTCACTGCCCTATTAGTGAAGATAGATTAAGTAGAATAGAATATTTTATTGTATTTAAGTATGACACATACAGGAGATGCATATTTTTTATTTAAAAAAAAATTCTAAAGGCATAGCTGATGAGATTCAAACCCAGAATTAATCGCTCTAACAAGTCTGCCTCTTTAGTCCATATGATGATGATGATGAAAGGATACCAGGAAATTAAGAGATAATTAATGATAGAGCCGATTTCTTCAATTTCAATCTTCTCCAATTGTTTAACTCCTTCTGGATTTAATGTCGTAAGATTTCGTCTCAATTTTAATTTTATCCAAAAATTGAAAGTTGAAAATAAATCTACTAGGAATGTAGTATGGTATATATTTTCAACATTAAAATATACAGCGAAAATTTGACAAAATCAATGCTTCTTTAATTCAATTTTTCCCCACTGGGACACAATATACATAAAATATATTCCTTATATATTTAAATATATATTTATCTATGGGAATTCATTATACAACTAACAGTAACAAAAAAAATTTAGAAAACATCCACTTTCAAGATGCTAAATAGTTTTACTGTCTAATAAATATTTTCTAGGTTTTATTTTAATAATACATGCAAAAGTCTGTAACAGTACTCAAAATTAGAATGACTAGAATGCACAAAACATCAGTTTCAATTGAGCATAATTAAATTAAATGACTAGTAACTCAAGATAAGAGATATCTGTGAAATGACACCGTTACAAGTGTCTTTGACTCTTCAACGCTCTTATCCTTACTTGACACACATTCTTTCACTCGCTCTCCCTTTCAATGCCAAAATGAAAAAACATTGATTTACTTGTAGAGAAAAAGTATTGAATTCATAATAATAATACTAAATACAATATTAATTAAACTAATTATTTCATAACTTATTAGAACATTTAATGTTCTGGAATGTACCTTTGTTATCACATTATAATGTCTTTAAAACATTTATTTTGCTCTTGTGGAACACATACACAGATTACATTGTTTATTTCACTTGAATTAGTGTCCACTCGTTTCAAAAAACCAGCTAGTATTAATTATAATCTAACGCTAAATAGCCAAAGACATACTATACAAATTTTGTCGAAAACAAAACAATAAAAACCTTCGACAATGAGGATTAAAAATATCGAAGCATTTAGTGGAAAGATGATTTTTGAAAACTGGTGGCAAAACAATAATTCGTTTTTTAAATATCCTTCAACAAAATACTTCAATTAATTTTTTTTTTTGCTTCAAAAATCACAAGCAAGTTTTTTTTTTTAAGCACTCAGTAATCCCCCTCTAGGTGTGTGTACAAAATCGGGTAATTTCTACAAAAATAAATCTTCATTAGTGCAATTATTAAATTATATACAATATGTTTACCTTTCATTGCCTTTGAATGCACAACAAAGAAAATTAAAATTTTTCAATAAATTATACTTAACGTTTACAAAACACAATGTAATACATGTAATGTATACAATAAGATTTTTTATATCACAAACCAACATTTTGATTAACATTAGACCTAAAAGTGGCATACATAGAGCAAGTGCTTACAACACTGTACTAATTTATTAACATTTATTATAAATTTGCTTTATAAATCTAGACATAAGGGTAATATTGCATTTACTTGATTCAGTGGGATCTTAACTACGGTAAAAAAAAGTAAATAAATAAAAAAAAAAAAACCTTTCAGTATTTAATTTGGGACCAATGTTCAAATAGTGGCTGTTACGCGTAATGTATAAACTGAAAAAACGTGCACGTAAAAATAAGAAAACCAAACAATAACCACAAAAACAAACATTTCAATAAATACCCGTATTCAAAATTAACCTCTAAAATAAAACGCTCGATGAAACCCGACCTTCTTCAAAACTGTATAAGTTTTGAAGTTAATAACTTGGGATTTAAACGTTTATAATCAGTTCAAAGGTTTTCCTGGTGTCTATTACACACAAAGATATAATGTAGATAACTACAATGTATGAATAAATAATGTTACATTTTTTTAAAGTTATAAATATTAAAACATCAGCACGAATATTATTTATATTTTTAAGTCAAATACAGATTTACTAATTAATACTGATGGGACAAGGTGACACACCTGACAGTAAAAAAGAAAATGTGTATTGTTTATCACATGATTGATGGAATTATTTCCTGCTATTTAGATCACTGTTTAGTAAAGAGAATATTTGTTAGATGTAGCATAGTCTTTTTTAATTTGGGGAAATGTGGCTGTAAACGTGTATCATTGAAATGAAACTTTTTTAACCTGCAAGTGATGTTTCTTGAACTCTCATGGAGTTGTATAGGTTTCTTAGTCTCATTTGTTTGTTTTTGTTTTTGTTTTTTTTTTTTTTTTTTAGAGAGAATCCATGTACTTTTTTTGATGGAACTCCATCATCAAAGGTTTAATATCAATGAACCTTTTAGTTCGAACTAATTTTAAATTTTATTGGGATAGCTTTTTGCTTAACGTTGTAAGAATTTCCAGCTTTATCCTAATATTACAATTTAATTATAATAAAAAAAAAGCTCAGGTAGGGTAAGTTAGGAGTAATTGCTAAAATAAGTTTAAAAAAGCTGGAAGGAATATCAAACATATTCTGGAAGTAAGGCTGTAGAGCTGAAGCGTTCCCATCCAGTAGCAAAGAGACGTTTCGCACAACCTGGAAGTCGTAGGAACGAGATAGACAAACAGTCGTTATTACTAAATAAAGAGAGTAGAGGAGTTATTTGATCTCAGACAGTTTATCCATCTGTGGGACATCATAAATTTTTGGGGCCATGACAGCTTGGTGGCGTACACTTTTCGCCAGATGTCTATCGACACGGAAACTTCTGACAATTACCAATTATTATACAGACAACCCTTGCAGGAGATTGACCATTTGGCCCGTACTCTGGTTGGGAAACCGGTATAAAATGGGACAATTTGGAAAGCGATGTCGGTCAACTCGAAGACATCCCGGTCAAGTGTGGGACTCAGTGAGCAACGACCCAGGAAGCTGCAGGAAGAAGGACCTAGAAGACACTGGACGACATGGAAGCTGGCATTGGCAAGTTTGGGCTAAGCCCTCTTGTTAATAAGCTCGTCCCAGAGTTGTGCCTTACTTTCCCTGACTGTCTCTCTCTGGTTTATTGTATATTTTTGGAACACAACTTTCCACTTCCCAAAAAGTAGTGCGTATGCTGAATACATTCTCTTATAGTTTTGATCACATACCTAATGTTTTTTTTTTGTTGTATGTAAATTATAATATTAGGATAAGGAAGAAGATGTATGCAAAAATCTTCAGTGATATTCAACCTTTAGTTTTTTGGTAAATAAATGCTGAGAATTTTTAGTTTTTCTATTTCACCAATTGTAATATTCATTCTTATATTGAAAACCAATGTGAAAGAAAAAAAAAAATTATGCCGACTGAGGAGGTGAGACTATGCCATTAGACAAAAGAGGGGAAAACAATTTTGAATGTAAATATTTTAACAACTATTATAAAAAGTAATACTCAATAATATTGTTAAAAAATGATTATGATATAAAATATATTGAAATTTGGTTGTTATCGATCATTTTGGTCTGTCTATGTTCGCTGGGTTGTTCTGTAATCTTGCATTTAAGCCATTTCACCATATTTGGCGAAGGATCAGTCAAGGCAGAAAAATGAAAATACCAAGTCTTGACAGACCAAAATCCCTGGTAATAACCAATTTTCATGTTTATCACCCTACGACAACATGGAGAAATCTCACAATATAAAATATATATACACAAACATTTATTTTCTCGAGTATTTTACACTTTACAGAACCTTTACCTGCCCTAACCAAACAACGGCCGCACATTCCCATACCATTAATTTATCAACTAAAAATAATTGTTTTAACTTAGTGTTTCAGTAGCATTTGAACTGTTCGGTAATACACATAGGCTTTCAGAAAGAAATGTCAATAAAAAAATGTGTCCAGACTATCTAAAAATAAGTCATTAAGCGTTTCTGTGATCTGTCTCCGAGGAAGGGCTATTTAGATGAAGTAAATGGGACTCGATTTGAATAACAGTTCTAAATGTGGCAGTTGTACAGTTCAACAACAGTTCTAAATGTGGATGGGTTCAGGCAAGTCATGGTTTTTCAAAAGACTATCTAATACAAAATGTTGCTAAAGCGGACGACATCTCAACATTCTGAATGTGCAAATTTTCAACATTTGATTGATAAATATCAAAATTGACATCATTCAACAGACAATTACATATTAATCAATTATATAAAATTGAACCACCTAATCAAATGGTAACTACGGTTCAGTTTATATAAAAGGGGTTTTATAGTTAAAAACTGTGCGTACGAGTGTAATCCGAATGACTTAAAAGCAGAAATTAACTTTCTAGAATTTACTACAGAAGAATGTTTAAATTGAATGTACTTTACTTGCCGATTTTTCATTACTTTAAGCAATTTTTAATTTCAAAGAAGAAAATTTTGTTTTGAAATAATGATTAAGGTGAATCAGACAAGTAATACTATATACAGGCGTTGATTTCTTCATAATTTTAAACATTTAATAGAAATTTTACTTATTTAAAAAAACTACGATATCTCAAATGTCAATAGTGCACATTCTTTCTATTCCCCAGGATTATAATGAATAAAAAGAACAATTAGGCCTTACATTAACATTATTACACATTATTTTAAACATGTCAGGTATTTCTAGTCAAAAAAATAAATTAAAATAAAAAATAGCAGGAAATTCTTCAATATTTTAGCTTACATGTAGATGCTACTTGTAGAACAGATTATGTTTTATTACCATGATTTCCGCTTAAAGAACGATAATAGTTTATTGCGACTGTGTTCTATTTTGTTTTTGGTCTGACAGGGTAGAGCTGATTAGTCAAAAAGCGCAAAGCCGAAACTGCCGAAATATCAGATTAGCTTTTGTTTGATCCTGACAAGTCCCTTCAATACAAGCATCTAAATAATTAGACAAGGGCCAAAAGGTGTGACTGCAAACTCATGCTATCTGAGAACTAAATAAAAACATTTACTCCAGAGGCTTGAGGTTTAAGTCATCGTTACCTCAACTGCCCTCCCATCTTCGTCTTCTTTAACAGGGAAACTAAGTCATCATACTGACGGACTCGAACAAATTGAAATAGTATTCAAGTACGACATAGTTGTTAAGGCTGTAGGAGAAGACTTGAAGGAGGTTGCGGTGATTGAAGGTGAGGTACATTTGTCAGTCGTATGAATTGGCCTGGCCTCACTTGAGCTTTTGTGCCTGAAATGTAACCAAGGAATATATAAAATATGATTTAAAAGTATGTTAGTATGTGAAGTGTCCCAAAATCAAGCAAAATAGCTATAAAAAAAATTATTCGCTGAATGAACTGTGTAAAAACAAATGGATGTTTAGGTTTTGAAAAGAAATTACCGGGTAACCAGCAAAGTTTGTGTTGTTTATCACTTTTATTGTTTTAATACCGTTGATCAACATTTCTATGTGCATAGGTGGGTTAGTGTTTACATGATATAATACGAACAAGATAAGGAGCATAATTTCAATAAGAAAAAGTGGCTTTATTTTTTTCTCATGTTTTCAAAACTCATAATTCGTGCATGCTTAATATAAGAATTTAAGCTCGATACTAGAGTGGCTGAGGCAACTAGTAAAATTTGCAGCTCAATGATGAAACACGAGCTCACTGCCCAAAAGTAGTTCAAAAAGTTCATTTCTGGGAATGAGGGAATTGAAGATGAGTCTGGTTGACCTGTCTTCAATGACAGCATATTGCGGAAAGCTATGAAAGTTAATTGGAGTCAAACATGTTAGTATCTTGCCAGTGTTCAATGAAAGCAGCAACCAAAAAATTGATCAAGTACAGTAATTTCAGGTTGTACCATTGGCTACCACCAAATGGCCTTGCCATATTGACGCGTAAACCAATTATTAAAATTATTCATTATTCATCAGCAAAAGATGATGCTTTGTGTTTGCTGTAGTACAGCAGGAATTGTGCACTACGGACTCCTGCTGTATGTGCCATCACTGCAGAAATCTACTCAAACCAAATGCAACACCTGTTGGTATTCCTTCCCCTGGCCCAGAAATACCCTGTTCTCGTGAATGTAAAAGGTGTAATTTTTCACCAAGACAACGCAAAATATAACATAGCCAGAGCAATAAAGGAGGTGAGCTTGGTTGAGAAGTCCTACCACACCCTCTGGATTCTTCAGACCTGGTCTGATCTGACTTTCACCTATTCTTAGCAAAGAACAATCATACACCCAATCATTCAATAATTACCAATAGGAAAATGAGCTGAAGTTTTTTTAAGTCCTGGGACCCAAACATTAATAAAAAGGGTGTAACAAGGCCATTAACTCTTTGATGTTATAGATGCCGATGAAGTCCCAATTTATTAAACCATTTGAAACCACACCAACTTTTCTGGTTACCTGGTAGCTAAACCTCCGACAATAATTTATTTATATACACTACTAATTTTTATGACGGGGCTTGACTGTAAAATTGATCTGTTTTTAATGGCCAGCATCATACAAAAAAACCTTGTGTCATTACACTTGACACTGACATACAAGAAAATGTGTGGAAATGGTGAAATATTTTATTGAATGACGCCTAGTAGTCCTACAAAATGAATTTTTTTTTTTTTATAGATTGTGGTGCTATAATTATTTTCTTGTCAATTTAAATTGTTTTTAAGACAACCTTCGAACGGTCGTGCAGTTTTTTTCCTTATGCCTAGCAGAGTTCGCAAAACTAAACTCCCAGCAATGGGGTGGCAGGTCTATGGAGTGTAAGTGAGCAATCATCCTCACAGAGAGAGAAAAAAAAAACTATCCTTGAAGTACAAAACTACACCTGTGCAAATTGCCATGTAAATTTTCTTCACCGATTATTTGAATTCTTTCTGCCAATTATGCATATTTATTGTCTTCTATTTTTTCCCTTAATTTATTCATTTAACCTAATTTACTAATAAGATATTTCCCTTGATTAAATCTTTTTTTTGCTCACATGGAAAATACTCTCCCGCCTATCAGACTGCGTAAGTGTATCAGAATTGTTGAATTTAGATCGTACAGGGCGTGTATATTTGTGTGCTGGCATAAGCTACTGAACGTTTTGTTTTTTCGTATGTCTCAAATTTAATTAGAATTCTCATTAAGAAAGCAGAGAAACAAAAAAAAAAAAAATTGCAATTCGTGATATATTTGTAAATAATTTGGAAGGCACTGGGTTCGAGGCTAGTGGGCTCCGCGAGAAAAGAAATATTTTTTTTTATTTTTAAGTGTGTGGCTTGTGAACCCAGTCGTGCAGATCTACGGGTGTGGAGAGAGTTCCTACGAAGATAAGGGGCTGATCCCAGCAAGTGAAGAGTGATCCCGTGAGTTGATTCATTTCCAATTTCTTTATCAGGCCTGTTAATTCGGGACTAGAGACATTAGTTGTAAGTTTCGGCCTTTTGTTAGTTTTTAATTTAAAGCAAATTTGTCAATGTAATTATAAATGTTCTAAAAGTTATTAGTATTCATTTTTTTTAAATCATAGTTTAAACCCTATGTAAGCTAAATATCCGAAGATATCATCTTGTGTTAACGAATTAACTCTGATAAAAAAAGGAAGAACTTCAGTATTTACCCCACCATCATAACCCTGGGTGGAAGCGCCACTTCATAAGAAAGAAGCCAGAAGTGCTATATCAGTCGTCTGGGGTCTAAGACGGGAACTGTATCTGTCCTTTATTTTTTTTTTCCACTGTTCTATTCTACTTTTCCTTTTTTCCCCTGGTTTCGGTATTTATCCTTCTCCAGAAATACCGTGGCACTCATTATAACATCTGTAAATAAACTCACCCCCTCACCGACTGTCACTTGTCTCTCACTTCAACACGCCCCCCCCCTTCACCACTGAACTACCGCCAACGTACATGCAGCCACAGTAAGGAAGCTTTACAGCTTGGCCCCATAATATGTTCTGGCTTCGAATTTACCTTTTTAAGTTGTTGTGGCCCACAATATTAAAGTAATTATTCAGATACCATGGGTTTAGAGTTCTTTGGTTTTTATAGGTTCAGAGGTTAGTAACAGTTTCTGAGCAACTTTCAAAGTGTCAAGACCAGGTCCTCTGTGTGCATGCATGCATTTTGGTCCTCCGGGCCGGATTCAACATCTAGTCATTAAGTAAATATCTATTTAGTTAATTGACTGTGCAAATTGTTCATTAATATTTGTCTATCTGTTGAATTTCTTATTGTGTTTTGTTCACTTTTAATTGTCCTTACAAATTTGTGATTACCTAAACTTAATTTTAAGTGATCTAAATCTATTATTAGTTAAAATGGAATTAAACCTGAAAATGTGGACATCATGTTAGTGCAGAAGAACTTCAAAACTAAGTCAAGACCTGAAGGAAATTAAGGATCTGGTAGAAGTTCTGACCACCTTACACGAGGACAAAACACAGCTCAACAGTTTGAATGTTCAAATTGCCAGAATCGATGGTGTGTGGGAGAAGTTTTGCACGGCATTCCGTAATGCAAAGGAATATGCCAAATTAACTAATGAGGATACCCCCACATTAGATACACTAAGGCAAACGATAAAAGGCTACTGGTTCGAAGCTTTGTCCTTTCAAGAGTCATTATTCTTGAAGGTCATACCAAATTCCAGTTCTACATACTACGACAGTTCCATGTTGCAAGATGACGGATCGGACCCATCGATAAAATTGCCAGCAATCCAGTTGCCCACTTTCAATGGAGACTTGGCCACTTGGCTGACCTTCAGAGATACCTATTCACCAATGATTCACACGAATAATCCTCCAAGTGTCAAACTAAAATTCTATTAGTTTTGGATGTCACTGCAAGGTCTGGCGATCCAGGAAATATCCTCAATTTCCATCAGTTCAGAAAACTACCAGCAAGCCTGAAATTGTCTTCAAAAATGCTTTGATAACAAATGCATCCAGGCAACACGATACTTCGATAGGATATACTCATTTAAGCCTTTACAAAGGGCATCATCAACTTCCTTTCAGCAACTAAGGGAAGTTGTGTTAGAGAGTGTTAACTCTGAGACATTTACATCTTGAAGACGAAGCAGGTTTTATATTGTTAGCATTAATAATGCGACTGTTCGATCCACATGGATGGATCATTTGACTGAATTTGACAATTTAAAAACAGAAGTCAATTGATTACCAAAGTTGCAGGTCTTGGTAGATTTTATTCAACAGCAATGCATTCACCTTCAAAAAAGAACCCTGCACAATGATCATGCCACAAGGAAACTAAATGAAAACAAAACCTCAAGACCAAACGAATTCTTTACGCTCAAGAGCAGCAAAAATCACTCTCTGAAATATGCCCGTTTGCAGCCAACATTATCATCTGATAATTCCAATCTACAGAAGTCACTCAAAGAATTAACCTAACTAAAGAATTATGCATCTGTTACAACTGCCTTTCATTAACTCATTTTTCGAGAGTGTGTAAATCAAAAACCTCTTGTCGTCACTATACTGTGGAGTGCAGTATATGTTTATAATGGAAGAGTTGGTAAGAAAATTGTAACTCACTTTATCATTGAATCTGCATCAACTCTGCGGTTTTGGGGAGGTCCCAATCAACAATTGCAATTATCAGACTAAGATGCATTCTTGCAACGCACTCCTCTCCAGAACCCGAGCTGATTACTGACGCTGTTGTCATCCCTCAGATAAGTTCTTCCATGCCCTTAAGTCCTCTTCCAAATTAAATTAAAGAGTATTTTGATAAACTTCATTTGGCTAACTTATCTTTCTGGCATTGATTATCCCTTGGGTGCTGACCTCTTTGCTGAAAACATTTTGTGCCATTAAGCCATGAACCCCTAAGAACTACCCATAAGCACTAGGTAGTGATGGGCCCTCTTCAACACAATATAACATCAACCACGACTGCGTTATTAGCGAACATACCCTGCAAACCTGATTAGAGAGAAGCGATGGAGAGGTTCTGGAGCATTGAAGAAGTAATTCATCGGAAACACGTTGATCCACTGGAAGCAGAATGCGAAAAACAACACACAACAGCGATGGTCACTATAAGGTACACCTGCCTTTTATTAGAAATCCCAACCCCTTTATCAACTCAAAGTTCATAGAGTTGAAGCAATTCTATCGGCTGGAGGCCAAAATCAATCAACAAGTTACCCTGAAGAAAGAATATTCCCAAATTGTGAAGGAATATTTGTAATTGGGATACATAAGCCACACTTCAGAATCAAGGTGATATTACCTTCCCCATCTGGTCATAAGATAAGCTCCATGATCAAATTACACAAGTGCAGAGTAAGTATAGATGATCGGACCAAAGGCCGTCTAGCTTTGAAGGAACAAGAGAAATAACCTCCAGCACCTTTACTTTCCGGAAGGAGATAAATGCCAACGGAACATAACGAATTTAACCGCCTAATGAGTGGGGTGTCCTTAGGGTGAGCGGTCAGCTAGAACATGCACTGCTGTCATATAATGCATCAGAGTAAATGGTCCCGCCAAGAAGCTAACGTTAAGGAAGGGACATTAGGTCTTCTCCTAGAAAACCATGTACCCCTGCTACAATAGCACATTAGACAAATACAACAATGTATACCAGGAAAGGATAGTCAAGTCTGTGGTTAAGGTTGAACCACAGAAGGTGAATTTGTTCGTACAGTGGTTAAATGACTAAAAAATTTAATAGTTAAATTTGGTGGGCGGTATGTTGTGGCCAACAATATTAAAGTAATTATTTCAGGTACCCTGGATTTAGGGTTCTTTGGTTTCTATACGCCTCTAGTCTATATCTAGATAGTCTATATATAGATCAGAGGCTAATAACAATCTCTGAGAAACAAAGTATCAGGACCACGTGTGCGCATGCGTAACGAAAACCCCCTTGTCATGCAACCCGGTGTTCAGTTTGGATAACCAGTAAATTACCAAACCTGTCGTGTCATCTTCCCTAAGCGAAATCCGCTGTTGTGAAGGCACTTTATTTAACTACCGCATGAACCAGAAGGGGAGCTACATATCCTATCTGTTGATATCACCTAGACATCAGACAATCTCAAGCTGATACATTGCGCTCGAAATTGCCTGCCTGCAGCACCTATGGATTTGATACTTAAGTTCTCCGCCAAGAAGTCAACTTAAATATTCTGGAACTTAAGCTTTTTGATTAATAATTAAGTTGATAAATTTACGCATAAATCAGATTTACTTTTAAAGAAAATTGTTAAATTAGATCAAAGTGCTGATATCTATTACTGTAATTTGTAAAGACATAATAAATGTTGAATCCGGAATTTTTTGTTCTTATCTAATAATTAAATGTATCCCATCCTTACCGCGGATCCAAGATTAATTAATGCATTTTGCAAAATTGTTCGGTCGCTGTACAGATGTAATATATGATCTGTGATCGACTGGAAATTCCAACAGGAATCTAAATAGACAATTGGTATACACCCAAAAAAATATTGTTTATAATTTTTAAATAAGTGATTAATTATTTTTATTCAAAGTGAGGTTGAGATAAAAAACAGTGGTATGAGTAGGACTTGAATCCATTTGGGCTACCGTGCATTCGGGTCACAAGATACTAACTATCATCTCAACCTACAACTATTTCAATTTCTCTCGGTAATTATAAGGATTCTCAGCTATATAAATTAGTAACTGTGTGCTGTTATTGATGCATGTGTCCATCAGTAAAATATAATTATTGTTTTTTGTCGGTCGTCTTAACTATTTTTATTTTTAATTAATTATTTTTATGCACAATGAGGTTGAGATGAAAAATTATTGTATTGGCAGACAGACTGGCCAGAGGAAGCCCACAAGACCATACAAAGGCCCCGAACCTATCCCTGGGATATCCAAAATATACGTAGAATCCTCCATCGCAGAATGGATCCAAATAAAACAAAGATAAAACTGGATAAACTCTAGCAGTGCTAGACACAGTAAACTCATGATAAAACAACCCGCATCAAAACTGGCAAAAACACTGATACAATTGGAGAGGGCAAATCTCAGAGGAGTGGTAGGACTACTAACCGGCCACTGGCATCTGAGAAAACATCTACAAAACATGGGCATATATAATAGTGATCCCATTTGCAGACTATGTAATGAGGAGGAGGAAACAGCCACTCATATCTTCTTCGAATGCGGAGCAACGGCTCAATGGAGGTTCAATCTGACGCACAAAAGCGACTCAGAGAACCACATTGAAGCAATAAGAGTCAATGACTTGATACTTCCGAGAAAAAGGATCGAGTCTATTGACTAAACTAAGGAACTAGGAAGGTACAATAAACCAGAAGGCTGCAGTGCCTGGCGCACACTAACCCCACCTCCTAGTACCTTTGCTACCATTCTATTCCATTCCAAATTATTGTATTATTAACTAAAAATTCATAGGTTGAGAAGAAGAGTTGAGTTGACGTCTTGGAGTCCAATCTCAATAGATCAAGTGGTACAGCCATTGAGGTAATAATCAGGATGTGATGGGTTCAAGCCCCCTTGATGATACTAATTTTTCATCTCAACTTCACTTTTCATGAAAAATAATCAATTACTTAAAAATAAAAATACTTCGCTTACGATGGATAACTAAATTATGTAAGTTTTTTTTGTAAAAATATTGATTTGCATATATTTTTTTAAATAATTTATCAATTTACATTGATTATTCCCAATTTTGTAACAAAATTAGTAAATAAAAATGTAATTTTATTTGTACCATTTGTTTCTTATATATTTTTTCAATAATAAACCCACAGAAATGTAAATAATTAAAAAAAAAGAATGGGCGTAATTTTGTACCCCACATGACCGCTCGAAGGCTAAAAGAAAAGGTCTTATATTTACATTGTAAGTGCATTCTTATTTTTTGTTATACCCACAAAAAAATCTCCGTCAGGCTTGGCACATTCAAACTGCACTTACTGCTTCTAAATTAGTTTATAGGATAAACGGGTTCGAGATACAGTCTGTGTCAAAAGTTTCTCTTCAAAATGATTTAATTTGAAATGCTTGTTTGAATGATTTATAATGAAGTTGAACCAAATTCCAAATTTGGCCTCAATGCAATATAAAAAATTCCATGCACAAACTGGCTGTGGTGCTGTGGGCAAGTGAATAGTTACGACATTGGTCCCCCATTAATTTGATATTGTAATTAAGTCATTATCCACAAAATTTTATAAAACAGTAAAAACGTTATTATAGTTTCATTAAAGAAAATATGTTATATATTGTAAAATCCCATGTAAATTTCTTCAATCCTAACACACATTAATACGGGTGTTAAATGCTAAAGTACAACTTTATTACCGAAGGTTTAATGTGCTTATTTAGGAATGTTACAAAATTTAAATTTTAACAAGTTATGATTACGTTAAAAAAAAAAAAAGAAAAAAAAAAGAAATTGTATTTCCCACAAGACCAAACAAAAATAAATGAAATATTAATAATAAATATCACAAAACTTATGCTTCTTAAAAGTAAAAAAATGCAAAGAAACTAATTGTTTAAGGAAGATGTATATACTCACGGGTGATGCTCTTGTAGATGAGTTGTCAGGCCAGCCTGGTCATCGGCAGTGAATGAACATTTTGAACAGCTCCGTTTATTATGTACCTTGTACATGTGGGTAGCAAGCCTTTCAGATCTGGCTGCTTTGTATTCACACAATTTGCAAATGTAAGGTTTAAGATGAGTGTTCAAATGCCTTTTGAGACACCAGTTGTCAACTCCAGACCACGAACAATAGCAGCAGGTGTATCGTTTTTCTCCAGGTTTTCGCTTCGGTAGTTTTTCTTTGCGAGGTCTTGGTTCTTGTTGAATGACTTGCGTCTGCTCCTCTACTTGAAGTTGTACTTGTGTTTGCTGTTGTTCCGGGTGGGCCTCTTGTTGCAGCTGCTGTATCTGTTCCGTGCATTGCAATTCTTGAGCTTGCTGTATGTCTTCTGGGTGCTGTAACTGGGACTGGCCTTGTTGCGGCGATTCAGTTTCAAATGCAATAACCTCTTGTTTAATAGGAATAATAGGTTCAACGGCCTTCGGCTGGGCTTCAAAAAACGTTTGTAAATTATCTTTATTCACTTCCCTCTTAATACGATTTATATCATATGGAACATCACGATGCATTCTCACAAAATGTTTTTTCACATGATCTGCACGATTAAAATGTTTTAAGCAAATGTAGCAATGGAATGGTTTATCGTCTCTGTGGATGTTTTCATGTCGAGTGTACAAGTCTCTTCTATCGGTCGCATACGGGCAGTACCTGCAATTGTATCTCTTGTTCACGCCTGGCTGATTTGCGTCTTCTTGCGGGCTGTTCATCGACGATTCCAAATCCATCGCTTCTTGGGGCTGGAACTCGTGATCGTCATCATCTCCTTCTTCTTCATTATTTACCGTCGACGTTCTCGCTTCGAGTTCAACTTTGTTTTTAAGTCTTTGAAGAAATTTGGTCACTTCTTCTAATACTGGATTCTCTTTCCAACATGTGGCCAACGGATCGAGATTCTGATCGGGTATGATGTTATGTTGTCTTGCCAAGTGCATTCTCACACATCTCGCCCAAGCACTGGCATACGGACACTGCGGGCATTGAAAAACACGCAAATTTGCGTGTGTCCCTAGCCAATGCTCGGCTATCCGAGATAGGTAACCAACACATTCGCACTCATTGCATCTGAATAACTGTTGCAAATTGTTGTAGCTTGCGATTTTCGATTGGGTCCAAGGTATAACCTCTTCACTCGACACCCAATTGTCTTCTTCGATAGTACCCGTGAAGCTGGTGGAAGTAGACTGAATTGTAGCCAATGTTGAAAGGTTTTCGTATTCTGCCATCATTCCATCTGTTTCTTCCTCACCATATAATTTTTGGGAGATCTCTTTAAACATATCTTCATAGCATTCCATCACAGTTGGTTTTGGGCAGACTTAGAACAGGCCCAAGTTTATTATCCATTTACTGGAAACATCTTTGCCCTGAAACAAAAAATAGAACTGTCGACATTATTCTCTATACAAAATTATCAAAACCTAAGTACAAATGCATTTGTTTAACTTTTATTATTCTCAATCACAAGAGGACTTTACATCTAACTTTCTCAAGATACAACACGATTTCGGTATCTTGGACCGGAAAATCCAAAGAAAAGGACTGAACTGGGATTCCAACCCATGACCAAAAATGTGACAAATCTAGTAACCCACAGTCCATGAAATAGTCAAAATTAAGACATCATTAAGCACATTAAATGAAATAATTTCATTTAAATGAAAGCAAAAGTGTGCACACTGTAAAATTAAAATCTATATCAGTCGCTTTGGAAAATTGTCAAGACTTGTGATGTTTTACTCAACCAAAAGAATCTGCTATCTCAAGCATGGAAAATAATTTCCTGTCCACTGGTTTACAGTAACTGCAAATTTTGTTAATATCCTAGAGAGGGAGGTTGATTTTATCATGTGTCTGAATTTTAAAATACAATAGAGGAAACTAGAGGTTCCGGGTTTGAATACTACAGCAGCCCTGCATTCGCACCCAACATACTTACAAATGGGCTTTTTTTTTAAAAACACCGGCACCCTGAGGGTTTATATGACATCTGCTGTTGCAAAACCTTGTAAAAAAAGAAAAGAAAGAGGAAAATCAAATGAAAACCTTTTTTTGGTAATTTTATGTCATGAATCAGTTGCGATTACTATTAAATTTGTACTTAAATAACTCTATGTTTAATGAATAAATAAAATTATTCGGATATCGTGAGGTTCGGCCTGGTGTAATGTAGGTATCAGAAAAACATTTTCTTTATCGTGCCAACGTTTTGATCTTTTACTGAGATCATCTTCAGGGCTCAAAGTGTTTGTTTTCTGTGTAATTGTGCCATTCTTGCATGTCGTGTTGAGAGTGCACTTTTTGCAAACTGTTTTTCTGACACCTACATCACACCAGACCGCACCTCACGATATCTGAATAATTATCTATTAACGGTCACTAATCTCTACACAAAATAAATAGAATTTTTTCCACCGTCTAACCGAAGAGAAGATTTTTACCATTTTGTGGCAGTGCCCATTTTAAAATTATCAAACCAAAGATTCAAGGAATGTAATTACCGCTAATTTGTATAAAATCGTTCAATTATAAATCTCGTTTACGTAATTACATTTAGAATTATCAGCTGATACTACAAGTTTGAGTAAATTTTATTTTTATTTTTGCCTTCACAATACACTTAATCTTGCCGTAACATAGACCACTCAGACAGGTTGTCACCAGTAATTTTAATATTAATTTGTTGTATTGAAAAAATAAAGACTGATTATTATTATAAATGAATAAAAAAATAATGTGAATGGTAATGTTTGCTTATTGCCTCGGATCACCAGACTAAGGAGCATTTTTGGCAGAAAAATCACCGAAATTTATGATTTATTAACTACACATAATGATAACCTGACTTTTTAAGTATTTATAAAAATAAAGATGTGATGGAAAATGCAATTATGTGGTAGGAAGTAGGCTTGTTGAACTTTTTACAAATATATTTTTCTTAAATAATTTATTCGAAACATTTTTGAAACTGCACCGGTCTCTTTCCTCAGCTAATTTTCATGCAAAGTGCTATTTGAAAGGGATTTTTTTTTTTTTTTAAAGACATTTCCGAAAACAATCGACAAGAAAATTTGCCGAGGATGAGACAGGTGTGGTTTAGAAAACGTTTCGAATAAATGTTTTGGAAAATATAGTTGTAAAAAGTTCAACATACTTCCCACCAGATACTGAATCGAAAACACAAACAAGTAGAAAGCAACATACAAATAAAGAAAATATGATGAATTTTTTGGAAAAATGAAATGGCCTGACTTATTGCTGATTTAAAAAAAAAATATAAAAAAATAATACAGTTAGAACTATGTAAAGAGGAACCATATAACGTCCCCCCTTGCATTCGAACCTGACATACAAAAGGTTTTTTTTTTACAAAAACTGGCACCCCAAGGGTACATATAACCTCGCAATTGAAAAAATAAATAAATTGTGAGAATGCCCATTTATCCAACAAAAACCATAGAAGTTCTAAGTAATCTGGCCCATGCTTGAAATTAATTTAATATAAAAATGTGCCAATATGAAATTAAAAATCAAAGTTTCTAGGTAAAATAGACGGAAATTGATAACGAGATAATCGACTTTAAATAGTAGATTTATGTGTCTTCTTGTTTCTTAAACGCTCTATTTGACTTGATTTAACATAATTTTTTTTTTAAATAGAGTTTAATTGTTTTATTACAAAAGAATGTTAAATTTAAGTCTCTTTGATATGAGGGGCTAGGAATTGGGTTGTGTTTGTCCCAAAGGATAAGCACCATTCTTTATACTAACAGGCATGCAAAAACAAATTCTAAGCAATCTGGACTTAGCTTGAAATTAATCTAACATAAAAAAGTTTCAAAGATAAATTTTTTGTTTTACTTGTTCCTTAAACATGCTATTTGACTTGATTTAACATTTAAAAAAAATTAATTGTTGTATTACAAAAGAACTATAAATTTAAAGTCTCTCGGATGTGAAGGGCAAGGAATTGAATTGTTTGTACCAAAGGATAAGCACCATCCTTTATTCTAAAGGCATGCACTTACAAAAATAAGTTCTAAGCAATCTGGGAGACCACGCTTCAAAATAATCTAACACATGTATAACTGCGCATAAAAATGTGCGGTTCAGAATGGCCTGCGATATAACATTATGTAAGCCAGAAGTAGTATTCCATGTTATGGCAGGATGCACTATCCTTCAAGAGGTACGGTTTTTATACTTAGGATTTTTTCGACTAAAAGGATACAACTACTTAAGTTTGTTATGGGAAAAAAATAGGCCCACTTGTTAAAGAATTTAATTTTTAAGGAAAAAATCGTAGAAACATTTTGTTTCATCAATCTAGCATTATCTATTTTATATTAACTTTTTTCTTTTAAACAACTGAAAGAATGATTAAGATCTATGTCGGAAAGCGCTTACTTAATCCTTGATTCTATCATGTTCTAACTTACTTGAAAAAATATAGTGTATTCTATTCTATCTTATTTATATGAATAATTGAGCGGTGTAGCATTACAGAAGCCAAAACCATTGACTGTGATTTGAGTAGGTTTGCAAGGTAGCATCATGTTCCGGATGAAAGTCAAGAACATGTAACTCCTATGATGGAAGAAGTATTTGCTGTACTGTACTATACTCTGAATTTTTCCTGGACAACAGCAGTGGATTTTTTCCTCCGGTGAAATTATTTGGCTGTGCCAGAAGTGGAATGTTAAATTAAAGTGGAGAAGTGCAAGTGTCAAGCAGCCAGGAGAAACACACCTCCAAACAATAACAAGAATGGCTGAGAGAAGTGGAGATGCTATACCAGACATTTTTGGGTATAACTTTACTCCAAGGGGTGCAGGCAAGGAGACTATGAAAAGAAATCCATCAATAAGTGGACAATACAGAATATAACAGCGAGGAGGAACAAGACCAACAAACTCCTGGGACTTTCGAAATTGACCTGTCAGTGCATGTAAAACCTAACGTTACAAGATCTCCGGAAGGAGAGGAGTCCCGTAACAGCAATCGCCTGCTTTGTACAAAGGTAGACCTTCCGCATGACACGTCTAACAAGGGGGGCAGCTTCAATTCAAAAACCGAATAAAAGAAGCAGTTACAAACACTCGAATGATGAGGTCATGACTATGCTTATGATACCCTTAGATGCAGGGCAGACAGAATATGGAAACCAAGACTGCTGAAAACACCAAAGCACACAAGACTGCCACTTTGGTTCACAGACCTTTGAGATAGTTAATGGCAACGGCAGGGTGTGTGGTCTTTTCTTCGTTATCAACTATTGTTTAACTGTAGTCAGATGTTTACATTTTATAACGAAATAAAATAATATAAATAAATGAAAGCAGTTTTAAAAAGCATTCTAATTTCACTGCCATTATAATTCGCTAGAAAATGTGCCAATATGGGATTAAAAAGTGAAAAATTAAAGTTTCTAGATAAGATAGAAGAAAATTGACTACAAGACCAGAATTGATGTTTTAAAAGTGTTTTATCACAGCAGAACGTTAAAATTAAGACTACTGGACTAGAATATTAAGGAATTGGATTGTTTATCCTTAAGGATGGGTACTTGGTGATCCTATCTTCGATTTTGTCCACAAAAAAAAACAAAACAATAAATAAATAAATAAAATAAAATAAAAATAAAAGCGAAAAAGAAATGTTTTTTCCTCACGGAAAACCCTCTCGTGGCTATAAACCTCGCGTTTACGATAGTAAAAAATCAATATTGTTCAAAAGCCACTAAGATGTGTTTTTAAAAAAAAGGCAATTTTGGTGGTGTGGTCAACAAAAATCCTTAAAAGGTTTGTTAATTAGATTAAAAAAATAGCTGTGTTTTTTAATTTAAAAAAAATTTAAATGTTCAATATGCTAAAATATTATTTATTTGCGTAACGGTAAATAGAGAAATAAATACAGTCAAAGTGCAAGTTTTTCAATTTATTCCTCCCCCCCCCCTCTTTCAACATTAGTTTTGTATGTGGTATTTGTAAATAAAACCAATTTTAAAAGGGGATTTTTTTTTTTTACAAAGGGGCCAGAGTACGCCAAGAAAGGATGTCACAGCTTTTAACAGGCGAGGTTTAGGCAAAGAGTTAGCATGCAGCAAACACTTAAAAAAAGCTCTTCTCTTACGTACACGATTTAGAAAAAACGCCAATTAATTTGAATTTTTTTACAGCCCAAAATCCAGTCCTTTGATGAGAGGAACACCCTCGGGTTGCGAAGGGGGTTGAAAATTAAAAAGCAACCCCCCACCAAGAAGTGAAGAGGAGGAGAAATATGAAACGAATGCGCAATCACGATCATAACATAATCAATGGTCATAGATTCAGGGGTGATGACAGACATGTCTTAGTTAGACTATTAAATATGTTCAAAACAAAAAATTAAAAAAAGGAGAAAGAGAAACGGGGAATGTGACGTCGGGGGATAAAAACCATTATTAAAGGATCAAGAGGGCGTGGGAGGGTGAGACCCAGGTGAGAAGTGATCAGAGGAAATAAAAAAAAGTAAACATTAAAATAAAAAAAAATATATACTGTAGAATGTGAAAAAATAAGGAAACTTACCTCAATACAATGTAACATTTTTAAATTAAAAACTCCTTAATTTTATTTTTGTTTTTGTTTAAAAGGTTTGTTGTTCGGATAAAACTGAAAGCGGCTGGAATAAAAGGTTTAGTAAGTGCCGTAGTGTGAATTTACGAGCCGTGGTGGGGGCCGGCGTAGCCGCGTTTAACTTGATGAGCCGCGGTCGGGCGACACGGCTGCGGTGCGGATGAGGGCCACGAGCGGTCTGTCACTCTGTCGCGCGATAGGAGACGGCGGCTGTTACGATCCGGTCGGGCGTCGGAACACGAAAAACATGGCGTCGTCGGAACGGGCCCTAGGCGATGGTCGGGGCGGGGCGGGTGTTCCGTCGCTAGGCGACACCGGTCTCGAGCATTGCACAACCCCTGTCACGAGCCGCCCCCCTTCAATCAATGAAACTCCTACGTCACGTGCCGCCCTAGGTCAGAAATCCGCTCCATCGATTCAAAATCAAATCGCCCTCGATTCTATCATTTCAGGAACAATGAAAAGGGTGAAAGCAACAGCCATAGAAAAAGGGCCGATGGTTGTTAAGAACAGGCAGATACCAGGGGTCAAAAGAGCTATAGGAAAGGGGAATGGGTCAAGAGCCAAGGAGGGTTCTGAGTTAACACGTTTGACAGAATGACACTACAATTGAGTCAGAATACATGAGCCAACGCAAATAGTCTGAAAATGCCTAAAAAACTGGGATCAAGTCTGATGCTGAGGGTGCGGGTCATGAGGGAATTTCATGCCATAAGGCAATGGCTCAAAACTGAGAAATGGTACGGGTATCGATATAAAAGCAGCCTAACTACGAGCAGCACATGGCCCTAGGTTGTAGCACAACCATCTTTCAAGCATCTCAAGGGTGTAAAATTAATCAGATGGGCAAGCAGTTCTAAAGGATCAAGTCTATGAGATCAACTCAGAACTAGTTTGAAAATGCCTAAATACCTTACAGCCACCATCATTCAGGCTCTCAAGGGTACAAAATCAATTGTAGTATCAGATAGGCAGCTTCTAACTGGGATCTAAAGAAAATTTGGTGCAAAGGTTCTGGGTCATGAAGGAATTTCAGGCTACAAGATGACAATATAAAGCTCAAAGATGGGATATGGTGCAAATGTGGGCAGCTTAACTGTGAGTACCGCACGGACCTAGGCCCTACCGCAACCACCTTTCAAGAATCTCAAGGGTGCAAATATAATCAAATTGCCAAGCAGTTGTAAAGGCTCTTCAGGTCTGCCACATCAACTCAGAACTAGTGTGAAAGTGGCTAAATATGCCAAAAAAAAAACTTGGATCTACAAAAAGCCTGACTCTAAGGTTTCAGGTCTTGGGGAAATTAATGTCAACAAGTTGTGGCAATCGATCAAAATAGAAAATGATTTGGGTATGGATATAAAAGGAGGCTAACTATGAGCACTACATTTCCTTAGGCCCTACCAAAACCACCTTTCAGGCATCTCAATAGTATAAAATCAATTGTAGTATCAGTTAATGAGGCAGCTATAAACTGGGATCTAAAGAAAAACAAGCAGTTCTAAAGGCTCTTCAAGTCTATGAGATCAACTCAGAACTAGTTTGAAAATGCCTGAATACTCTACCACCACCATCATTCATGCAACTCAAGGGTACAAAATTAGTTATAATATCAGATGATAATTTGGTTAAGTTAAATTTTGGCAGACTAAAAATTATGGATGTGCTGGTACTGACAGTGAATGGTGCTCATGAACCACTTGCTCTTACAAGCTGTTGTCAGTAAGTATTCCTAATAATTATATAAGCAAATAAATACATTAAAAATATTGAGAAATACACTACTTATGTGCTTATACATATTACCTTAACCAAATTTATCATATGCTTCCATGCAGCTTTCTGAATAAACGCTTATATTGAAAGAGCTCTTCAAATATTGTAGGGCCCCTTTCATTTTCAAAATACACTCCCTTTTGGCTCCATACCATAAGGGCTACTCATATGTTCAAAATTCTCCACAAATTCACAAGTTGTACAATTTGGTAGATGATATTTTTTCAGTTCCGTACAAATACTACCCCCAAATACCATGGCCAGTTCTCAAACAGGCCGAATCATCAAAGAAGCACTGATAACAAGCAGCAATAGGCGATATTCAGAGGATTTAAGTTCAAGCAGAGGAGTCATACACTTTATTAAGAAGGGCCATGCAAAGATGACACATGGCTAAAAGGCTGCCAAGTGTCAGGCATGTAGAGAAAGATTGCTTGGTTTGAAGGTTTTAAATCCTTGGTTCCACATAGAAAGCGTGTAGGAATGCCACCTGATATAAGAATTGTGCTTGAGCAACAAGTATCTGGTCCCCTCTTCCGATTCTTGGGGGAAAAGGATTGTTTTATTGTAAATAGCACTTATTTGCATACTTAGTGTGGGAATGTGTCAAATCAAAGTATTGTGTAAGTATTTACTAGCGTGAATGTGTAGGGTGAGATGGTATGTACGTAGTGTATACATAGAGTACCCCATCGACCCTCAATTAGGTTAGTTATACAACAGGTAAAAAGTGTGATGGAGGAACTCGACTGCCTGGAATGAATGGTAAATGGAAAAGATTGTATTTAAGGTTTTTAGTTGAGATGAAAAAAAGTTAATGGCACGAGAGGGATTCGAACCCACGACCTTCGGCTAGATACGCCGCTGCTCTACCACCTGAGCTATCGTGACCTCGATCCTCTCGGACATCAACTCCCCATCTCAACCTCACCTTACGAGTTTTGCCTCCTTTTGCCATATTTTTTCATCTCAACTAAAAACCGTAATTAATTGTGTTATATTAATTGGTCGAACGGACCACGAAACCAGTGAATTGTATTTAAGAGTGAGTGAGGTGTGAGTTGTTTTGGATTTAGGAATTGATTGCATTGGGAGCTGAGTGACCTTGCAGGTCCTGGAGCCCAACCAAAACATCTGACTCTGGACTGCCAACACCAGGAATGAGTCATTCTTGAGGCCTAACAGCTGAAATTGCTGGTGGATTGAGAGAAGTGATAGATTCAACTCTGTACACTTGTGTATGTATGTATATGTGTGCAGATTTAAGGTTATATAAAATCAGTAATCAGTTCTCACGCATGACAATGTTGCAAAAAAGGATTCTTCCTTCACACTGAAACCATGTTTTTTTCTTCTTTATGTTTGGGAATAAAGTACAATAACTTTTGCCACTTTGTTACTTTCTCTTTTAAGAAAATTTATGACTTTGCCTCTCGTTATTGAAATTTCTAGGACAATTGTTGCCTTCTTAGCTGACACATTGTATTTAATGCCTACATTACCTTTGACCCGGCATATAACTATATCCTTGTCTTGTTCAATTAATTTATATATTTTTATATACCTCCAATATCCTGCGAAACCTCCCACAAGGCTATCCTATTTTTAACCATAATATTTATTTATTTAAGGATCGAAATCCACTATAAAAAAGACATTTTACAATAACAAAAATACGAATAATATATATAAAAAGAATGACATATATATACATAGTAATAATATAAATGGTAAATATAAAATATAAAAATAAAAATACAATTAAAGAGTAAAAACTGAACAACAAAAATGAAAGACATAATTACTAACCAAATAAGGCAGAGGAAATGGAATGAAAGAAACTGAAACTGAAAGACAATTGAAACTACAATAATTAGGTACATATTTAATGAAAATAATGCTCTTTGTAAATATATAATAACACTAGAGTTGAACCAATAAATGAAATAAATTCTGTACAGTATGAAATATAAAAGCATTCGACTAAAATTGTAGGATATGGTTTTTCACAGATTGCGCGGAACTATTGAAGAAGTCAATGCTATTGCAGATGTTGTTACTCTCGATCACCATTCTGTGTAGAGGAGATGAGAGCATGTAGTTAGAGCTTTGGAATTCAATATAAAATAGTTTATGGGTTTTAAGAGAGTGCGAAGGGACATGTAGCTACAGTTGAGAGAGGAGAGAAGGACTATCAATGAGATTGTTTAATAATTTAAATACAAAAAACAATATCAAAGTAATCTCTTCTTAGTGCCGGTTTGAAAAGTTTAAATTCAGAGCGGATTCCAGGGTAGGCAGAGTGCGGAGGAAGACTCAGCTTGTAGGAAAGTTTTTGTAAAAATTTGTTTTTTACAGATTGAACAATTTTTTGATAATTTAGATAGAATGGGTTCCAAACAGTTGTAGCATATTCTAGTACGAGTTGTACAAAAGCTTTATAAAGATGGACAAAACATACAGGATTTTTAAATTCATAGGTGTTCCGGATGATGAAACCTAGCATCTTCATAGATTTATTTTTTATTGAAGAAATATGTTCTTTAAAGTTGAGCTTTTGATCAAAAAGTACATCAAGATCCTTTAAGACCTCATCTCACATTAAAAGAGCATCATGGAGGGTACAGTAATAATAAATATAAGGTTGTTTCTTATGAGAGAATGTAATTGTGTAGCATTTGGAAACATTAAGACGAGTTTGTTATTAGAGCACCAGGTTAGTACATTATTGATAGAATTTTGTAATTGTAAGCAATCAGAAGGAGAAGTGATTTTCAGATCATCAGCAAACAATAAAAATTGAGCAGAAGGGAGAGCAAGATGGATATCGTTAATAAATAAGAGAAACAAAACTGGTCCAAGATGAGACCCTTGCGGGACTCCCAAGGAAGACGCAAAGCGATACGATTTAAATGATTTTATTTTGACTATTTGTTTTCTGTCGGAGAGAAAGCTGGATAACTAATTCAAGATAGTTCCAGTGAAACCATAATCCATTAGTTTCCTTAACAGTATTGTGTGATTTACTTTATGAAAAACTTTAGAAAAATCAGTATACACTGAGGCTACTTGGTGTCCAGAGTTTGTTACATCTAAGATGTAATTTTGAAATGTGAGCAGGTAATTAATAGATCAACTGTAACTAATCTGCTCACATTTCAATACATATATATATATATATATATATATATAT
>CM077100.1:7912982-7959136 GCA_039619505.1 Cimex hemipterus
GTATATATATATATATATATATCCTATGAACTACTCACTTCCGTCTCCTATGGAAATATTCCATCATTATTCTTATTCCTAAAGCTCACAAAAACCTGAACCACACCTCATCCTACAGACCTATTAGCCTGCTTCCCACAATGTCCTTAGAGCGACTCCTTTTAAAACACTTAATACCAATCCTTGACACCTATAAAATCATCCCCTCTCACCGATTCGGTTTCCGTCCTCAACATTCCACTATCCGACAATGTTTTAGAGGAGTCGACACCATCTCATCAGCCCTAGAAAAAAAGAGTATTGCCAGGGCGCGTTCTTAGACGTAGCAAAGGCTTTTGACAGGGTCTGGCATCCAGATATATTTTTCAAACTTAAGCGCTTCCTACCTCCTTTCATTTTATCGAAATCCTACCTAAATGATCGCTGTTTCAGAGTGAGGTGCTGCAATGAATTCTTGGAAGTCAAACAGACACAGCCGTGCGTACCGCAAGGTTGTATCCTTGGTCCTGTCCTACTATCATTTATCCTGGTGACCTACCAATACATCCTGTCACTATTATCACCACCTACGCGGACGACACCGCAATCCTATTTTCGAACTCGATTCCTGTCCAAGCTATCTCCAAGATCCAGGAATACCTTGAGCTTATTGAATCTCATCCCCCGTGTAAAAAATGAAGACAAGACTGAACGAAGAAAAATGCACTAAATGTATTTTTACACTGAAAATGCAGTCTTGCCATCTGTTGTACATCAACAACAAAGGGATACCAGTTTCCACACAAGTCAAATACCTGGGACTATAAATAAATTAAAAAAATAAAATAAATAAATTTAAAAATGATCCCAGCTAAAATAAAATCATTTTTATTGTATAAAAATAAATAAAATTTAATCAACTCACTAGTTGAGAAGAAGAAAAAAAAGAAATTGAAAACTTAGAATGCAGTGGGTCTGAATATTTATGGATTGACAAAAATTCCTAAGATTGGTGTACTTTTAAGATCAATTTGTCCGATTTTGCTTTACCAATACTTTCGGCAGGGATAATTTGAAAAGTAGACAAACAAAAATATTTAGATTGTGTTTAATTAGTACGAAGAAAACAACAAAGAAAAATCAAAGATCACACAATGACCAGTTAATTTTATTAGAAGTGCAATTAATGAATGCAAATATTAATATTATCTGTGCTGTTTATTTATGCGGGCATAAACATCATGTAAAAGTGAAGATCTTTTATTAATTGCACATAAAAATAGAATGTTTTGTAAACAGACAAAAGATGTTCCCACATCTGCATACGGTATTGTCGGAACGATTTGCATAATTTATTTTGTTTGCATAATTAAATAATGTTCGTGGAAATACTTAATAAATAGAGGAAAATCCCCTTTGCTAGAAACTGTGCACCCATTGCAATTTCGCCACACTTGCATGTAAGGCTTGAACCCAATCTGCTTCTGGGGACAAACCGTCTGTAAGTAGATATGATCAATTTCCTTTTTTTTTTTTTTTTTTTTTTTTTTTTTTTTTTTTTTTTTTTTTTTTCTTTCACGACTACTTATTCTCAAACCAATTCTTAATTAAAGCAAGTAAATTTTTTAAAATTACTATTACCATTGTTTTACAACAGTGCTAGAGAGCTGCAAGCGACTTTGTTGTCTTTACAAGCTTTGTATTATAACATTACAAGAATGAAGATGTAATTCATTAAGAACAATATTTACTTTTCTCAGGGAGGAAAATGTGAGGTATTTTGGGGTTTAGGTGCCTTAGAGGATTGTCTGGAGGGTTCGAGATAAAAGATGTTCAACTAAGGGGCAGGATAAGGGTCGGGTTTTATGGATGTATCAATTTTCACTTTTTGACTTTTGGGCAGGTAAGGATAATAAGGTTGGAAATAAAGTAGGGAGCTTGGGCAAGGGTTTGAAAATTTTTTGAAAGGAATGACCGGATTCTTTGGAGATTGGAATACTGGAGTGAGCACGTAGCTTGATACCGCCCAAATTGATTGTAGTAATGATGTGAAGACGAGGTGTTTGTTTTGTAATAAGAGTTTTGATCTGCCAAGTAGCCTTTTGAGAGTTTGTATTGTATGTTCAGCTCTATTCTTTTGAGTCGAGTGTGAGGTGACTCTTTACTCAATGTGTTAACTTCATCAGCACACTACGTCGCAAATGTAAGAAAAGACACCATTTAAACCATGGTCTGGTTCTCAACTCTTGCACAGATATTTAACATTTTTATTTTTATTTTTTTTTCACTTATCTATGATTTCCATCATAAATATACTCGTAACTTTGAACTATTTATTTTGAATTAAAAAAAAAAAATAATAATAATAAAAAAAATAATGAAAAGAGTTACATTTCTTTTAAAATGGCACCCTTCTAGAATTTTCAATTTAATTTGTTGTAACAAAAGAAATATTAAATCTTTCAAAAACTGCTAAACATAGAATTGGTTAAAAAAAAAAAAAAAAAAAAAAAAAAAAAAAAAAAAAAAAAAAAAAAACTAAAAATGGAAAAGGCTTGTCAAATTTTATTAAAACTTCTTCGTTGAATAAGCTTTCTTTAATTATATCGAACCAAAATGCAGAAAGTTTATGCTGAATGGGAAAAAAGTGGTCCCTGTGTAAAAAAGGGGGAAAAGGGGGAAATTACTCTGGTTAATTCAACCTTTTTCCCGGGCCAAATTTATTTCCCAACTTTAACTAAATTAAACAGGAACAAATGAGACAAAATACATAAAAAAGAGACAATAAACATAGCTAAAAACCAAAGCAGAAAAATCGGGCAATACCTCTGTGCTAAAAACAGACAAAAGAAAAAAAGGAACAATATAGACGTTGTAAAAACCAACCATAACGTAATAAAAAAGTACAAAAAATTGGTTGTTCACAGTGTTTGTTGCCTCTCTTTTATGTGTTTTGTTTGATTTTTATGTTGACTTTTTGTGTGCTTCTTTTATTAATTAATTTATTTAAGGGTCAAGAACCCATTTATTTAAAAAAATAATAATAAAAAATAAACTAATAATACTTTTCACTGGAAATCACCACCCCTTTGAATTCTCACTTCTTGCACAGACCCTGAGTAGAAATCAATCCCAGTCAACAATAAATCCTTTCTAAAGTATTGGTAGTTTAGTTGTTACTAATTTTGGTCTACTGGTTTGGTTCGGCAGTGTTTCGGCATTTTGCCATCTTCAGAGTATCTATTTGTTAATCATTATTTACCACCTTTGACTACCATTTTTTTCAACGTTTTTTTTGTTTGTTTTTTAGGTGGAATACAATGGAATTTTTCTACAAGCTTAAAAAACGAGAGAAAAGGCTGCCTTTCGGCAGGGACGTTCAGATAAATGAAGAGCCGGAAGGGTATTTCTTCTTTCAAGGTGGCATGTTGCATCTGTATAACGGAGACAATTTAAGTCCCACACTTGAAGAAAATATCGCTGCGGATGAAATTTACTTCTTCAATGAATTTATTGCGGCGAGAAGTGTGTCAGATATATTTCAGTATGACAAGAATAGGCTATCACTAGTCAGTATGAGCGACGATTACGATGGTGATATCCTAGAAGGCGGAAGGAAAATCATCAAGATGGGACGTTTCTTCAAAGACGACCATATAGGAGTTTTAGTCTGCGAAGATAAATTTGAATTTTATGAGATCATAAATGGCGATTTTTTCCAAAGGAAGCTTCCCAAGCATGCAGCAAACGTCTTGAATTCTAAAGCTTGCGGATCAGAAATCATGGTACAAAATCTGCGTGCGAACAGCAGTGATCATGTTGTTATAAAAGGAGAGAAGACGATTACTTTGTTATCTTTTGACGATTCGGCGAATATTTTGGAATTGGTGTTGGATGAAAATATAAAAGGGGAAAGACTTCATTTCGCCAATTTATCAGGAAAAGAGATGAAAGATATGATTTTTTTTACGAAGGCCGGCCTTTTCGTCTATTCGTACAATAGAAAGACTAACAACTACGCCCTGGCTTACCACTACAGGTCTTTCTCGAGTTACAGGAAGTACGCGGATTTAGTGAAGTTCGTCGATATCGATTTGGACGGGGTGGACGAAATGGTCGCCAACTCTCCATGGGGCTTGACCATACACATGCACAATAGGTACAGAAAAAAGTTCACGAACGTGCTGGAAGTCATGCCTTTGTCGTCAAGGTACGACAAGTTGATACACGCAACAAGAAAATTTGTCTTCACCGAATCTGAAGACGGGCTGAATGTTTTTGAAATTGTAAAGACAAAAATCGAGGAGAAGAGAGAATTGGAAATTAAAGGTCCGGCATCTTCTATTAAGTCAATGCTTCCAAAAGTAAAAATGGGAGTAGAAAAGGATGAACTTCTTCTTCAAAACACCCTGGATTATTCCCAGGTGTTAACGTCCGTCGACGCATCGGGGAAGGTCAAATTCACCCTTCCACTTTTCAGTTTGGAGAAAGGTCTAGACTTTGTAATTAATTATGACGGGACGAACACACAGGCGGATATCCTCGGTGTTGGTTGGTTCTTAACTGAGGACAAAATTGTACGTGTGCACGGCTCCAGCATCTATCAAGAAGACGAAAGGTATTTCCTCGTGCTGAAAAGCATTCCGGTCCCAATTCAAATAAAAAACTCCACTTTCGTACTCAACGGTACAGATTATAAACTTAATTATTTCCCCGAAAAGGAGCGTTTCGAGTTGGAAGCTGGGGAGATGAGACTGCTCTACGGGGTTGTCGACAACAAAGCTGACGGCGTGGAATACGAGTTGAAATGGCACGACTGGAACGGACCTGGCGGTGATTCCGACGGCCAAGTTGCATTCCCAAGAGCCTGGTACTTAAAAAGACTCATCACGGAATCGTATGCGATCAGTTTTAATTATAAAAAAATCGACGTTCGAACGCCCAACGGCATGTCGTACACGAGGGAGATGTATTTATCAGAGGTTTATGACCACCGAAATAAAATACTATTTTTCTATGATGAAAAATTTCAAGAAGAATATAAACTGCCACCGATAATTGATGAAGAAACGAGTAATTACAACATGGACACGGTCAAAACGAAATATTTATCAGGTTACAGACTTGAAACTTCTAATTACGTGCAGAATGTTGATTTTATATATAGCTTGATAAACGGAAAGCGTTTTTTGAAAAATATCGCACAAAAAGGGATTGTCTTCATGAACTTTTCTTATGAAGACGACGTGTTGGTTGGTGTGAACTTTCCTACGACAAATGTTTCATTGAACTACATATACGAATTGGGCATAGATGTAAACAAAACATATATCAAAAAAATCGAAACTGAAAATTATGACAACTATAAAATAGACTTTTTAAATAGATTGATAATTGTTAGTTATACACACCAAAATAAGACAGTAATAGAGATAAATGACAACGAGATGGGTGAACTTGACAAATTCACCCTTAATAACGGCAATAAATTAGTGAAGTTTTTAAATGTAAGGCATATGATTTGTGCACTTTTTAACTCTGGGGAAATTCATGTTTTACACCAAGAAAAGAACAAATTTTACGATAAAGGGAGCTTCAATTTTACGGTGGGGGCTATTTTTAAACCGAGCGGGAGTTTTTTAATGTATAAAGATAAAACTGTAGGCGTCGTCGAATATGACGACGAAAAGGGCGAATATATCAAAAAAGACCTTTTTGCTGACGACAACTTAGTAGCCACAGCCTTTAATAGATTTGTGGCCGTTTACGATAATGTAAACATTATGCTGGCCTATAAAACGGTCGATCACTGGCACACCAAGATTTTAAAAAATATACCAGGGTTTATTGACCAGTTGAACAACACGCTTAACCTGTTCGATTTCACTGATAATTTCAAAAATGACATGTACACAATGTTTAGTGAATTGTTATTGCAGATTTTCAACAATATGCTCATGATTAACACGGTTAAATACGAGAACCTGCAGTTCGAGACGCGGATAAATGTTTTCCTCTTAAATCAAACCTACGACATTGTCAAGGAGAAGGAGATATTTATACAACAAGATGACGTTACATCGTTGGTGAAGGATAGCCACTTGCAAAATTCAATTTATGAAGTAGTCTACGAACCTTCTGGCGGCAAGCTCAAGAAAAAAGTTATCGGCTTTAAGGGCGAGATAAAAGAAAAATTCGACGAAGCTAAACAGTTCGTATTCAACGAGATAAAGGAGAAAGAACGGAAAGTGAGAAGACACATAGAGACGATCAGGTCAGAACAAAAGGCGATTATAATGGGAAAAGCTAAACCGTATTATGAGAAGGCGGGAAAAACGTACAAGCACTTGGTCGACGAGAAGGTAGATATCGAATTCAAAAGTTTAAACGATATATTGAACCAAGAGCTTGAATCTGCTTTGAACAATTTGAAACAAGCGAGGCGAGATACTGTCGAGGAATTCGAAAAATATGAAATAGAAATTTGTCAAAACATAACCCAAGCTTTGCCACGTGACTATGCCCTACTCGACAGGGACAAATATTCATTCTATCTGTTGAACGGGAAGATCACAAACGACAGGATCCAGTATATATACACTGGGCAAGATTTTATAGAGAAGGAGATAACCGTCGCCATCGGGAATGATTTAAAACTGGACCAAGGCTATAGTTTACAGAAAGATGTGACATATAAAATTGTAAAGGATTATGAAGAAATTGACTTGGAAGTCGGTGAACTTTACGCGATTCGGAACGGGTTTCCGTTTTACATCGCTTCGATTATGCCGAACGGTTTGAAAGTTATAGAATTCCATAAATACACCGAACCTGAAATTCATGAAATAGATGAGGAAATGTTTGCGAGTGGTTTTGCCGGTCTGGCGACTAGAAACGGATCGACGGTGTCGGTGAGACCCCAACTGTTGCGCTATGCCTTCCCCGACCGGAGGGTAAAGCGATTCGAGCTCACTTTTGACGGTAGAAAAATGGCGTCAGGCTTCGAATACAAATCTCCGAAAGTGTTGAACGAGCTTTATTACGAAGTTCATTCCGTGATACAGGGGGATGACAAAAAGTATGGCCGCGTTGAGTTTCACAACGGTACAAAACGGATCTTCGACGGCGATGGCGTTTTACTCAAAACAATAGGCAAATTAGAACAGAAGGAAAAGGTGGACAAGGGAGAAAGAAACTTGTTTTTCGATAAAACAGGCTTATTCGTCATATCGGACTTCACACCTTACGATCCGAAAAACGATGAAGTATATTATTACGGATTTGAAAACTACGAGGAAAATAAAAAGTTTACTTTTAATAACAAAGATGTTGTAAAAGGGTTCTCATTAACCGGAAAAAATTATCTTAAGGTAAAATCTAGTTTTCAAGGGACCTTCGTGCCGAAAGAGCAAAACGGCATTTACAAGGTGTCCTGCTGGCTCAGGACTGCAAAGAGGTTGACGATCGGCGAAAATACTGCGCTGGTGAAAGTGATTGTAGAGGAGGATGGAAAGATGGTGTTAGGAGTCCTCGGTGAAATTTTGTTCAAAATGAGAGATTGGCTGTATGTCGAGGCGGTCGTCAATCTCTCGGATGCCAGGGAGATAACTAACGAACTAACGGGTTTCTCCGACAAGTTAAGTATAAGAGTAAATATATCGAATTGTGACCTCGATAATGTACTTTTCGCACCGAATGTGCTTAAGACGAGTATCAACGTGTTTGACGAGGAGGGCAAAGTGTCAGAGGTTATCGTAAACGGCCTCATCAAAAAGCAGGTCTACAAGATGAACAGAAAAGTGGCTTCTATCGATGAATACGGAAAACTCGAATTGTTTGTGTCAAGAGGGAAAAACTCGATTCTCGAAATTATACCTGCAAACGGATATTATGAGAATTTCTCACTTTTCTCTTTTGGGACGAATCTCATTGCCGACGACGAGAATTGGGCCGTCTCACCGGGCGTACTGCGTCACGAGGGTGAGGAAAGCGTTTTGAAAATAACGTCAGCAAGTCACTGCCTGAGTTTCGATTATAGTTTACAACAAAAAGCTGAAATAGTTATAGGAGATTTGGTTATTAAAGAAAATTCTATAACGTTTAATGACGAAAGTAAAGACAGTTATGCAAAGGGAGAGATTATCTTAATAAGAATAAAAGATCGATGTTTCGTCTGGCTTGATGGATCCATAATTTTCGAAAAGACGGCTATTTTCAACCTTGAAATGAAATTCAAAGGTGATGCGTACATCAAAAACTTCTTTGTGTTCGAAGACCCTTCTGTGAAAATGGAGTATTTCAATGGATTAAAAGACAAAGTTCAAGAAATACGGCTTATAGATGAAAAAACGGCGTTAGTTCAAGAATTTTTGTACGATGAATTGGGTAGGCAGGATATACAAACAAGGCCGATTCTTTTGAAGGGGAACGTCTTCGACTACCATCGAAATTTCGTGATAAATAAAAACCCAGACGCTGAGGATTCCGTTTGGAGAACTGGCCGAATAAAGGGCGAGGCTGGTGAATACAGTTACACGAGGTTAGAGTACGAGGAAAATCCTCTGAACCGCATCCTCACTGTTGACATGGATCCCGGAGCGGACCAAGCCTTTGATTCGTTTTTTAAACGCTACCGATACAACGAGACCTATCCTTTATTGAGAAACGTCTTTCCCAAGGATTTCTACTTTGTAACAGAAGAAAAACGAGCGGGTGTCGAGAAAACTAAGGTCTACGATTCATCCGACAACTGGAGAGGAACGTATATTAAAGTCGCAAACGGAAGAGGAGTTTTGAGTACTTTTGAATACAACGGTACAAACCTGGTTCGAATCCTACCTCCTCTTTACCACGATAAAGTAGGGACATTGAGAAAATTCGATAACAGAGAGACAGCAAGGGAAAAGTTACTTAAAAAAATTATAGGAGTTAATTGTAAGTACGACGATAAGGATCGCCTGGTTGAAATAACCACACCGGACAGTGGGAAAACGCAGTATGTTTACGAAGGCGATTTCCTAAAGTTTGTTATCTATGAGGACTCGGTCACGTTCTTTGAATACGAAGGTGAATGGCTCACCAAAACGGGGGTTTTGAAAAATAAAAATTTAAATTCTGAAAAAATTGTCTATCAGAGTTTTATACCCGTGGATGGCAAAAATCCAGCAATACGGGGTTCCGTTTTTAGGACGATAATCTATGACAAACTGACAGCAATTGAAGAAACGATCGAACACAATAAGATGCGTACGAAACGAATAATACTGCCCGATGGGCACACCATGGAATTGAAGAAAACAATTCACAACATCTACAAGGAAGAGGTCGAATACCCCGTTTTTATGAACAACAAAAGGTTCAGAATCTTGTATAAATATAACAGATTGGGGAAGCTGACAAATGTTTACAGCAATGACGGCCTCGTCGATATAGTATACAAATATAACGGTTTGAAACTCGCTCAAGAAATTAAGGGAAAAAGCTTCCGACGGTCTTACATTTATGACGCGCCTGGTATTCTCACGGAGATAACGGATGCCTTTTTAACGGAAGAGATCTCTTTCAGGCAAGGCAGTTATGGAGGAATAGGCTTTGGAGATGGGACCATTGTAAGAACGACGTTTAGCGCACATTGGCATGATTTTTCACAGCCAGATAATACAGATTGCTTTAAGAGGTTGAAAGAAAGGAACTACTTGGATGGCAAAGGTCATCTAATCAAAGATTTCTATCCTTATTTAGAACCGGATATTGTTAATTGCACATCACTCTACGAGAAACATTTCCCTTCCAGATACGGGCATGCCTACACCTATGGGAAATATCAACAATTAATCAAAGCCAAGTTTTTCGTCGAAGAAGTGCCACCGATCCTGCAACCGGCAAGTTTCGCTCTGGTCCCCGGTCTCAACAGTACCGCTTCTAAAGAGATATGGAAATCGCTTAAAGATTCCGGTTTCATAATCGCAGATAAGGAATTTTTAGATGAACAACTAGTCCACACTAAAAAGGGAAGATCTATTATAAATCCTTTAATATTCAGAGAGCTTGAGGGAAAAAATCTCGAGCAGTACAAACTCGTCGAGAACGTTTTGTTGGGATTTTATAAGGACGAGTTTCTGGAAAATATTCTCGGCAAGAAAACCGTGTCTATTCTCAATAAAAAAGGTTATATAAAGGATCCTTACAGCGAAGACTTCAAAGCAACTTTAAAAAATTACAAGGACCAACTCCGGCACATCACCGACATTTTAAGGCGATCCTTTGCGTCTGAATTGGGCACTAGTCAGTACGACTTAGACCAGTTTGAAATAGATCCGAACGGTAACCTTCTCAAATATTATAACGGTTTAAACAAATATGACTTGTTTTACCGAGACAATACTAATTTGATAGACTATATTAAAATAAACGAGGTAAAATACAATTTGAAACACGATAAGAGAGGCAATGTGATCAGGGCGGATCATAGGGATATTGAAAAGGTGGTTTACAACCAGGTGATAAATCGTGTAAATGAGATCCGTTTGAAATGTGGTAAGGTAATTCATTACAGCTACGACTCCTCAGGAGAGAGGATTTACAAAATGGTTCACCAAGAGGGGAAAATAATAAAAGAAGTATTTTACGTGCGTGATGAGGCCGGGCGCACTGCTGTCGAAAAGGAGATTCGACACGAAGAAGAACCCGACGTTATGGTGACTGTTTACGTCTACGGCCCCGCTGGGCTAACGGGCTTCGTTCGCAGGAACAAGTTTTACAACGTTCTCACAGACCATGAAGGATCTGTGAGACTGGTCGTGAGGGACGGAGAAGTAGTCGCAGCCTACGATTATTTACCATACGGAGAATTGATGAGAAAAAAAATTTTAGACTCCGATGCCGATTTAGTTTACAGATTTACCGGCCAGGAGTATGACGAAGAAACAGGTCTATACAATTTTCATGCGCGTCTGTACGACCCGTCGTTAGGCCGATTTTATCAAATTGACCCAATGGGTCAGTATTTCTCTCCTTATTTGTATGCAGGGAATTCCCCGGTCACCATAGTGGATCCTGACGGTGAATTCGTTTTTATTTCCTTCTTGGTGATAACGGGGTCGCTTGTTGTTTACAACTATTTGAAAAATGGTTGGGATATGGAAGGTTGGAAGGCGACTTTTAAGGAAAGTTGGAATACAATTATTTACCCAGTTTTAGAAGGGGTAAAAACTATTGGCAAATTCGTAACCACTGTCGTCGTTTTGAAAGCCTTGGGAGTTCCTACAGCCATTGCCGGAATTGCCATACTTGCCTTTGCAGGGCTTCGTACAATTCAAAAATTCAGGAAATCCAACTCTAAATTTGACCCAACCTCATTAACAACATGGTTGGTGATTCTCGAGGCATTCGCCGAATCTATTTCGGAAATATCTGAAATCGTGATGGACATCGACGAATTTATAGGAAAATTCAAGGATAAATTCTCATCAAAGAAAGTGACAAACAAGAAACAAATTACCCAGCTGGGTCCTAACCTTGGGGACAATCCCGTTGACAAAAATATCCAACAATCCTACACCAAAAGAGCGAAGAATATTGCTAGGAATCAACGGTTACTGGGCCCTGGTAAACCAACTAAGACAACAAAAACAGCCAAAACTCTGAAAATAAAAGCGAAACAGTTTTCCAATAAAAGGCAAAAGAGGTCTACCGAGGAGGGAATTATCAACGTATCATGTAACAATATAACATTAATAAGGATGAAGGATGTCGACAGCATCGTGTATTTAAGTGATGGCCATGAGAGTAATACAGACTTGAACATCTGGCTAGAGAAATGCTTGGCTACGTTAGATAAAGTTGTCTCAGAAAAGGATGCAATTACGGTGAAGCAAATAAAAAACACTCTGAGCCATGTGATAATTGATAAAGCAAGGAATTTCGAATCAACCGATTTCAAAGGGTTTTTAATAGATGATGAAAGTTACAGGGCTTACGTGGCAATGGCCGTTGAGATATTGCGGGCTATTCCGGATGACACCGAGACACTGAGGAATATCAAAGAGAATGCAGCGGTTTTTCTAAAAGAAATTTGGGATGATTACGATTTAACGGACCGTATCGGTAAGATTCGGAGCTTCCAACCGGATCCCATCCAATGGAAAATAGTCAGCGACGACAACTTGTTGGTTACTTCTTACACGGAGCCGTGCACCGATGTTAAATGTCCAATGGCGAGTACTGACTGGATCTGCGAGGACGAGATGCCAGCGTGGGATCCCAGCTTTCCGGAATTGAACTCGACGCTGCTTCTGACGGACGTCCTTCTTGCAAAAAAGGGCAAAAGGCGTTTGCAAAGGGCAAAAAGGCAGACGGGCATGAAATGGAGCGAAACGATGGCTTATACACTGAGCATAATCGACGCTTTTGAAAATTTCCTCAATGAAATCAGTGGAGAAGAAACCAGCCTATACCAAATGACAGGGAAAATACGGAATAAAATATCTAATAGCCGTTTTGACGAGATAACACCTTTGCTGGACGATTACGTCAAAACCTCCCCAATTGATTTTCATGCTTATCAAAGGGAAAGGTATAATCTCGAACAACGAATTCATGAAATCCTCTTCCAGAATGAAATAAACGTTCTCAATGATACGAGAATCCTTACTGATCATGCTAATGGTACTGCTATGCTCTCAAAAAGCTTGGCTGATAATAACTCGACCATTAGGCTCCTTTCTCACGAGAGAAATTAACAATTCAATACATTACATTATATTATATTATAAAATATCAATTGTACAGGAATATAATGACGTTTTTTCCAACCGTGTTTTTCTTATCAATTCGTCATAAAATTAATATTTCAATCGTAAATAATAACAATAATATATGAAACATTGTCAAAATTGTAATCTTCGAACAATTCATCCATCCAATACAATGAAATTTAACAAAATTGAAAGCTTGGGGTATATTGTTATTTGTATTTGGTTAAATTTGTAGTAATAAATAAATTTGAAGTCAGAAACATGTTTTTTCATTTTTTCTCCATTTTGATACATAAGTAATTTGCGCCTATTGCTATTTTATTTCAATCTGCATTTAAAACTGCATGCCAAGTAGTATATAAAAAAGTAGTATAAAAAGGGAAAGGCAAGACAACACTCAACTAAGGACCTGGACAAAAAGATAGCCCGCCAAAATTTTTCTCTGTTAAAAATATAATAAGCGTAGATAATTGGTTTTTTCCCTTTCATAGCTTATTTTGGTAAAGTTTGAACATATTAATATTTATTAGGTATTAATAGAAAATATTTTCAATGAATCACTAACAATAATATTCAATTTGAGGTGGAACAAAAAGATAGCACAGTTAATAATAATAAACAATAATTAAATGTTTTATTCGGAGATCATGAGATGCGGTCTGGTGTGACGTAGGTTTTAGAAAAACATTTTCATTATCGTGCCAGCACGTTTCGATCTTTATTTAGATCATCTTCAGGGCCTGGGATTTATAAACATTGTTTAAATTTTACAAACACATGTAGAACGTGAAAAAATGAATTTACACAATGCTAGACATTTTAGATTTAAACAAATGAATTTATACAATGTAAGAAAATTTTTAGATTAAAAGAAGTGAATTTATACGGTGCTAGAAAGTTTTAGATAAAAAAAGTGAACTTATACCGTGCTGCGAAATTTTTAGAGTAAAAATAGTGAATTTATACAGTGCTAGGAAATTTTTAGATTAAAAAAATGGATGTATACAGGACTAGAAAATTTTAGATTAAAAAATGAATTTATACAGCGCTAGATAAGTTTTAGATTAAAAATGAATTTATACACGGTAGACAATTTTAGATTAAAAAATGAATTTATACAGCGCTAGAAAAGTTTTAGATTAAAAAAATTTATACAGTGCTAGACAATTTTAGATTAAAAATGAATTTATACAGTGCTAGAAATTTTTAGATTCAATTAAAGTCTTTGTACTCACTCAAAGTGTTTGTTTTCCGTGTAGATGTGTCATTCTTGTCTTCACTTTTATTTTGTAAATTCAATGAGATGATTATACCTGGTTTGTTCGTTTATATAAATATTAAATATTTATGAAAGGATTTTTACAAAATGGCCTGTGTGTCACGTCAGTCAATACTAGAAGCCAACAAACTTAGTTGAAAAAAAAATTTATTGCAACGATTTGTTTACCATACGAATTTTCAATATGTTGTCATTCACAGCAAGAGAACCGTCCACACATAAGTGCATAAATGATGAAATTATTTACAAAAAACCTTTTTCCAGTGTGAAAGAATATTGCCAAATCAATTTTGGCAAACTTAGTATTGTAAATTTAACGAAGTATGATTTATTGTGTAAATATGTACATATGTATAGCTCATTACGAATAAAATGAAATTCTAATTCTATATAGGAAGCGTTAAATTTAGAGTTGGAGATCTTACATTTTACTAAATTGAATAAAGGATGATGGAGGATCCTGGTAAGCTCATTGCAAAATTGCCAGCAGAAATCAAAAACTCATTGGAGGACCAGTTAAGGTAACCCACTCAATTATTTTCTTCTTAAAAATGTGGACCAGAGATTTGACATTTTTTGTGACGTGTAGACTTTAGTGACCGCTGATTAATGATTATTAGGACATCGTGAGATGCGGTCTTGGGTGATGTAGGTTTAGAAAAACATTTTCTTTATCGTCCCAACGTTTCGATCATTATTTGGACCATCTTCAGAGTCTGGAATTTGCAAACATTGTTTACATTATACAAATGCATGTAAGATGTAAAACTTGAATTTATACAATGATGTATACAAGGTAGAAATTTTAGTTTTAATCAAAATGTTAGTACTCACGATCTAAATAAAGATCGAAACGTTATCCTAAATAAACGGTTTATCCTTATTTCATCGGTATGACTGTACCAATTTAAATTATTGTCAAGGGTTCGCAACAGCAGAGGTCATATAAACCCTCAGGGTGCCGGTGTTTTTGAAAAAGAAAACCATTAGTGAGTATGTCGGGTTCGAATCCAGCGGCCCTTCATTCGAACCCGGGACCTTTACCTTACAGCAATGAGCGCCGCGTCAACGCCTAACCGTCGCGGCCACCAACGGCCCCAGTTGTCTAGTTTGAACGCTAAGAATTTAACATGATTTTCAACTCCCGACAGTGAAAAAACATAAATAAATTTTTTCGACATTTAAAATCAAGAAATGGAGGTGTATAATCATATACACAAGTTAAAATATTCATAAAGCTTATCTTAGCACAGATAGATGTGAAACTTGTATCATCAGCAGGTTACATCGGCTTAATATTAAGGTAAACATTAATTACAAAGCTGTTTAAATAATTTACATCTATGTTAAAACAAAGCGATTGAACCCTGAGGTACGCCACGTATCACATCAGACTAAAAGTTATATTGTTAACTTTTACAATTTGTTATCTATTTACAAGGAATCTTTTATAAAATTCAATGGGAGTAACACCATAATGCTGAAACCTCTCTACGAACAAGTCATGACTTATTGTGTCAAAAGCTCAGGTCTGATCTCCTAGCATCGTTTAATTTGCATTATTATTACTATTAGTTTTTTCTTTCTTATGAGGGTCGCAACTGCAGAGGTCATATAAACCCTCGGAATGCCGGTGTATTTGAAAAAAAGCCCATTTGTGAGTACGTCAAGTTCGAATGCAGGGCCGCTGGATTCGAACCCGGGACCTTTCTTTACCTTACAGTGATGAGCGCGATGTCAACCGTTGCGGTCACCGACGCCCTAATTCGCATTATTGTTTTCTTTATTTTTCATAAATATATTGTAGCGCAGAGTGCAACAAATCAGTGGTTCCCACACCTCGTCTAAAGCCAAATTGGCAAGAAGAAAGGATTCTATTTTTAACTATGAAATTCTTTTATCTCATTTTAAAAGCTTTTTTAAAATACTGAAAATACATTGACAATATTACTGTTTCTCTCACTCGTAAAATATTTTTCAATCTCCAATTCCCTATCTTTATCTCATTCTTGACTTTTTCTTAAGTCTTGCGTTTTTATTTTTATCATATTTTCCATTCTCCCTCTCTCCTCCCCCTTTGTAGTCATGTGTCTCTTTTACGCAACGATCACCAGTATGATTTTTAAAAAACTATTGACATATCGGCCAGGTTAGAATAAGAATAAATCCGACCACTTCGCATCAATTCAAAAACCTTATTAATTACAATTTGAATTAATACTACGAGTCCGGACACGAATCCTTGATGCATGACCTCAATGGGATTCAAATTTTGTTTACGATCTGTATAAATAACCTTTATTTATAACAGGTTGTAATTATATACAATTCATATTTGTTAATAAGATAGGAATGAATTCTGAGAAAGGTAGGGTAATGAAGCATGTGATTTGCATAAGAGTGGCTTTTATATTAATACGATAAAAATACGTTAAAATACATTAAAGAAGTGCGACTTAAGTCGAAGAATTATTAAAATCAAAATAAACCGTTTACCGCAAACAAAATTGAACAGGTGGTAACCAAAAAATCCGACTGGAAAAGATTGCTGTACACATTGTTCAAGCACCAAATAATTGAATGCAACCAGAGATACAGGCTAGAGACGGGCAAAGTCGTTCCTTTTGAGCAAATGTTTTTTTTGGGAGAGCTCTTTTTATTGAACAAGTTTAGTGAACTTATTAAAAGTGAACTACTGTCAACGTGAATACTATGAACAATGAACTGAAGTATCGAACTGTAGAGCTCCTACAGTTGTTTAGGTACAGCCGTTCGAAGAAGTACTATTTCCATAAGTCCGAAAAGGAACTGAACCGCTGTGTTGAACTAACGTACTAGGTACAGCAAATGAAATAAAAGACAAATCGAACTGCGAACAGAGTGATCTGTACTGTAGTGCATCGGTACGTCGGTCGTAAAGTCCAACGTTGAGAATTCGAGCTTCCGCAAGACCACGAGTCACTGGTCAATACAGTTCATTTGAACTAGGTCGTTCATAAACTACAGGCCTACCTACCCTAGTTGAAATATTGAACAAACAGCAAAAGTGGTCACATCTAAAAAAAGAAGATAAATCGCAAAAATTGTTGGGAATCCTTCGTGAAAAAATCTGGCCCTCCTCAAAACAAACAACTCTACTTAGTGCTTAACAATTCTTTAACTAAACTATCCTGTCCCTAACCCTAATTCTAATTAATTTAATTATTCCTAATCTAACACGACCCTATCTAACCTAACCTGCCCCTAACCCTAACCCTCACTAACTTAATCAGTTCTAACCTAAACTATCCCTACCACCAACCGTAACTGACTTAACTATTCCAATCTAACATAACCATCCCTAATGACTTGGGGGGGGGGGGGGACGAACAGATGGTAAACTGAAAAGTCTACTGAAAAAGCTACCGTACATTGCTCGACGACAAAATGATTGATAGGATGTCCCTAACCCCAATTTTAACTAATATAATTATTCCTAATCTAACACAACCCTACCTAACCATAACCCTCACTAATTAATCATTCCTAACCTAAACTATTCCTAACACTACCCTACCTAACTTAACGAATCCTAACCTAACCTAAAATGTCCCTAACCTCAACTCTAACTGACTTAACGATTCCAACCTAACATACCTAGGACGTCTAACACAAACGAGGATAGTTTTATTATTTGGTGCTCCCTAAGGACTTTGGGGAAAAAAGCCAACATATAGCAAATTAAAAAGCCACCGTACATTGCTCGAGGCAAACTGTTTGACTACGTCCTAGAATGCCAGTATATAAACTTTCAAATTGAAACAGAACAAGCAACAAAAGCGGTCCCTGATTAAAAAAAAGAAAAAGAAAAAAAGAGTGAAATCGCAATATTCCTTTGTGTAATAAATTGGCTCTCCTGCAAACAACAAAGCGCCCGATTTTGACAAGATCAAAACGAAACACGCTACCGAATGTTCCCATTTTTTAACAAGCTTTATTCTTTAATAACTATTATTGTTTAAAGCAAGAGAAGGAATAAAAATTGAAGCAGACTTTGAAAATATGAAAAATGGTACCTAACAGTTAAATCCTACGTATAAAACATTCCCCCAACCTCGTCCTTATGGACTTGTCCTGTAGATTCGCGTGATTCTAGCGAATTTCCGTTGGAGAACTACAAGGCACAACTTCATTCACAAAAATAACATATTCGGCTTAATTAGAAGAGCAAAAAACAGATTTTCGAGCCATAGTTGGTTACGGCAGTCAAATACGAAGCTTTGAGCCCTAAAACGATTTGGAGAAATTAAAAAAGGTTATTTCTTAAGAAACCGCTCTGCCTGCCAAACCACCTAAATACATACTGTCTCAAAAAACGGATATGCATTCACTCTATTTATTTGTTTATTCAGAACATTAGCTCAAACAGGGTCAAGACCACAAAATAGTAGAGTCAAATATATAATTAATATTCATCTATACGGTTAAATTAAAAATTATCACATACAAATGACTAAATTATCAAACTATTATTAACGATATTTATAAAGAAATAAAGCTAAAAACAATACACGATGAAAACATTATTGAAGAATGCATTAAACAAGACATTACAATAGAAACAATAAATTTCTCCTGCAAGTTGGGACATAAAACTGCTCATAAAAGTATAAATTACGGTTAGTAACATTGTTTTATTTAAAGGTTGCAACTACTCGGGTTACATTTGCTTCAAACTGTACTAAGCGGGGGTTGTAGGGCAGAAAAACCTGGCAGCATAGCAAACACTTAGGGCCTAGAGAGGCTGACATCGAATCCCCACACAAGACATAGGACACACCAACTTAACAGAAGATATGGACGAGTACGAAGATTTCCAGGTCCGAAATCCGTCTTGATGTTCCGCCAAACCATCCAACATCCAGCTCATCTAAAGACCTCAGACAGATCGTCAAACCTGCCTATAACGAATTCCTTTTGTAAACGATCTGATCCATTCCCGAGTCCAAATATTTCACCCTAATCCTAACCCCTCACATTGAGGGCCAACATTGCCTTCTTTCTCTTGGCATGTCTCTTCCGGGTGAAGCGCTGGCATTAGCGTTAGTGCTGTGAACGTGTGGTAAAACGGTTTGTGTTCAAATTGTAACATGTACTATTATGCAAGGGTGCAAATAAAATAATAATTTAAAAAAAAGAAAGAAAAAAAAACGGACCAACAGTTCTGCATGACACCGACGTTGTGAGGGTTTAGCCTATTCTAACCCTTATGTAAAATTCATAAATATCTAATATATAATTATTGAATAAACACTTCTTTTCATTTAATGTTAATTAATTTTCTGTTTGTAAATCATTAAAGGAAGTTACATTTCAACTCCCACTTCAAATGTTTTTGTATTTATATTAATTGCATTAAATAAAAACATTCATGGAAGGGGATAGTTGTGTTTTATTTGAGATCACTGCAGCTTTTTTGTTTTTTCTTTGTTTGTTTCGATACCTCACCAAGTGTACTCTTCAGCTCAAAAGCCTCTTGAATGAACGCTTCAGACTGATTACTGTTTTATACAAATCTGTGCACGCACGCACATACATAGCACAAATGCACAGAGTTAACCAACCCCATCACTTCTCACAGTTAGGGAGCGATTATGAATATTTAAATTTCTATTATAATTTATTTTAACAGAGAATTATTATTTTTTTAATTTTGTTTGTTTTCCCTTTATCATTTATTATACTCTCTCTACTCACTAATTCCACCTCCGCTGGTTGGACTGGACAAAAACTGGTAGCAAAGCATTTAATCCACAGCAATGAAATTATGTTCCAATATCTAATTTTAGTTGCAATTGAATGGTTTTTCCCCCTTAATCTTTTACTCTACACTTTAATCCCACCTCTGCTGGTAGGAAACCGGTGGAGAGTGAGTGGCGAAAACTGGTTGCAGAGCGTTTAATCCACAGCAATTTTTTAAAATGTAATCTAAACTTAATGTACAACGATATGTGAATAACTGCATGAGTAAATCGTAAATAATATTTTAACAAAATCTCAGGGTGATAAGATAAAATTGTTTTGTACAAGTTTGTGAAAATGGCCATAAAAATAGTATAAGCTTTTTTAAAATTCACTAGTTTTTGTGGTCCACATGACCAATTAATATCTTTCAATTAATTAAGATTTTTAGTTGAGATAAAAAAGTCAGTGTTATGAGCAGGACAGTTGATACTTGTTTTGAAAATGATTTCCTAGCTTCAGTCATTCATCAGGAAATTCAGAAATTCTGGAACATGTCAATTTTTGCGCTTTTTATAAAAACTTCGCGATATGGACCTTTAATGTAAATATTTTTATTGTTTCTACTACTGACCTGATAATATTTTTTGATATACATTGTTTTTAGCTAAGGTTTTATTTAATTTTTTTTTTTTTTATAATTAGCAGGTGCTACTGGGACATACAGTCTACAATAAATCGAACAGCATTTTGGGTCCACGGATGAGAAGAATCTGCTGGTATCATGGTGTTTGTAGTTGCGGAATTTTTTATATACATCTATTTCAATTAGGTTGTTTATTACAGACAGTTTTATGCCTAAAAATTTAAACAAACATCTTTATTTATTTCCAATGTAAAATCTATATTAGGGTGTAAAGAATTAATTAATTGGAGGAATTTGTTTGATCCTCTAATGTTCCTGACCATAAACACAAAATATCATTTTCATAAAAAAAAGACAGTTTTAATTAATTTGTTATTTGATTTGAAAGGAATTTTCAGTCATCTTTGAATATTTCACTACAAATTGGGGATAATGGAGACTCGATTGGTAACCCCTCTTTTCTAAAAATTTATTATTGATTTTACAATAATTAGATAGTAAGCATATATTTAGGAGGTATATTATATAATTTTTTACAAATTCTTTAATATGATTCTCTGTATGTTTTTGTTTTATTGGTTTTGCACTTTCTTCAACAGGGATATTTGCAAATAAATTAATAACATCTAATGACACTAAAACACAGTTGTTAGGTATATTTGTTTTTTTAAAACTATTTTATCAATTCTAAAGAATTGTTAATACCGAATGTAGGTTTGAAATTGGTGTGGGTTTTAATTACTTTATCTATTATTATCGTGAGTTTGTGACATCACAAAAAATTATAAAAGGACAGTACTGGCCCTATAAGGAGGCTATCCACAGGGAGGCTGTCACATATTTTATGGTTAATTACAGTAAACAGCTTAATAGAAATTCTGAATTCTACAACCAATTATTTTCAGATGATGGTACCTTAATACTCACAGGTAGGGATCCCTACTGATGGAAAATGCCGTGGGATTGCTTTGTGAGTGGTGTTGTGATAAGGTTTGTCAATTAATACTTTCTACAAGTATCACACCATGGGCAGCCAAATGGCTATATACTGCTGATTGTTTTCCGCAGCTTTAATATGGTGGAAAGGTCTAAAAATAAAGGAACAGTAAGAAATTAAGGCCATTTCGAGGACTAGGTTGTTTGATGATGACAGGAGCATTTTCAACTACACTCACTTGAAATCATAACCAAAAACCACACCTTTTGACACTGATGTTAAGTTCAGAGCACTAATCAGCTGCTACAGATTAAATAGTGAAAGCAGCAGGAATCACAAATGCAGTAACATTCAGGTCACTTGAAAATCTCACAACTATTGAGTAAGATTAATGGACAATTATTAAGCGTTAGTGATAAAAAGATTAAAACCCCTTTGGGGAAAATGTACTTGCAGGTAATCACCCCTTGTGAATATAATTATAGTGTGGATCGGAACATAGACTGCTACACAGACGGTTCACTTGTCGAAGGTAAAGGGAGAAGTGCAAGAGTCTACATACCTAAATAAGGAATCAGCATCTCCTCCCCTCTTGGCAAGAACACCTCCGTTTTTCAGGCAGAAATCTGGGCCATTAATGTGTGTTGTAGAACACTTATGGAAAATAAAATTAAGGGAAAAGGTATTAGAATTTTTTCTAACAGTCAGGCTAGTCTTAGGTCAACCTCTAGAGTGGTGGAGGAAACTGTAGATCTTATCAATAGGATCTCTTCCTGGTTTGAGAACAAGGTCATCCATATTTGGGTACCTGCACATAAAGGAGGCTGATAACCTGGCCAAAGAAGGCTCCAATAGTGTGTTTGTCGGGCCACAACCGGTCTTTGAGCGAAAGAGAGTATTAAAACTGGGGCACGAAACAATTCCTTAAGGAGTAGAATTTATCCCCCAGACACAGGCACTTGAAAGAGTCTGTTAAGGTGTTTAAACCAGCAGAATCGAAATTGCTATTTTCTAACTCAAGGAAGGGAATTAGGAGGCTGATAGTTATCCTGACGGGCCACTGCCCACTGAGAACACACCTTTCCTTAAAGGGTATTCCTCCAGATCCTTTTTGACATTTTTGCGAAATAAAAGAAGAAATGGCACGGCACTACCATGTAAAGTGTGATAGGTATGCTAGGTCTAGATTTGAAACTTTTGAAGAAGAGGATATCACCGATTCACTCACCGAGATATCTTGAAGTTTGTGAACAAGCCCTAGAGATTTATGCAAGACACATGAGCCGACCAAGTCCCGGATCTTTTAGGGATAGAGTATGAGTTCCAGGCATTTAATCCTTTGGGTCTTGGTCGCCCACCCTTCATAATATAGCACTCATGGAACAATTTAATACACTTTAAATTTTACTTTGTGAGAATGTAGAAAAGGAAGGTGAAATGGCTGAAATTAGGGAAAACAATCAAATTCATTCAGCCAAAGGTTATTTCAAAGTAGTGGAGACTGGATTACTTATGGATTAAATTTTGATGATTGTTTGTGAGTGTGTAGGGGATCTGTATAATTAACAGGAGCTGTATAGTATATTTATGTAGTATATTTATATGTATATAGTATATAAGAATGTATATTTAAATAATCGTGCATTAATGCTCAGCATGCTCACTAACCTGCTATCCCGCAGAGAAGCCATACACTTGGAATTTACTCTCTGAACTATTTTTACTAATATCTTGTTTACATTAGGCTTGGCTTATTATTATATTCAGTAGATTGTACATTTTCTTATGATATGCAGTCAAAAGTTAAATTTATCATTGAAAAATAAAATATTTGGGTGAATGAATATTTTTCCTTATTTCAGTATTTTCAGTTTTTTTCTTTCTGTTTTGAGGGAGGTTATTTAAACCGTGTGTTAAGTTGTTATACAATGTGCAGTTTCTTCTGGCTCATTCTTGCTGTTTTACCACGAGGATTGTTGCCTTCAGAGGGTAAATTCCACTTAAATAGCATCTACTATCTATTTGTTGTATGCATATTCTCTAATTTTAATTTAATAAATTCTTTTCCCAGGAGTGATTTGTAAAGTGGATGGCAGGTTAGTGAGCATGTTGCGCGTTAATGCACGATTATTTAAAAATACATTCCATCATTTTAACGCATTAAATTATTGTTAAATCGCTCCTGTTAATTATACAGCTCCCCTACACACTCACAAACAATCATCATCACAATAAATAATCCAGTCTCCACTACTTTGAAATAACCTTTGGCTGAATGAATTTGATTGTTTTCCATAATTTCAGCAATTTCATCTTCCTTTTGCCCATTCCCACAAAATAATATTTAAAATGTATTAAATTGTTCCACGAGTGCTATATTATGCAGGATGGGCGACCAAGACCCGAGGGGTTATTCTTATTACGCGTATGATTCAGTCAATTTTTGCATTCCGGTCAGGACAAAAATAATTCGTAATCTATTTCTAACCATGATATTTAGTGAGCTACTTTTACTACGTTTTCATAGATATCATAAAACGATATTAATACTTATATTTTTTAAACTGCTTTTTACTATCACGTAAGCGCTGACTCTTGCTTTCTTTTTTCCCAAGCTTGAGAAACATCTTGAAACCTTAAAAACGCGTGAAGAATTTTTTTTGTTCAGGTTAAATCTTTGGTTTTATTTGTAAACAATGTTGGCTTTTTTAAAAATCACATCAATTGTTAAAAGTTTTTAAAAATAAATTTGTTTATTATGTGCATGTTGGAAAAATAGAACTTTCCATTTTTCTTTCTACACTTTTTATTTTGGTCTGGGTTGTTTTGAACCTTTAGCCCTTTTAGCTAAGCTTTCGGTCCTACGCTTCCTGTTTTATTTTATTTTTGGAGGAGATTGTTACATAATGATGGACATATCCTTCTTATACCAATAGGCTCTTGTCCATCTTGTCAATTTCAGTATCATCTTTTTAAATCGGCTTTGGCATTTCTTCTCGTGGTTTCTCCTTTTTCTATTCTGCTTTTTTTGTGAAAAAATATTTCTAATTATATTTTTTAAATACTTATAAATTTCCAACGTAATTTAATAACGCTGAGATCTCACAAAGCATCAGTACAGCAAAAAATGAGTGAGCATAAGTATAGCAAATAGAGACTTAGCACAATTCTGATTATATATTTTGGAACAATCAAGTTTTCGCTTGGCCTTCTTCTGATGGTTTTAGCATTCCAGTATCAAAAATAAAAGCTGCGCTTTTTGTAAAAGAAGCTACCAAATTTAGTTGCATTTTGTAAGAAACATGCTGATCCCTACTTCTCATTCCATCTCAAAGTTAACTTCACCTTAAGTTTAGCAAAAATTCTGATTGGCACACAGTCTGTGATCCTCTAAAAATAAAAGATTCTAGAAACTTTTGTGAAGACCAAGTCTCTCCAGTCTGTACAAAAGTGTGTGATTTGTAGTGACTGGTTGTTCAATAAGTTGATGAATTCGTGAGGAGAGGTCAAAAATTAAGCATTTTATAAAAACATCTCTTATAATTTCCCCCCAAACGTTTCAACCTTTATTTGGGTCATCTTCAGAGCCTGGGTGAATTACAAAAACATGCATTGATTGGAAAAAATACAATACAGATGTGTATATAAATTTTGAACCAAGTATATCATACTCACATAAAGTGTGGTGGTTTTCATGCAGTGTCATAGTGGTTTTGTGTGTAATTGTTGTGTAATGTGAATTTGTATTCTGCTGTTTTTATGATTGTGAAAGGATGGGAGATGCAGTAAATCTGGGAAATACTCTTTGATCATCATTTAATTTCGATGGTAGTGAAGAATATATAGAAAAATATAAAAATAAATCAAATTTTATTTGTTAATTATTTTAATTTAATTTGGTGGTAAAAATAGTTTAAATCTAGACAGTTGGTCCCATTTTTTAACTAAACCCACCATTTATTTTTATGCCATCTAATTTAATTGCTAATGGCCCAAAATGAATTTGCGATTAAAAATATGGCATAAAAATTGTGGGTTTGGGAGTGTGTTTAGTAAATAAATAAATAAAATAAAATAAAAATAACCAACTTTCTAGATATAAAAATAAAGGTTAATGGTTAATTTGCTTTATGCTGTTGGTGTAGCTGGGTTTGCATGTATTTGTTCTGTAATAAATGCTGCGTATATCTGTGTTAATGAAAAATATTTCTTGAAAATTGCATTTGTATCTGTTTTTTCAGTGTTTAGTATATGCATTTTGTCGAAATTAAAATGGTGTGTTTCTATTTTTCCATACATTGTGATTTAATTCCAATGTATGTAGCTTGACAGTTCATACAATTAATTAATTAATCAGATTTGTAGGATGTTGGTGTGGGGTCTTTGATTTTGGAAAAAAGTGTGTGCACTGTTTTAAGGTTTTTGAAAGCTACTTTAATGTGTTCTGAGGAGAGAAATTTACTTAGTTTGTGTGAGAATCTGTTGACCAATGGAATGGACATGTATATTGGTTCATCTTTGTGTTGTGTACTGCGGCGCATGCTGTTTAGGATGGTTATAATTGTGTATAATACTATTAATTATATTTTTAGGGTAGTTGTTGTTATGTAAGATTTGTTTGTATGTTTGAATAGTTTTTATGTGAAAGGATTCATGACTTAAAGATAAGTTTCTATGTTATATCCGTTAGCTGTGTGTGTATTGTCTGTAGAGGGTGGTGTGATTTATAATGCTATACACTATACGACATTTTTTTATATTTCTCTTTCCTTTGTTATCAACCATAATAATTAATTTCCTTTTCAATATTGAATGAACCTAGAATCACTAATCCAATCCAGAAAATCACTGTTCTCGACTTCCTTTGTGTTAAACAAAACCACTTATGATCAAAGAACATTTCCCAGATTTACCAAGTCCCCCACCCTGTCACAATCATAAAAAAAAACATCAGAATACAATTTACAGCAGAACAATTACACACAAAACCATTATGACAGCACATGAAAAGCACCACACTTTATGCGAGTATGAAATATTTGGTTCAAAATTCTGACACATCTGTATTGTATTTTTTCCAATCAATGCATGTTTTTGTAATTCACCCAGGCTCTGAAGATGACCCAAATAAAGGTTGAAACGTTTAAGGAAAAATTATAAGAGATGTTTTTATAAAATACTTAATTTTTGACCTCTCCTCACGAATTCATCAACTTATTGAACAACCGGTCACTACAAATCACACACTTTTGTACAGACTGGAGAGACTTGGTCTTCACAAAAGTTTCTGTAATCTTTTATTTTTAGAGGATCACAGACTGTGTGCCAATCAGAATTTTTGCTAAACTTAAGGTGAAGTTAACTTTGAGATGGAATGAGAAGTAGGGATCGGCATGTTTCTTACAAAATGCAACTAAATTTGGTAGCTTCTTTCACAAAAAGTGCAGCTTTTATCTTTGATACTGAAATTCTAAAACCATCTGAAGAAGGCCAAGCAAAAACTTGTTTGCTAGAAAATGTATAATTAACATTGGCCTCAGTCAGTCATTGATTTTGAAAAAAATTAAGTAAAATAGTCACAATCAACGTACTTACTTTTGCCTGGTTTATTTAAGCTGAATATCAGGACTGTATTTTGTACTTGTGATATACTAGATTAATATAATTTTTATTGACTGGTTTATTTTATTATTGTGACCGTTTTTATGTAATTTATTAAATCCACGGCGTAACGTTGTCCTCGAATGCGCAATGCTTAACTGTCATGCGGGATTAGCCTAGGGCTAGGCCGTTAATCGGTCTCAACGTCGAGTCGTTTTATCAATTTCATATTTTTCTGCCGGGTGTCTACACGACTGGATGTAATTACATATCGATTCGTCAGTTGGACATTTGTATATATTAATAATAAAAGCCGAGGTGGCGAAGATGACATAGTTTCAGGGGTATAAGGCCTCTTGACAGATCTATTATGTAATTGTCCATGTCCGGATCTACCCGGGCTATGGAGCGCTAATAAATTTAGGATTATTTTGATCGAAATTCGATTTGGGTTTCCATTTTGGGTTTGTACTAAAAAACGCCTGATGTGGTTCTTTCATTTATTTTGAAGCCATCTGTACACCATACCATTGTCATTTACGTTCTCCTGAATTCTTCTTCCCTTTTGCAGTCTGTTGAAATTTTATTGGATGTTGTAAACAGTGTTTCCGGGATCATATAGACAGTCCACATTTCTAAGAATGGGTGTCTGATTTTATTGACTATTGCTGTCTGCCCGAAGTGTTTAGTTTCCATCCAGTTTGATTTTTCCTGGATCCTAAATGAGCTTTACTTAGTTTTTCCTTGTATAAATGTTTCCAACGAAGGTAGGTTTAGCAGAGTTTCTAGTTCAATTGACAGTTTTTATATTATTTTCCCTGTCGTATATAGGTTTGATAATTTTTGTTATGCTGTGTAATGTTTGGGTAGTTTGTTTTTGTAGAACTTTGTACCACCAGATTTGTGATACATATTTATTAGGTTATCGGGTCTTGATAACTAGTGTGATCAATTGCCAAGCTTTTGGCCTTTATAAGACCATCATCAGGGTAGCATCCTATTTCTCACATTAACATTACAGAATGCCGAAAAAAGGTTACGTTGCAATTATGACGTTTTTTCAAGGTTCACACTTGTAATTTTAACGTAACCTACCTCGTGCACTTCGGGACCTCGTAATCGACGTCGTCGGGTTTTTTTCGGCGTTCTGTAATGTTAATATGAGAAATAGGATGCTATCCTGATGATGGTCTAATAAAGGCCGAAAGCTTGGCAAGTGACCACAGAGTCAACTTATTTCTCTACCTGATCAGAAGCCAGATCCAAAACACATCCTTAACTGTAATCATTTTGTCTTTTTAGCCTGATTCTGCGGTAGCGGGTAAAAATTGATTTAAAAACTAATTTTTATTTAAAGTTTCTTTTTTTGGCGAATGAAATTAATGCAGTTTTTGATGCGTTTGCTCTAAGTCCTTGTTGTTCGCACAATCAATCGGCTTTTTAGGTTGTAAGGATGGGCTATGTTAGACATGCATCGGGCTAATGTGTTATGACGTGAGGATAGTTTTTCATGGGATGTGGAAAATATGTTGGGGATTCGATTTTTGACGAAAGGAGATCATTGTGAAGGGTAAACATAGAAGGGATGGAACACACTATTCTTTGGACATTGGAAGGTTTAGCGGTGCACCACAGTTCTTATCCGTATGTCTAAATAGGTTTCAGCAGTATTTTATAACCTGTTGGTTTTTCTTTTTTTTAACATGTGATGTTCTTAATTAAAATTGGAGCAATAGTATAAAACCGTCCGTTTAATTTTCGTCGTTTAGTTTGTCTATGTCGGTTCCAAGTTAGGAGAACCCAAGGTAGCGTACGCAATCAGTTTTTGGGATGGGAGTATTAGAGTATGGGAGAATATTGTATAATGGGTTTTGTTATTTAAATGTGTAACGACACTGCTTTCTACAATATGCCATGAGGTTGAACGGATGTGAAGGCCAAGGACAGATTTAAACAAAAATGGAAACGATGATCAGTGCTAAGGGCAGATTGAAAAGAGAAAATACCACACAATTAAAATACACTGACAAGCAAAAAATTCCACCCGACTGATTTTTTAAAAATTTCCTCGGTAAAAGAAAATTCTTCCTTTAATTTGTCTCATTTGAATTCTGAAGCAATGTACTGTTTAGTTTTCATCTTTGGTTTCTTAATTTCAAGTTTTAAACTTAAACATGCCACTTAGTCCTGAGGATGTTGCGCTTGGGGTGGCACTTATTGATGATGGACGTTCCATCAGGTATGTGGCTATTGTCATCGGAGTTCCCTACGGAAGACTGTGAGACGCCGTTAGACCTTTTAGAGAAACTGGGTCCTACGTCCTAACATAGAAGGCCAGTTTCTGGACACCCTGGGGTAACAGACCCACAGGATAACCGTTTTTGATTTTGAGAATTTTGCGAAACCGCCACCTTACTCTTGTTCAAGTGATTCATCAGCTTCAGGAAGTCGAGGTGTCCAATTTTCTGAACGCACTGCTTTCAGAAGAAGATTAAACCAATATGGGCTGATGACTTTTTGGCCCGTAAGAGGACCAGAATTGACCAGAGCATACGAACTCGCTTTTGCTCGAGAACATAGCCTTTGAGTCTAGAGTGTTGTACTTTTCACAGATGAGTCTAGGTCTAGATTTGTTCTACGATCTTCAGATGGCTTGAAAAAATGTTCCAAAGGCGAAATGAAAGGTACGAAGCCTGGATTTTCCCCCAAAACTAACCTTTTCAACGAACCTCAGTGATGGTGTGGGCGGGAATTTCAATGGAGAGTCGCACAGAGTTGGTTGTTGTTCGTGGAGGGTCTATGACGTGAATGAATGAAATTTTGCATCATCATGCTTTGCCTATCCTCGATTAAATCAGCGACAATCCTATTCTAATGCGCAATAATGCTCGTCGACATGTCGCTCGCATAGTACGAACCGTCAACAGCATAGCCTGCCCAGCCCGTTATCCACACGTGAACCCCATCGAACATTTATGGGATAACCTCAAAAAAGACGAATAAGAGCACGTCCATCACCTCGTTATAAACTCCACAAAATCTTCGTGAAAAATGGGCTAACGTCCAGCAATGAGACATGTAATTAAGGGAAGAGGAAAAATACGAGGTATTGAAATATTAATTAAAAATCTAAAACAAAATTAAAACTAATTTTATCTGACCGTCTTTTTTTAATTGATTTACATTTATTTTTCATTTTCCTCAGTAATTTACTTTTTTAAAACTTTTTTAGACAAAGACTCAATTATTAAACGTTAAAAACCTCCAGCTTTGATTAATATATAAAAATATATACAAATCAAGTTGTTTTACAAGGGGGAAGAATTTTTTGCCGGCCAGTGTAAATACAATATTATATGTAATTAAATAAAATATACGGCAATGATTTTTTTTACTCTCGATTTAGTTTATTAAATCGATTGTTTTATTTTATCTGAGTGAAATCAAGGTTTGAATTGCATTCAAAGCAATCTTTTATGTTTTGTCAAAATCTCAATGTCAATGGTCAAAGCCCTCAAATGAATATTTAACGCCCCGTGAGGTGCTCGGTTGAAAACGGCCAGGCCTCGACCGTGTCGGGTTTTATGAATGATCGATTGATTTTGTTGTTTTATAAATTTAAAAGCGTTTTAACGATCAATTTCACTGGTCAAATCGTACATTTCTATAATCGCTCATGGCGATATTTCAAAACGGCAAACGTTTCCTTTTGCACTCAATAGCGTTAAATAACGCTCGTATTTATCCTGGCTCATCACTCATTTTACTGAACACAAGCAGCACAAATATTTTAATCAATTAATGTGTTTTTATTGGTTTCGGTTCAATTTTAAAACATACTTATTTTTGAATGTGAGATTGGATTTAAAAAAATTTAATGTCACCGATGGGATTCGAATCCACGCGCTAATTTCGAGCGTCGGAGTCTGTTCCGAAGGCCGTGGGTTCGAATCCCATCCATGGCATTTACTTTTTCATCTCGAATCCCATGTTCAAAAATGGGACTGTCAGGAGAACTTGCATTCGTTGTGATAATCCCTGCATCCTCCAAGTAATGGGTGTCTCGTGCTACTAACTCGAAGTTGTTACCAATAAATGGAGTGAGTGGGATCACATCTTCCAGAAGAAACTCCTCATTGTAGCTTAGTGCAGTCAAAGATCAATTCTGTACGATAATCAGTTAGGTACTGGCATGGATGTTGATACCTTAACTGACTACCATTGAAAAGCCTGTGACTCACGCATGGCACATGAATCGATGTGTTCTTCACGCCTTCTTCATCCATCTGATTGCCACAAAACAAACCTGTTCTGTGAAGAGAACAGCCCTAAACCTGTTCAAGTATCAAGCGAGGTATTGATCTGCGAATTGTCGCATAAGTACTCTCTTGTAGTAGAGCACCTGGTGCTGGACGTGTAGTTGCTAGGCTATTCTAACGAAGCCTTTAGTGCTCACTCTTACATTATGGTTCATTTGGAGTTGACCACCTCTCAAGGAAGCCATTAAATGACGATTCTATAGTGCGGTGATAGCATTAAAACGATCGTCTCCGGCACGTCATGGTCGACCACTACCTTCTTCTCTCCCTAAACCGCTTTGGGCCATCGTGGACGGTAGAGCGCAGCACACCCAGTTTTTGCGGTATGTAACGGTCAAAACATGAGGCTAAAAAATTTGAAAAAAAAAACTCATTCGACAAGTTGGCTGTGGAAAGGATGAAATTGGCTGATGTTCCTTATTTTGAAATCTAAGGAAAAAAAAAGAATTAGTAACACTAAAAATAAAATAAATTATAATAAACTCCTGCTCAAAATTAACGCACCACCTTAATTTTTAAACAGAAATTCTTTTTAGAGAAATCCAGCTAAATCTCTTCATGTTTATTCTCTTTTTTATGCTTCACAATCCCACAAAAGTAAACAAGAATTGTTTACAATCGTGTTAATCCGCTTTGAAATGGATTTGGTAAGATACACAAGAGTTTCCTCCTGGTTTATTCCTCAGTTTCACTGCATCTGCTTAACAGACACCATTTCTTTTGGAAGTTTAAACTTTAATTTAGAACTTATGGCGCCCATAAGACATTTGAGTGAGCGTGAAGCCGTCAGAGCGATGACTCTTCTTGAGGAGGGCTACAGCCAGCGACAAGTTGCAAGAATAATTGGATGTCACCATACCACCATCGGAAGAACTCTCCAACGGTTCAATGAAACTGGCAGCAACACACGGAGGCCTGGACAAGGACGTCCAAGAGCAACGACCGAGAGGGATGACCGATTTTTGCGCTTACATGCCCTCAGAACGAGGCAGGTGACAAGTTCGGAAATGAGTAGCCTCCTTCAAAGCACCAGGAATGTCTCAATTTCGGCTCCCACTGTTCGAAGAAGGCTGAATGAGTTTGGCTTGAGCAGTAGACGGGTTGCTTCAGGGCCACTACTGACCAGAGACCACCGAGTAGCCAGGCTGCGATTTGCCCGGGATCACCTCAACTGGAGTTTTGATGCCTGGAAGAGAGTTTTATTTTCTGACGAAGTTAGAATCGCTCTTAATTCTCCAGATGGTCGTGCTCGGACATGGAGACGAAGTGGAGAAAGATTTGCTCAGTGCAATATTATTCCTCGCGTCGCCTTTGGTGGAGGCTCCATCATGTTCTGGGGAGGTATCAGCATGGAGGCCCGCACAGAGTTAGTCGTTGTTCCAGGACGGTCTCTAAATGCACCAAGGTATGTGGAAGAGATCCTCCAACCTCATGTAGTGCCTTTCGCTAGGAATATTGGACAAGGCTTTTTATTCATGCAAGATAACGCTAGACCTCACCGTGCGAGATCGGTGGAAGAATTTTTAAATGAACAGAATATTGAGCGGATTGAATGGCCAGCTCGTAGTCCTGACCTCAACCCTATTGAGCATATCTGGGATCAGCTAAAAAAAAGGATTAGGAGCCGAATACAACCTCCTAGCAACCTTTCGCAACTGCGCCAAGCGGCATTGGAAGAATGGGAGAATATTCCACAAGAAAGGGTAAAAAACCTCATCAACAGCATGAGAAGACGCCTGGATGCAGTAATCAAAGCCAGGGGAGGCAACACCAGATACTGAGTAATTAAATTTGTGTTTGAACTTAAATGAAAATTTTTGACCTTTTCAGTCTTTTTTATGGAATATTTTTTAATAAAGTTTACCGTCCTTTTCTGCTTTTCATTTTCATTTGTAATGTTTTATTATTAATAACCTACAATACTAAAAATAAAAATAACGTTCAAAAAACACCTGAGAAAAACATATGGTGAAATATTGAAGTGGTGCGTTAATTTTGAGCAGGAGTTTATATACGCATAATGATACATATACACACTTACGACATACATGGTACCTCTCACTCAATTTCTCTTTTCTTCCTTTCTATATTAATATCTTTCAAAATATTCTTACCTATCTCTCCCTCACTCTTCTCGATCTACCAATCCTTCATTCACTCTACTCCCTTTCTCTCCCTCCTATTATCTTTATAGCTAATTCTATCTTTCCCCGAGCTTTCTACCTCGAAATTACTAACCCAATGTCTAGTATGTTGTTGGTATGCATGTACGGTTTATTACTACAATTAAAATTGTTGACATATACAAATTTTTGAAATAAACCGAAACATTGGCCGAAAATTTGGCAGGGCTGCGAAGAAACACCCAAACGCTTCTAGCAGGGTCTACGTGCTATGACTCGTTGCTCAAGAGGGCCGCATTAATATCCTTGTGGTATTGTCGGAGATAGTTTCCATAGTTAATTAAGACTTTTTAGTTCTACAATCTACTGGCAAAGTTTGTAATACGAGTAGCCGAACATCCTGTATACAAAAACAACCCAAAGATTTGCTGCCGTTGTTGAGTTGGTATGTTGACATGTTTTAACTGAAACAGTATTTCTAATTCATTTTAGACAGTCTTATTTTACCATGTTGGTAATTAACTATCCTTTTGTTATTTGTAAAAACTGGCATAAACATCCAGATCGACGAATCGTGTAAACATATACTGTGTGTTTGAACGAGGTAAGACCCTCTGAAAACATTCCCCCACTGAATCGTGTTTGTAATGGGCGAAGACACTGAAAAAATAATGAAACGATTTGGGTGTTGTCGATTGAGGAAAAGAGGGAGGAAATACGTTGGCCTATTCATACTTTTCGTTCAGTAGTAGACCAGAAATGTTTAATTCATGTGTACGAGAATAGCTCATTGAAAGGGTGCCGTCGGGGATAAGCGTTCCAACTGCAAGCCAGTAGGCCGCGTATTCGGCCACGAGTCTGTGCCGAGAGGAGTTGTCGTTTCGAAAAGAAGGTGATAATTTTGAAAAAAAATTCCGTTAAAGACGTTTAGCCGGCAGTGATGTCGAGCTTTTCCCCTAGGACGGAGACGGGTCGTGGGAGCTTTCCGGTGGCGGGCGTCCTTCAAGAAGTCGAAAAGCCTCTCGTACGTCCCTCGCGAGCCTTTATTCGTACACTGCAATCGTCTTTCTAGGAATGATTCACGGTTGATATCAAATATTCGGGGGAGTCGGGAAACGCCGAGAAGAAAGCGCTTGCGCCATCCGGTGGGTGTACTCCTTCGGCCATCTTGTAAACAAGTTATAGAGATTTTGTGTGAAAAGCTGCGGGGTGAGCACGGCCTACAGGAGGTTCGTCCGAGAGACTTTTACCGTGAACGGATCTCCTGAAAACTCGAAAATTCACCCGGAAATTTTAAATATAAATTCATTCATCACGTGCAAGGACGGTCGTTTATCGATTTTCAAAGGGCGACAACCCTGTTCGACTGGTAGTGAGAGAGATGAAGGGGAGACTCGACACCACTTAGTACCGTCATGGCATTCGACCGAATTCAACATTTTTTTGTGAAAAATGGAATATTCCCGGATCCTCCGAATCGTCCCTTCGAAGGCAGATGGAGATTCCCTATATGAAAATCGACATCTACAGCGGTAAACAATTTTTTTTGTTTGTTATTATTATCAATATATTAGAATGTGTATAATGCTTTATAACTCTGTTTAAACTCTAAACCTGCCCCTCACCCCCGCGCGGAATGTCATGCCGCCTCGCCTTCTCGCTCCCTCGCGCGCTCTTTCACTTTCTCTTTTCTCCCTTACCCTCACGCCCGCCTCCATTCACTTTCGATACTATCCGTACTTTCCCTTTTTACCAGCCGAATGGAAATTTACCGAAAACACCTGCATTTCGAATAAATTTATTATAATTCATTAGAACCACTGTTGAAAGGTACTCCATAATATTTGCGAATTCGTCGAACTGAAACAGAATCAAATCATTTTATTGTATGAGCCGAATAAAAAACTGACCATTGATCGGCTGCATAATGATTTTCTGTTTTAAAATTCAAATTCATTTCAATAAATTACAACCACAATGTTTAAGATTTAGTTTAACTTTTTGAAAAAATCAAAATAGATCCAGTTCAACGTTCAATTTTGTACAAAACACCTCTGAATTGAGCTTGTGTTGACAAGGTGTTAAACAAACGGGACCAATAAAGTGATGAACCATTCTTCTTTGACACGAGTTCATTTCCCTCTTTGCAAACCTTTGCCCATCCTTTTGGTATCCACTATTTGGCCTTTTACCAAAAGCACACCCGATCCGAAACCCTTCACAGAAAACGGCTTAGAACCGCCTCGTCGATACCGTTTTCTCTTCGGAATTAAATGGCCCCAGTTCGGGTCTGCGATAGATAGGAAGGGCGAAAAGCAGTGGAGATTGAAATGGTGTAAAAGACAGGCATAATGGAAATTAATGGGCCACATAAAAGCGCTTGACCGCAGAATCGCTCCTCGTCACGAACACGAACGTCGATTTAATGTAAAAGATATATATATTATAAACACCCGTGGATTTTATACAGTTGTTTATTTGATGACGACAGGAAACCCCATAAACTCGCGATATAACCGAGAATTTTGATCTCTAGAATCATTGACTAATGTGATTTACATAAGGCCATAAATTAGCTTTTCCAAAGGAAAGTTAAAAAAACAAAACAGAGAATCTCACGAGGCTCAGGCAGTGTAAGCAGAGATCAGATATCGAAAAAAGGGAATTTTTTGCGGAAAATGTGGCTGTTTTTTGTTTAAATAAAGGATTCGACATGAAGTGTTTGACTATGTGCTTTTAAAAAACTTCAAAAATATAACTTCCACGGTTTAAAATTGAAAAATGCAATTATAATTTCGCCTTGATCCTTTCAATCTTCAAAATGATTTTGAGTTTGGCGAGTTACTGTGAGATCTTTGTACAAAATTAAATAAAATCAAATATCTCTTGGTAATTATAAGTATAAACGGAAGTTGAAATGGGATCAATTTATATGAAAAGTCACGTAGAACGTTATACTTTAGCAGAGCGTGCACAAAGAATATGGCGAAGCAAGCACTCTCGCCGAACGTATTTGAATAATATCAAAATAACATTTTACCCTTTTGAATTGTCTGAAGTTACGTCTTATTTGCCAGAAGTAAATAGCGTTTTCTTTTGGGAATCGTGGGCGTATTGTTACGTGGTGGATCACATTGAGAACTCTGGGGGGAGGAGAAGAAAAAGCCAAAAATAAAAAGAAGAGGGAAAAAAAAGATAAAGGACTTTAAACTGAATATGTAGAACGTGTATGAACCGGGGTTTTCTCATTACCCGAAGCTTAGCCGTATTTTCTGAAGGCAACCGGGAATGAATCATACCCTGTTTATGTACTTGCCCGAGTCACTTTATCCCGAGCAACCTCCACTCGGCACGTTTCAATTAAATACATATCCTCGGGCCACTCAGCACGTAAACGCAATCAGGTCAGACGGAATCGCTTGGTAAGCGCTACCATCAATTTCTTAGTATTCCATTTATAATTAATAACGTAGATTCGGCGTAAATCCTTGGAAAGTCGGAGTCAAGCCCTAAATTATTTTGTTTATATAAATAAGGCAGACATTTTCATAAACGATGAATGGACGAGAGAACGTGAATGGATGGTAGTTAGTTGTTGATTTTGCAGCCTTTGGATCGATCATTTTTCCGTTTTCCAATGTATAAAGAATCAAATATACTAGATTTTACGTTTAATGTGTTATTCTTGTCTTGAAATTAAAATCTGATACACGCTGATGAACTTTAGGTTTTTCCCCCCTAATAATAAAACTAACAATAAATAATAGAAAATATTTTTTAAAAAGTTGAATGGATAACAGAACGTGAATATATCCCGATTTGTTTCCATTTTTACCAATTGGTTCCATAATTCTTTGATTTTCCAATAAACAAAGGATTACCTACACTATATTATGCAATAAAAATGTCTTGAATTTAAAATATAATTCACCCTGATGAACTGAAGAATCCTTTTCAACATTCAAATCTGTTTTATTAAGCACATATAAAACTCATAATAAACAATGAAATACATTTTCGAAAAATGTGATGATTAATGAACGTTAGTCGATGATTATTCGAAGATGATGCAGGTTTCAGACAAACGTTTTCTTTATCGTGCCAACGTTTCGATCTTTATTGAGATCATCTTCAGAGCCTGGGATTTACAAACATTGTTTAAATTTAACAAATACGTGTAGAATATGAAAAAAGTGAATTTATGCAATGCAAAAAAATGTTTTTTATATATTTAATCAAAATATTTCTACTCACTCAAAGTGTTTGAAATACTTTGATTGAATATATAAAAAATTTACTTTTTTACATTGTATGAATTAACTTTTTTCCACAACCAACGCGTATTTATTAAATTTAAGCAATGTTTGTAAATCCCAGGCTCTGAAGACGATCTGAAGATCGAAACGTTGGCACGGTAAAGAAAATGTTTTTCTGATACCTACATCACACCAAACCGCACCTCACGATCTCCGAATAATCATTTTCGAAAATCTTTAATGGATATCATAAAGTGAATGAATGGTGGTTAGTTCTTGATTTTGCAGCCTTTGGCACGCTCCTTTTGGCGTTTTCCAATGTACAAAGAATGAAACGAACTAGATTTTTCAATGAAAAACACATTGTCTTGCAATTAAAATATGATACACGCTGATGAACTTTAGGTTTTCTCCCCTAAAAATTACAAACAAAACTAACAATAAATAATGTAATACAGGTGTGGAAAAAATGAATTGATAACGGAACGTAAATGTATCGCGCTTTAAATTCGTTTTTAGCGTATAATAGATTTTACAATGAAAAACGCATTATTTCCTGAAATTAAATTAAATAACCTGCTCAAAAATGAATAGGAAGATTTGATATTTATTCTTATTATATTAATTTTAATTTAATCAACCGATGCTTTCTTGTTAGATGGATACAACATAATAGAAAATTCAAACTGAAAACAAACAAATGTCAATCCTCATTTTTAATAACGGATTTATTTAAGAATAGTAAACATAAAGATTACTCATTTTGTAAACGAACGCCTTTTCTCGACTTTTCTCCATTTTGATCCAGTTGAATTCTCTTTAATCATGGAAAGACATCATCTTGAACGAGAGGTTCGCCATATTATTGTGATAATGAGTCATCGAGGTCACCGGCAAGTGGATATCGCACTCAGATGGTCTCCAGGGCTTTAACCCGATTCCGAGAGACTGGAAGTACCAATCGGAGGCCTGGTAGTGGATCTCAGCGCATCACGACACTAAGGACAGAAATATTGTTATTGATGCAGGAAGGCACCGTTTCCATAGTGCCTTCCAGATCCTAAATAAAGTGCAAGATTCTACGGCAAAGCCTTTACAAACGATTCGTATTTGGCATCACGTGTCCCCTTGAGACGACCTGTAGCAGCAACCCGCCATCAGCAACTCAGGAAAATCTGGTGCAACGATCTTCCTATTCATTTTTGAGCAGGTTATTTAATTTAATTTCAGGAAATAATGCGTTTTTCATTGTAAAATCTATTATATTTAGTGTTTTGTACATTGGAAAACGGAAACATGAGCGATCCAACGCTAAAAACGAATTTAAAGCGCGATACATTTACGTTCCGTTATCAATTCATTCACACGGAAGAAAAAACACTTTGAGCACTGAAGATGATCTCAATAAAGATCGAAACGTTGGTACTATAAAGAAAATGTTTTTTTAAAACCTACGTCACACCAGACCGCACCTCACAATCGCCTAATAATTATTAAAAAAGTTTCTTGCGTCCAATAAACAAAATTATGAAATTTTCCATCAGAAAAAAACGTGATTTCTAATCAATTTCAGTGGAATTTGCAATAAAAACGTTAGGGAAAGTACAGACTACAAAATTGGCAATACCTCATTCATTTTTGAGCAGTTTATCATACACGCTGAGTAATTTAAGAATTGGTTGTAACATTCCCTTATGTCCTGTTACGTATAAATAAACTCACAATAAATAATGAAATACATTTTCGAAAAAGGTGAATGGGTAAGAGATCGTGAATGAAGGGTAGTTTGTTTTCATTTTCAGCCTTGGGATCGTTCGTGTTTGAATTTAAGAATTTGATCGGTTCAAAGGGCTAAATAACATTATCTAATGAAAAACATATTCTTTCGTGAAATTAAAATACGATACATAGTGATGAAAATTTATCCCGCTTTGTTTTCATTTTTACCCATTGGTTCCGTATTTTTTAAATTTCCCAATTAATAAAGGGCTAGCTACATTATATTATTCAATGAAAAAACAAATTCTATCCTGAATTTTAACAATAATAAACCCTGATGAACTTAAGGATATTTTCCAGCATTCAAACCTGTTCTATTAAGCACAAATAAAACTCATAATAAATAATGAAATACATTTTTGAAAAAGTTTAATGGATAACAGAACGTGAATGAATCGCGCTTTGTGTTCATTTTCAGCCGTTGAATGGCTTATTTTTGAATTTTCCAATGTAAAAAGGACTAAATATGATATTATCCAATGCAAAACGCATTCTGTGGTGCAATTAAAATATTATACATATTGATGAACTTTAGGATTGTTTCTGCACGTCCCAGCCTGTCAATAGGTATTAATAAAATCCACAATAAATAAAAAATTATATTAAAAATTCCAACAAAAAACAGTAAATCCTATCTGTTCTCAACGTATTAAATTGTGTAAAATTAAAAAAAAAAACCAACAGAAAATAAGCTTATATTGTGAGGAAAAACCTGTCCCCCTTTGCGAAATGTTTTGTTAAAAATACTTGGGAAATTCTTGCCATATTAACTAATTTATGAATTTTTAAACGAAAACCTCTTAATTATCAATATGTGGATTTTAATCTTCAATTTTTTTTTAAAGAATGTGCTGAATTAGTAAAAGGCAGGTGCTGATGCGGTGCTCGCACATAAATACGGATTTATAAAATCCCGCGTCTTTTCTTTGTTTAAATAGTTGTTTCCTTTCCGTCCAATATAAAGATTTAAAAAAATGGAAAATTAAGGACAGAATATCATAATTATACGAACCTTCTAAACAAGTGATTAAAATTAGCTGAAATTAATTACTTCAAAGATAAATTACCTCCGGTGTACAATGATCCTAAAAGAACTTGGAAAGTAATTAAATAATTTACTAATGAAAATATCCCCAAAGAAAATAATATCATTACAGAAATTAGAAAAGAAAATGGCAGAAAATTAAATAAATGATGAAGATATATTAACAGATCCCCTGTGAAAATTGAATATTCTGAGGAAGAGAATGTGCTATCATGTTTGTATCGGGCGTGTGTTTATATTAATTCAATCGGTTGAATGTAATTTATTAGCGTGAAAGGAACGGTTTAACTTAAGGAATATCGAGTACTCTGGGGTGTGTGTCGTTTGGAGAAGAAACGCATGTTGCTTCTTATGGTTATATTGTCGAAATGCAAAAATTAACTGGTTTCTCCTTTAATTAAAACTTTTAACGCTAGTATATCAGAAGTTATGAACACCGCTTAAAAGCTCATTGATAGTTACATTCTATGAGGGAGGTGACAAATTATACGCCGATTACCTTGGCATTTACAATAACCAAAATATTTGAGAAACTGATTGAAAAAAGAGTAGTTTTTTTATTTTTTATTTATTTATTTTTATTTTTATTTTTTTTATATTTTTTTTAATAAGAATACTATAAAGTGATTTTGGATCGACAGTAAGGCATTCGCAAACGTCTATGCACAGCCATGCAAGATACATATAATAACTGATAGCTATGTAATAAGAGCAGCATTACTATTAAAATTTCTTAAATCGTACACAAGAAATAGAGCATAAAAATTTAAAGTCAATTTAATTAATTGAGGAGTACCTCCGAGAACTATTTTAGCCCCATTTTTTTCTGATTTGTATTAATTATTCACCGTCTATACGCGTTAAACCTAGAATGACTTGTTTTGTTGATGACACGTTTTCTTTTCTTTGATAGTAGATATAGACATTCGAAAAATGCCGAAAAGCAGGAAAATTCGAATGGTTGTAGGGTGAGATGGGGAGTTGGTGTCCGAGTGGATCGAAGTCACGATAGCTAATGCGGTAGAGCAGCGGCGTATAAAGCCGAAAGTCGCGAGTTCGAATCCCGCTCGTGACGCAGACTTTTTTGATCTCAACCAATACCTTACATAAAGATTAATTAATTGAAAAATGTTACTTGGTCAAACCGACCACGAAATATAATGGATAGATGTAGATGGAGGTGTGTGGTATACAAAACAATGTATATGTAGATGTAATGTACTACGCTCTTTAAGAACTATTGTATCCCATGTTCTGAGCTTATAGCACACCGATTCTAGTTCATCAAGGTACTTGATTAGTAGACCCGGTTTCAGTGGTTGGATTTCTTCTACGGTTACGTTCCAAAACCCAAAAAACTTCATACTTGGGGCAAATGTGGCCGACAGTTTGTTGGTAGGTGTGCTGGTGTCTCCTCTGCTTCTTTGTAGAATCTTCACGTGCCGTGTTTTGCTATACCAATCTTCTTCAGATGCCCATTCTATCTGCAGTGTCCTTTTAAGAATCATGTTAGGATTCGAAGTTTTTGCCTTCTTCATTTGATGCATTCTGTTGTTTCTTTCCTCCCGAAGTTTGCTGGAAGGTTGGATGGATACAATGGTCACCAGGGACTGGAGGAGTCCCCTCCTGAGCATTACAGCTATTCAGCTTATTCTATACCCTGGCTCCATTTTTGGGGGAGGACTCACAACACAAAGTGAACTTGAGCCCCCGTTGTACCAGTGTTCGTCCATCGAAGAAACTCATTTTTGAAGGGGGTTAGAACCAGATTCAGGGTTGCTGAGATTCAGTCCCGCCCTTTCCATTGATGAGTGCCATGTCAATTTCTTTTAATTGCGGCCACCGGTCCCCTTAGGCGTCAGAAAAATTCCAGAAGCGACGGTGGGATCGAACCCACGAACGCGGGGTCTACTAGCCGAGAGTCTGACGCCTTAACGGCTACCGCGGCCCCCTTGCTGGAAGGTCCACGCCCCTGTTTCATCATTTTCCTTTTTTTCCTTGCATCTAAGAAATTAACTCATTGATAGTGTGAATCAGTGGTAGTGTGAATGGGCTAAAGACTAGTCAGGATAGTAGCGGCTCCTTCTCTGATATTAACTATAAACGGTTAATTCAAGAAATTAAAAATGTCTGTCAGTCCATTTGAGTTCGTGGTCCGATTGACCGAATAACATTTTTCAATTAATTAATCTTTATATAAGGTACCGGTTGAGGTAGGTAGTGGGTTCGAATCCCGCTCGTGACACTAATTTTTTTTTCTCAACCAATACTTCATATAAATATTAATTGATTGAAAAATGTCTTCACTGTATGAAAATAACATACCAACCATATAAACTGTCACTCACTTAAGTTAGGAAAGGAATGCAGGAAGATATCTAGGAATTATTAATAGACTTTCGATTAAAATTTCTAACGCGTGTTGAATATCTGACTAAAAAGATAAGAAAGTGATTTTTAAATATGGTCAGCTGAATCAGTTGCTTGATTAAGGTTGCTCTACGTTATCTTTCTTTTCTTATGATCTCTTAGTGTGGGGTATTCTAATAATTACATATTGCATCAGTTAAATGTAGCACACATAACACTATTAAAAACAATATTGTTCATAGAAGCAAATGTGCACAATGTTAAGCAACTATTCATATGATCAGCGCTGATCTCTTTTGGAGTTGATAAATCTGAAAATTAATTTTGTCATAATTACAGTACACAAATTGCTATTAAAACTAATATTAAAATACCTCATTATTGTAAGTATTTATATGCAAGTCTTGCTCAAATAATAGAATTTAATGTTAATAAGAAATTTCTGTTCAATTTTAACGATTTGAGAATGTAAATAAGATTTAAAAAATCATATTCACGATTATTAACGCACAGCTTTTTCTAGATTCGATGTAGTAATCTCAGAATTCATGTTTTGTTATCATTTCTATCAACGAAAAATATAAAGTAAAAAATTATGAAGATATTGGTTGAGAGAAAAAGTCAGTGTCACGAGCGGGATTCGAACCCACGACCTTCGGGCTGGATACGCCGCTGCTCTACCACTTGAGCTATCGTGTCTTCGATCGACTCGGACTTCCCCTCTCAACCCAACCTTTCGAATTCTCCCTCCTTTTTGCCATTTTTGTCTCCTTTTATCTCAACCAATACCTACATGAAGATTTGACCACTTGAAAGATGTCAATCGGACCGCGAAATCTAATAGATTTAATAAGTAAAATGAATTACAACTTCACTAAATCTCTCCGCGGCCATTTCATTTGACGCCGAGAATCAAATAGATTACACGACATTTGAAAAATGGGAAAAAGGATGTAAAATTCCAAAGGTAGGTTGAGATGGGGAGTTGGTGTCCGAGTGGATTGAACTCACGATAGGTAAGGTTGTAGAGTACCGGCGTATTTAGCCGAACGTCGTGGGTTCGAATCCCGCTCGTAACACTGACTTTTTTACCCCAACCAATGCCTTACATAAAGATTAATTAATTGAAAAATGTTACTTGGTTAATCGGACCACGAAATCTAATGGAAAATAATCGGCTTGAACTCGATTTTATCTTAAACGTAATTCCATGCATTAATCTTTATATAAGGTAATGGTTGACATGAAAAAGCTACTGTCACGAGGGGGGATTCGAGCGAATGGAAGTCACGATAGCGGACAAAGAGTTAGATGCAGTGGTGTATTGAGCCGAAGGTCGTGGGTTCGAATCCCGCTCGTAACACTGACTTTTTCATTTCAACCAATACCTTACATGAAGATTAATTAATTGAAAGAAGTTATTTGTTCGGACCACGAAATCTAATGGAGGTAAATAACTATGTTAATGTGACCAAGACAAAATCAGACATAATCCCAAATCATAAGGTTAGTCTTGTGATAAGCACCCCGTGGTCTATAATTGCAATGTATTATATATGATCTTGTACACAACGTTATACTTTAAAGGTTAGGCTGCCCAATGAAAATTGTAAAAATTATTATGGCTAAAATTATAATCTATTGAAAAAAAAAAAAAATAATAAATATTTTATACACTTAGCTATCTATAAAAATTGGATTGGATCAAAATAGTCATATGTTAATAGAAAATAATAATACTTTTTTAAATTGTTTATAAGACGTGACCAAAGTCCGAACAACTACTTCAATGTTTCGAAATGCTGTAGAAATCAAACCTATTGCAATTTTCAGCGATTCTTTACAAATTCGTCTCATTATTTTTTTTTTTAAATTCCACTTCTAGATATTACTTCTGATTTGAAAATATTGAAGATTATTGTCACACCTAGAATTAACGTCTTAACATAATTTGATTTCAAAATAGTTTTAATACGCAGTAAACAAAACCGGTAAAGAACAGCCATTTTTCATAGATTGGAACAATCTTGTTTTTGCGTGAACGCTCATTATATCGATCATAACAGGGTTTTTATCTTATTAAATTAATTAATTACAAACAATACTGCGCGTCGGCTTTATACGGCGGAGAATTAAAATCGTGATAAATCGTGTTAAACGCTGGAGCTTTCACCTTGAGCGTAATCCCGCGCTACTGTGCAACATGCGGGTAGTCGAAGCTCGCGTTTTTATTCCCCTCTCTTATGTGTGACATTTTATGTATCATAAATATGCTTAGGGAGTTGATAAAAGAAAGCTCAAAGACTTACTATAATGGAATCAACTCCCCCGTGAGCTTTGGCTATTTTCTTGAACTTAGTTTACTCTTGTCTTTGTTGTTATTATGCAAAACTAGTTTTCTTTTTGCAATGCTACAGTACAATACGACGTCGAGTATTATGTATATCAACCGACTCAAGTTTTGCATCCATAATGAAAAGGTAATCAATAAATAAATTATTGTATAAGCTTTAGTTTGCTGAATATATAAGGCTTATGTATCTATGTGACAACGTTATCTTGGCCGAATCATCTCAATTTGTCCTTTAGTATTATTCAAATTAATAAAGGAAAAATCAAAGGCTAAAAATGACTTATTTCCTGCCTTGAAGGACATGGGTTATGATGCCTACATATTCATTTCAGTTTAAATCTCACTTTCAGTAGTGTAGTATACAAATAAAATCATTCTCCCGTTCATCTACATAACTGGAAAAAAAAAATGTTCGTACTCAAACGTGCGTTAACCAGGTGAGCTTTGGGTTTTTGTCGAGCGTTTTTACAATTTCCTTCCTCCGCCTCCTTAACCGACTTTGCTTTCCAGCTTTTCTATTTATGGATGGCACCAGATGGGCTCTGTTAAGAACGTTCAGACCTTCTGATGTTGTTCGACCTGCGAAAACTTTATTTACACGGACGACGTCTATTCTCTCATAAAACTCAATGTTCCAGAAAAATGAGACGTATTCGATTAACATAGTTTAGAAGTGACATTTCGATTAACACACAAGGGGGTTCAATTAAAAATACGTTTTTTATCTGTAGCGACATTAATTTGAAAGACGTCTGTGGAACACACCGCATGAAACTTGATATCGTCTAGTAGGAGAAAAGGTAATATTTAATAAGGGCGATTTCCTTGAGAACCATTACATAACCATCTACTTGACTAGAAGGACAATTAGGCCAAAAAGAGTTTATTCTGGCTGTTCTTAAAAATCGCAATTTTGACCACGGGCCTGTCTATTCTTTCGCAGTCCTGAGCGAGAGAGAGAGAGAGAGAGAGAGAGAGAGAGAGAGAGAGA
>CM077100.1:7959536-7991871 GCA_039619505.1 Cimex hemipterus
GAGAGAGAGAGAGAGAGAGAGAGAGAGAGAGATAGAGAGAGAGAGAGAGAGAGATAAATAGATAGATACGAAGGATGGACTCGAAAGAAAGAGTCATACAGACTGAAAGAGAAAAGAAAGAAAGAGAGAGAAACATAGAAAGATGAAGTTCAGTGACTGTTGTGTCCAATGAATAGCCCCCCGTGAGGGAACGAATACTGCCCGAGAAGGCGACCGAACGAATACCCCTCAGTAATCTACTGTGATAAAAGTTCGAATCTTTAATGAATTGAAATCCGGGTCGACCAACACCCCAGGGATTAGTTACCAAGGAGAGTTGCGTGGAGGGACTAATGCATAATCACAGAAGTAAGGTCGAACGGAGGTGCTTAAAGTCCAACCCGTTGTGTGCCACAGACGAGGATCGAGAATCATATTACAACATTTTTCTATACTGCTATCAATAAAAACGTCATGGACTTACTTTTCGCTTAAATAAAAGCTTTGAACAGGGAACGGGGACGTGGCCCGAAATTCATACCGATTGATATACTGACAGGCAAAAATTCCACCCAACTGATTATTTTTTTCGTTCTCTCGATACAAGAAAACTGCCCTTAATTTGTCCCATTGTTTTTATAAATAGATATTTGTTTGCGCTAAGTTTTAAATTGGTGTCAATTGGAGGTAAACACACTTAACCCTTAATCCAAAACAAAGATAAAGGATTTTTCAATTTTTAATTTTTATGGGATTGAAAATGTTTATTGTTTGTATATTCTCATGCGAATTCTTAAACAAACAGTTTAGTTCCATTATTGTTTTCTTAATTAAAATTTTGAAACTTGAAATGCCACTTAGTGATGAGGATGTTGCGCGGTGTTTGACACTTAATGATTGACGTTCCATCAGGTTTGCGGCTATTGCCATTGAACTTCCCTACGAATCACTGCGAAATATTGTTAGCCATTATCGAGAAACTGGGTCCTACCAAAGCCCTAGAATAACATAACCACGCGATGGTCGTTTTTTTACTTGAGAATTTTGCGAAAATTTTGCTTGTTGTTCAAGCAATTCATCAGCTCCAGGAAGTTCCAGGTGTCCAAATTTCTGAAGGCACTGCTTGAAGATGATTAAATAAGTATGGACTGATGGCTTCGCCCCGGAAGAGTACCAGATTTGACGAAAACACACAGAGTTACACGGATCGCATTGTCTCGAGAACACAGCCTATTGGTCTTTGGACTATTGGTCTGTTGTACTTTTTACAGATGAGTGTACATTTGCTCTATGATTTTCAGATGGCTTGAAAGAGTGTGGAGAAGGCGAAATGAAAGGTAGGAAGTCTGGAATTTTTCCCAAAACTAACCTTTTCAACATACCTCAGTGATGATCAGTGCGGAAATTTCAATGGAGAGTCGCACTGAGTTGGTTGTTGTTCGTGGAGTGTCACAAAGAAGTCCACTCGGTGTGGATGAAATTTCGAAACATCACGCCTTGCCTAGTCTCACACACGTATAAACGTACCACGTACACCATAACATCAGGGTCTTAACCTGGCCAGCCCTTTCTCCAGACTTGACCCACATCGAACTAGGGGATGACGCCAAAAGTCTAATAAGAGCATGTCCATCACTTCTTGATACACTACACGATCTTGAAAGAACTCTTCATGAAAAATGGGCTAACCTCCAGCAAAGAGACGTGTCCAGACTGGTAGAAAGTATGCCTAGGCGCCTTCTTGATGCAATGAAGGGTAACAGGAGGAAATAAGAGATATTAAAATGTTAATTAAAAATCGTAAACAAAATCAATACAAACATTTACCTTTTAACGTTTAGAAGTTTTTTGGTGGGTCTGACAAGGGCCGGTGTTGTGTGGAAGAGTAGAGTTGCGACGATGTATCGAGTGTGAGCCTGTTGGTATAGAGAGTTGGCTGAGGTCAGGGGACGTGAGTCGTCTGACTGTACATCGGTTGAAGGGACTCTGGTGAAGCAGCCAAATCGGCTAGGTTGAGTAGGCGAGTTTGAGGCTAACACTAAGAGTGCCCTTGCCATAGTCGTAGGAGCTTCATTAGTGATAAGTGATAACTCGTCTGTTGACGAGTCTGAAGCCGGTGGAGCAGTGCCCCTGCTTATATACGCACTGGCTCTGCTCTGATTCGCTGCATAGTGGTGGGCGAAACCATTCCAATCGGCAGTAGTGACTCCTAACGGGTACCTTGGTAACCATAGGTTCCCACTACAATCTGTCCGTTTTTTAAAATTTTTCATTTTCCTTCGCAATTTACATTTTTATTTTACTTTTTAGACAATTACTTAATTATTAAGTGTTAAGAAACGTGAAACTTTGATTAATATATAAAAGAATATACACATCAAGGTATATTAAGTTTTATTACAAGTAGGCGGAATTTTTTGCCTGTCAGTGTATATTACATAAAAAATAATTGGTGGTTTAGAGAAAAAACCCACCATCCAAATTATAAACAATTTTACCACCAAATTAAATAAGTAAAAATAATTTGAATTAAAAAGACACGTGTTGAAACGGGATTCGAACCCAGAACCCCAGGCGTGGCAAATCTGAGTCGAACGCTTTCACCGAGGTTTCGAATCCCGGTTTTTCACGATCCCCGTACCCCCGAAAATTACGCTTATCATATAATACACTCTTTGCCTAATACCCATAGTCCATAAGGCCATAAAAATGTATTGATTGTTTTCATCCATCCGTGTGCATGTTCGATGCCATTGATTTTTGTTTTACACTTTAGGCCAAGTTAAATTTTTGAATAACCAATATCTTTTGAACTGTAGGTCCTCCTTTTCAAAGTTCCGGACTGTTTGAGAGTCTTCCAGAAAGTTTTGTCGCGTTTGGCTCTGTGCTGAGTTGAGCATTGTCGGGTTACCTTCGTCTCTTGTTTCGATGAGTGGCCTTAACTTGATCCAGACGTGTTGAGCAGTAATAACTAGCTTTGACCGTTGAACGAAGAATCTTTTACAGTGCCAAGAAAGTGAAGTGAGAGGCCTCTTTATTTTAGCAATAACATACTCGCTTTCTTCGAGGAGTTTAGTAGTGGACTAGTGAACGGAACTCTCATCATAAGGCTCTTGCACAGAGTTTCGATGGTATTTACAGCATAATATTAACCTATTTGCAGTGACGTACATATTGATAATTTATTCTCCTCTACGGAAAATTAACGTGAAACATTTGAAGGTGGAATTCTTATATTAAACTGGTATTTTGCATGTTTTAAATATTCTTTGGCGATTGTCGTCGACAGTTTCACCTACAAGTGAACAAGTGGATGTTAGACGCAAATTTATTTTCCTTCCACACTAACGCTGTAAAGACATTGAATTGTGAAAAAATCCGTTGAGCAGATTGTCGATGTTTTTAAATTCAATAAATTAGATGAATAACAATTGTTAATACCCCAAAGGATTTCTATCGGTAAGCACCTTAAAGGGGTGGCGGTTTCCTGAAGCTGCTGGAGATTGAAGGTGTGCGGTTTGCCCTCCGAAAGCTTTACAAGCGTACCAAAATCGCGCAATTCTCACAATTCTACGCGTATAAAATGGACAATTATTGTTCCCTTGGTTCGATCAATTTCGAGGAAATTTCACCCCATTTCACGTTTTATTTGGCGGTACAATCTGAACTTAAAAAAACTCGATTGTTAACATGTCGCCGTTTAAAAAGTATTAATTATTAGCTTATTTATTAAATATGAACTTATAGAACGATATTTTTGTGAGGTTGCTGTCTTCTCAAAACATAATTATTTCCTACTTCTGTTGAACTTCTTTCATTTATTAATTTTTATTTGTCCTGTTGAAAGACATTCATTAGGTAGAGTTCATAGATAGTGACGTTAGGGATATAAGACTGACAGGAAGAATTTTTTTTCCGAATTCTTTCATTTCTGCTGGTTGATGCTAACATGAGTCAAACAGCGTTGGTGTGAAGGGGGGTGCTTTCCTGAAGTCTTGTTCCCGATAACCAAATTGAAAGAATTCTTTAATTGGCCATTTGCATGTCGGGTTCTAATGCAGGGCCGCTGGATTCGAACCCCGGACGTGATCGACCGGCCACCGACGTCCCAAATATGCTTTTTTAAGTTCAAAACCTACAACTGAACTTTTGGGTATAAAGTTCTGTGTTCAGCTGAAAGCTTAAGAGCTTTGCACTTTGAAACGGCCCACTGCTATGCGTTCAACTATCATAGAGGTTTCGAAATATCACAATCAGAAAAACAAAATCTCAGCAAGCAAGATTTAAAGAAAATAATCGGTTTCTTTATGTGAGGCATCGATTAAGATAAAAATTAATAATTAATTAAAAGATGTTATTTGGTCAATCGGACCACGAAATCTAACGAATTTAATAAGTTAAATTAAGTGTTTCTTCACTAAATCTCTCCGTGGCCATTTCATTTGTTGCCGAGAATCAAATAGATTACACGACATTTGAAAAATGACAAAAAGGAGGGAACATTCAAAAGGTTGAGTGTAGACGGGAAGTTGGTTTCCTAGTGTATCTAAGTCACGATAGCGGATAAAGTGGTTAGAGGCAGCGGCACATTGAGCCGAAGGTCGTGGGTTCGAATCCCGTTCGTCACACCGACTTTTTTATCTTAATCAATCCTTACATAAAGATTAATTAATTGAAAAATTTTATTTGGTTAATCGGACCACGAAATCTAATTAACAATAATTGGCTTTATACTGGACGTTGATTATTTAACGCGTATGAGACACTGGAGACAAAGGAATATGTCTTATGTAAATTCGAAGCATTAAGCCGGAAATGATATAGCCACACTGCGGCTTAGAGAAAGAGCGAAAAGGAACTCCCTGAAAATGCTGAACTGCATTGAACGTAGTGCACTTTCCCGCGCATATAAATAAAGAAGGGTCACCTAAGATCTGTTAGGTTGTTGTGGAAGAAAGGCAACTATAGTCACTATTGCCCCCAGGGGAGAGAGAAATCGGCCGTCGGTACAATAGATTCGAAAAAATCTCCTCTCAAAAAAAATGAACAGGACAAGACTTAATGTAGGTCAATCACATCGAAGGATGTGCGTTTTTATTCTGTGCTGTTCTGGAAATGGTGAATTATGATTTTTTTGTAAATTTACGGTATCAAACGAGATGTAAATAAGCTTAGGTAATTTTAATAAAGGATTATGCAATGTAAACTATGATATAAATTATATCAACAAAAGAGTCAAATAAGGCTTCTGTTTAGTTAGGTTAATTAAACGTTTTATCGAAGGTTTGGATGAGATGAAAAAGCTACTCTCTCCAGTGGCATACGACTCAAGACCTTCGGTTCAAAACGCCGCTGCTCTTGAGCTATCGTGACTTCAACACGCTAGCTTCTTTATCTCGACCAAAACATTAGACAAAAAGTATATTAATTTAAATACCTAATAGGTCAATTATGACTACTAAATACATATTAGCTAGGTGACAGCCACTTTATGATCTAGCACACCTGACCAATATCAGTCGATAGTGCAATCTCCATTATTATGTAGGGCTTGTCGTTTTTTTACTACGCTACAAAGCCAAAACTTTGTTGAGAGGTACCCTGTGTATCCTTCAAGCCTTGGCTTTTCATTAGGATCATTCGTTTTCAGTAGGAAACTCCGCCTTCTCTACCAGCAGAAAACATGTTCCGCAGTTTCTTCTTCTTAGGCTTATTTCTGCAGCTCCGGTGTGGCTACAAAGTCTGCAGTGTTCAGTCAGCGGTCCTCGTAGTTCTACCATTAGTTTGTGACGTTGTACACTGCGACCAACTTGTTCATAAGGAATGGAACTGAAGTGCCAAGCCAACCCACAAAATTCTTCCAATCAAACGTTCTCAGACAAATTGACTAAGTTCTTTACTAAGTACTAAGTTCACTATCCATGACGGCCCCAACATACATTTTGTCAACGGACTTATCTGATCCCTCTTCCCGAAGTTCCACGTTAAGCTCTCGATCCTTCTAACCATATTGGCGAAGTTGGCTAATACACTTAACTATACTGAGGAAGCGTAACGTCGCCTTAAACGACGATGGCTCGTTAGATCTCCTCGTCCCTTAGTTAATTCCCAAAATTGAGCGCCACCTTTGCCGTCTTCTCTTGTATGTCCTCCGGTGCAGTCCTGGCGAGTGTCAGTGTTGTGACCGGGACAACGCATATATGAATAATTGTAATATGCATTTTGATATGTACATGCTACAAATAAACTATTTTTTTAAATTTTTCGGCAGTTACTTTTAATGAACTTTTTGCGTGTCCTGGAATACATTCCTAGTGAACTCCTCCTCCTTCTTGTCGCCTTTGTCTGAGTTATCATTTGGTAATTTGGAATGTCCCAAAAGGGTTCAGGGTCCTGATCAAACTTTCCATTGGCCATTTTTCGTTCTTCTCGTTGCCCCTCTGTGCGTGTATGCTGTGGCACCGAGATGAGGGCAATTTTGATGTTTTGCCCAGTGGCTGGGCCTTGATACAATACTAACCGGTTTTAGTGGACATCACCACCTATAATTTCCTTTGAAACCGCTTGGCTGTTCGAGCAGATGTTTATGGCGCACAAGTACTTGGACAATTATCGGCATTAACTGGGGTCATTTTCCCACAGTCTGCTCTGTCGGGTATTTTACTGCGAAATTTATTCTAAAACCTCAATTACGGGATCATCGGTTCAACAGGCTTCCACAGAACCTTGTCTACCAGAAGTCCCCCCCTCATGTAATTATTCCTTTTTGTACGAGTATTGAGAACGTCTCTGGCCTAGGCATAGGCATTTATATACGTTCTCCTCAGGTAGAGAAGAAATAAGTGAACATAATTAGGCAAATTTATTGTGCTTTGAATCAAATTTTATTGTTCTTTTTGTTTGAGAAATCTAATTAAACAGAAATTAGAATAAACTAAAACAATATACAGGGTGAGTGATGATAATTGCGAAAAGAACAGGAAGTGTTTTTACTCACCATATGCAACAAAAAACTTTCTATAAACACCTGCCCTAATCCCAATGGTAAAGAAATAATTTCAGGTTTTGTGTTTCTTTTTTCGACATAGGCCCAATAAATTGCTTATAAACATCAGAATTTCTGTCTGCAGAAAAATCTGTTTTGTACAACCTGAAAGAACGTTAAATTTGAAACGTTAAATTTAAAAGAAAGCTTATTTACATTGCAGAATTGATGGAAAAGTTCTGCACGAAAAATTCAGGAAAAACAAAAATTATTCGGAGATGGTGAGATGCGATTTAGTGTGACGTAGGTTTTAGAAAAACAAACATTTTCTTTATCGTGCCAACGTTTTGATCTTTATTGGGATCATTTGCAGGGCCGAAAGTGTTTTTTTTTTTTCTGTGAAATTGTGTCATTGTTGTGTGCCGTGTTGAGAATGCCTCATTAATCACCGCACAACAAACGTTGAATTTTGGAGTTATTTTTTGTTTGATGGAAAAGTTCTGCACGAAAAATTCAGAAAAAACAGAAATGTTTTTTCTTTCTCGCTTTGCAAATTCCCTCAAAAGTTCTCCAATCTATTAGATTCCATCGGTATACTCAACTTTTTGGCTTCTGAAAGTGTGTCGATGAAGGGGGAAGCACCCTCGATTTTCCAGGAAATCCTTCTGGCCCTTGAGTTTCGTGTCAGTACTTCGGGGAATTTTCAAAGCTCCAGGAGTTTGTAGTTATTAACGAGTTACCAATCCAACATTTTCAAAAAATCCCAAAATTCAACTTTATTGTTTTTTCTGAATTTTTCGTGCAGAACTTTTCCATCAATTCTGCAATGTAAATAAGTTTTCTTAAAGAAAATTTAACGTTCTTTCAGGTGGCAAAAAACCCAGATTTTTTCACAGGCAGTAATTATGTTGTTTACAAACAATTTATTGGACCTAAGTCGAAAAATGAAAAAATACCCTGACATTTTTTCTTTACCGTTGAGATTTGGACAGGGGTTTTGTAGGCAGTTTTTTTTTGTCGCATATGGTAAGTAGACAAACCTAACATTTTTAACCCTTATCGCCAGTCACCCTGTTTAAGTGATGAATTATTACCAAGTATGATATGGTTCCTTTTATTTTTATAAATAATTCTTTATTATTAGCAAGTTTCAAAATAAAAAAAAAATGGAATAGCTTGAAGGCATTTTTAATCGAATGATTATAAATCAAAGCAGGAAAAAGCAGGAGAATTTAATGAGAAAAGAGAATACAAACAAAAATAAAGTGTGTAATTTTAAATTGTTTTTTTACAAATGAATAACGATAAAATTAATAATTCACATTAATTCGAACAAAGAAATTTAATCATTTTATGAAAATATTTCATTTTAAAAGTGCTGATAATTAAAAAATTAATACGGAAATGCAATAATTCACCTCGGAGATTCGAGGAACCTGACAATTTAATCCACACCGCCTATAAATTAATTATGGAGTGAACGAAAATCCATAATGGTCGGTGTACGCGTTGTGACATCACGCAGTTTCGGTTGAAGGGACCGAACATCACGTCGTCCGACGGGACCAATCATTCCGCCCCGGATGCCGAACCGGGGTTCATCGCTTCTTTCATTTTTTCCCACCGGGTCTTATCTAATGGGAAAATAACGCCTTGTCGTATTTAGAACGGTATATCTGCTTTGTACAAGAAAGTAACGGCGGTTAATTTATATCTTCGGGGATGCGCAGTGCTGGGTGGCAAATAGTTTTTTCATTGTTGTCCAATACCTAAACTCTTTAAAATCCTGAAAATGACGAATAACGGCTCTGCAGAAGTAAAAAATGTCATTCATGAAAGCAAACGAAGCATAGTCAATAATATACCATCGTACCATCCAGAGTAGAGATGGGAAATATCGTTATGTTTTAAGAAACGTCTTAAAACCGCTCACTCGGGGAAATGAAACAGCTCTTTTTCATGGTTCACCGCTTTAGCTCGATTTTATCCTAAACGTAAATCTATGCATTAATCTTTAAGTAAGGTATTGGTTGAAATGAAAAAGTTACTGTCATGAGGAGGATTCGAGTGAATTCCAGCGAATCGAAGTCACGATAGCGGACAAAGTGGTTACAGGAACGGGCGCACTGAGCGGTCGTAGGTTCGAATCCCACTCGTGACGCAGACTTTTTTAATTGAACAATTAATTGAAAGAAATTATGTGGTCAAACGGACCTCGAAATATAATGTATGTAAATCCATGTGTAAACTTTGGCGGTTTTTTTTTTCATTTCGTTGTGCCAATCGTAAAAGTCTATTGTATTACAAGGTTGTTATACGATATGACGAATTAGTCAACCTTTTTCTGTTATTACCAATGATAAATTAAAAAAAAAACACACACACAAAACGGAGGTTGAACATTTCGTTCGCATAACAATTAACAACACTGCATTTTTATTACTTCTTCATTATGAACGAGTGAACAAAACAAAAATCAAAATATATAAGCAAATGAAAGTGCGTAAATATAATGGAAATAAATATTTGTAGTGAACATAAAGTGTGAATAAATTAACATACTTTTTTTAAAATTTGCAGAGCACATCTGTAAACATTGTAATTTCTAGGTTTAGTGGCCATAATTGACCATATTAATTATTTCAATTAATTATTTGTTTTATGTAATGTTTTGGTTGAGATGAAAAAGATAGTGTCACGAGCGGGATTAGAACCCACGAACTTCGGCTCAATGCGCTGCTGCCTCTAACCACTTGAGCTATCGTGCCTTCGATCCACTCCCCGTGCCATTGCAAAATGGCAATACCAGTCCCAACCCTTAGCTGCAGGGAGGTTCATAACAGTGCAGCCCAGAGTGCGCGGCGCACATTCTGCGTACTAGCTGTATAAGCGACAAGCTCTCAAGGTGGTTGCCACGAAACATCCCTTCGGGTGCGCAATAAGTCGCACATGTGGATCTGCAAACCGGAGCCGGACTGAAAAGACGGGGGTCGGAACCTACTGTACTACGCACGCCAGCAAATTCCAAATATGTAGCTACTGGGTTCAGTTTCGTAGTGTTGACGTGGCTAGACACTTTGATGATATCGTTTAGGCTTTTTCCTTTACCAGAGTAGCTGGGCCAGCTTAGAGGTGGTTAGCATTACACTTCAGCTGGAGAGGCCACTTCACTAGGGGGTGATGAAGCCCCCAACTATATCTTTGAGAGTCCGTTGAGAGTTCAGGCAGAACTGTTTTTCATCCCATTTCAGCTTCTCGCGTGAGAATCAGACGCTTAATAATGAGCCAGTGGGGAAAAATCTTATCTTGGACTTTAGGGAAAAACGGAACGTTTTTTAGATGTGGACTTATGGGTTGGGCATATCAGCCTAGTAAGTAGAGTATATCGCCTACCACCTTGTTAAACAGAAATGACTGATAAGGAGCACCGAAAAAGAACCTCATTGCCTTTAAGGCAATGGGACCCCCAAAGTTAACTTGTGTTGTTGTCTATAGTGCAGGTTCTGTGCCTACTTTTTTTCAGATTGGCTAGTTTGTACGTCTGTGGCTCTATGTAGTTGAATGATTGGTCTATATTGGATCATTTAATTTTTTTATGATGCCACTTGAGTTGGTCTGTTTTGTAATCGTTGTTGCGTTAATGGTACTGCTTTTATTGGCCGTCCTTATTTCAGTGCTGAAATTTTGGGTCTGCATTGATGACTTCAGTAGCTCTTATTATGGTTGGTTTTCGGTTTATGTCTTTATGTCGAACATGAGTTTGTTTTTTAACTTTAGTTCAAAAGAGTTTGAGGTTTTTCACGTTTGAAACACGGCGAAAACTGAATAAATGTTGATGCGACATGGGACAAAAAGTGAATCATCTTCGCTGCACAGAGACAAACCAAATAATCGGTACCTAAAATTTATTGTTCAGACTAAAAGGACAACGACAAATTTAAGCACAAGGCTTTAGGCAAATTTAAAATAAAACACTTCGACGATTTATTTCAATTTATTTTTTCATATTTTACAAATCTCTAGGGCTCCCGACTGGCGTGTTCCCTGTGAGACTTTGAGACGCTCCCAGAGAAGTTTAAATGAGTTGAGTATTGATCAAGAGGAAAGGGAGGGCACTCGCAAGGGAACAAGACCTCAATGGACCAATTCCGAAGCCGTAAAGTTAGGCTTAAATTAGCCGGTGGCCCGGTCTGAATCTTTGAACGGCTTTCAAGAATTGAGCAACCTTTTGAATTTGTATGGCACCTGTATGCGCAGCCATAATCCAGTGTAAATACACTAAAAAATGGACAAGAAGGAGGAAAAAATTCGTATCTACATGTTTAAAAGTAAAATTGTTCCCGGGAGGCAGGGGATTATTTGCGATGTCTACCGGTGAAAATAAAGAGACGTTATGTAAAAAGTAGAACCAATAAAAAATTTAATATTGTTTTATATAACAGAGTTTAATTTTCGACGAAGCGTATCAAGTTCGCTTTAACCGGGAACGAAACCGTCAGGAGTATCCTTACTCTCAAACGCTCTTCGGGGAACCGTGGTACATGAGCACACTGATCATGTTCATATTTATGTTCAATAATCGTATCCAGTGGTCTCTACGAGAGGTTGCAGTTAATTATCAAGTGACCCGTACCTAGTGTAATTATAATAATTGCCGTAATACTCGGAAGGAGGGATATGCGGAACATAACCAAACAACAATTATTTACATTTCCGAGGTAAATCGGTAGATTTAAAGCCGACTAGGCCGCCATTTCTGCTTCCTGGCATTCATTGTTGAAGAAGAAATGAATGGCCTCCGGATGCCAAAAGGGCTACATTTTCGATTGTCGTGCAATGCCAAGATTTATATTAAAATTATATTAAAAAATTACTTTCGAAAGAAATTTCAAACCTAGTAACGATTTTCGTCCTCTCAAGAAAAAATTATTTTTGAATACCCAAAAATTGATTGCCCCCAATGGATTTTGATAAACAATTTTATGGATTACGAGTGAGAGGAGGGACAGACACACACCGGGATTCAGGGGAACGAAGAATTAACCAACACCACAAGAAACCACGGAAGACTCAGAACTAGAAGGTGTAACGGTTATAGCACCTCAAAAGCTATGTAATAAGAATTGCAAAAAGAAAACTGGCTGAAGGAGGAAAGATGAATGCATACTTCAAATGCCTCACAAAGCAATAAACATTCCCAATTTTCGAGGATAACGCTGTTACTATAGCAGCATGTAACGGTTGCGGTGTTAAGCGGCTTGGGATAAATCCAACAATATCCTACATTGGATTATAATGGTCGCCGGCTCAGATAGATTGCAATAGCCCAGGAGGACGAAAAGCACATTTTGTATGACTGATCAAATCAGTCGACGTGCAGAGCTGTTACAGGCGGTTCAGAGGCAAGGAGATCGATGGCCAGCAAAACATGGATGTTTAATCACTAAATTATGCAATGAAATTTTAATGTTTATTCGTAGATCGTGAGATGCGGTCTGGTGCGGCGTAGGTTTTAGAAAAACATTTTCTTTATCGTGACAACGTTTCGATCTTTATAGAGATCATCTTCAGGGCTCAAAGTGTTTGTATTCCATGTGTCATTCTTGTCTGTCGTGTTGAGAGTGCATCTCACGATCACAGAATAATCTTTAACTAACGATCCAATTTGGTCTGTCTATCGCTGGTTTTTGGCTCGTCGGACGCGTTTTGGCTTTTCTCCATCTTCACTGCTGTGCCAGTTGCTATTCTTTGAAAGTTAATATTCCTTGACTGAAGATTGCGAAATTATGGATTCTTTAAAAAAAAACCTGTTTGTGAATCCTCGTCAATCGGGCTCAGCGGTAAAAAGTATGATGATACAAAAGGAACTGGTTCCAAATTGAAATTGATCCAAAATTCAGTATCCAGTCCCGATATTTCCCATCATCTCACCTCATCCGCTCATCATAACCGAGACGGTCAATCATCGTGTACTGAAGTATGGTTCGAATTCTTTTCCTCGACAAATTTTAAATATATCGGTGCAATGGATGACAAGCGTGTCTGTTAGAATTTGGGTCTTTAGAAAGAGGCTCAGACTCTGGACAAGTTCAATTGCAATACTTCATCCTAGTCAGTAGTGTTGTTTTTGTTCCTTACGAAGTGTACATGCATTTGACTTGTCAGAAGTTTCTTGGATGCTTTGTTTTGATCTAGATGCTAGCTAGATGCTAGTTGTTATAAACCGTAAACAGATAGATGGTAAGATTGAACAAAAAATAGGATTCAAGAGGGGTGACGGATAAAGAATAACCTTTCGGGCCAAACCGAGCAGGGCCGTTCTTACTCGACACCAGGCCTACACCTGCGCACGGGTCTTTTCATAAACTGGCATCTGCTCATTCGGTGCTCGTTTGAGACGAAGAGACATACGTCCAAGAGATCCCTTGTCTCAAACGGGAACACAATTTTCCTCATCACTGTACAAAACAAGTTGATATTCTATGAGGAATTCCATGAAATTTACGTTAAAACTCGACGTAATTAGATAATATGAGAAGTCCATAAAAAGCCGGCCAGATCAAATTAACGAAATGGCAATTTATAATTAAATTAAATGTATCAAAAGTTGTCTCAGTCATACTTAACTAGATTTATTAATAATTAAATATAACTGAACTATCCTACTATATCTCTGGTCGATAATGACACGTTATTTCATAGACGGCCAACGTTGTCACTGCTATTGCTCATCGCTCAAGTCATCATTAACTAGTATGCCCATCGTTTTAAAAACTTTAAAACTGAAAGAGGTTTATATTAAAAAAAAATCTATCCAACTGATTTTTTTTCATTTTCTCCATAAAATATAATTTTGCCATTAATTAGACTCATTGTTTTCATCAATAAATATTTGTTTATGCTAAGTTTTCAATTGGGAATATCAATTAGACATTTAATCCTTAATCCAAAACAACGAGAAAGGAATTTTCAATGTTTAATTAAAAAAAAAATTAAAATGTTTATTCAGTCTCATTGAAGCAATAAACTGTTTAGGTTTCGTCTTTGTTGTCTTATTTTCAATTATTAAACTTAAAATGCCACTTAGTGCTGAGGACGTTGCGCTTGGTGTGGCACTTCTTGATGATGAACGTTCCATCAGGTATGCGGCTATTGCCATCGGATTACCCTACGAAATATTGCGAGACGCCATTAGACGTTTTCGAGAAACTGGGTCCTACGTCCTACCATAGAAGGCCCGGTTCTGGACTGGATAGGTAACGGAACGTCAAGATGACAGTATTTTGAATTTGAGAATTTTGCGAACCGGCACCTTACAGTCGTTCAAGCAATACATCAGCTCCAGGAAGTTCCAGGTGTCCAAGAAGAAGAAGATGAAGTCAGCATGGACAGATGGCTTTTGGACCCGGAAGACGACCAGAAGTGACCAGAAAACCCAGAGTTGCTCCCATTTCCCATTGGTTGTTAGACGATTGGTCTGCTGCATTTATTACAGATGAGTGTAGATTTCCTCCACCGTCTCCAGATTGGCTTAAAAGAATGTAGAGAAGGCGAATGAAAAGCACGAAGTAATTTTTTCCAGAGTCGATCTTTTCAACGAACCTCAGTGATGGTGAGGGCGGAAATTTCAATGAAGAGGCACGCACATAGTTGATCGTTGTTCCTGGAGGGTCTTTAACGGTTGTGGATGAAATTTTGCTATGTGTTGCCTATTATCGATGAAATCAGCGACAATCCTATTCTAATGAGCAATACTGCCCGCCCACATGTCGCTCGCACAGTACAAACCTTCAACAGCATAACATCAGGGTCTCAGCCTGGCCAGCTCGTTCTCCAGACTTGAACCCATCAAACATTTATGGGATAACCTCAACAGGCGAATATCAATGCGTTCATCACTTCCTCATAAGGAGGAGTTGATCACTTCATGCTTTCTCCACCATCTTGAAAGGACTCTTCGCGAAGAATGGTCTTCAGCGAAGAGACACTGCCAAACTGGTAGAAAGTATGCCGAGGTGTAATTAAGGTAAGAGTAGGAAATACGTGATATTGAAATGTTATTTGAAAACCTTAAACAAAATTAAAATAAATTTTATCTGTCTAAAATTGAGGAATTGAGGACAATTTAAACTATTTCCGTTGAAATAAGAACCAATTATTTTATTCCCGAGAAGTCCATACCAAACGTTGATACTGTGAACCACGTGATGATGACAAGATTAAGAAATTGTCGGATTTTCCTCTGCTCAAGGTCGAAAATTCCAACGGTTTAGTATGCCATTAGAGGTAAATTTAGATTCATCAGTCCATAGAATGTATGGAAGAAACTTTTCTTCATCCTCCCAAACTGACGACGTTTGTGTAAGGAACGTTGACGCCTGTCATAATCAGAGGTCCGAAGTCCCTGGACGGCTTCAAATTATAAGTCCGGAGTACATCTCCAATTTTATTTTTTGACAAACCTAAACCACTTTCAACATTGAGAGAGGAATTCGGATTTTAGCGAACACACAGTAAATTATTATCCTCGTCGAAATTATGCTGCCGGTTTCTTTTTGCCATAACTTTGTCATTTTTGACCAATATAAAATCCGTGGTTTTCGGCGTAAAACATCCTTTAAAATGGTGGGTCGGGATTTATAGGGTCGTATTTGAAATTTTGAAGTCGAACTAGACTGAGGTATCCAGTATAACTTTTCTCCAAAAAAAGGAAAACACTTGAACCTCGGCTAAAAAATATTAAAATGTATTCTATTGTATGTAATTATAATTTAATTCAAGAGAAATTCTGCCGGGCTATCAAAAAAGGACACCCTGCACATTTAAATATCCTTACGGGTCCGAGGCAACTGAACAGGAATCTGTGTCCTCCGCTGTGCCTCAAGACTACGCAAAGGTCCGACAAAATATCAAAACATTGCCTATAAACTTCATGCCTTCTGCAATTGAAAATGTGCACAGATAAAAATAATAATAAAAAGTTATGCGAGGGTACATCTAGTTGGGCAAAAGAGAAAAGGCCTGTCGGACCATCGGGACTGTAGAACGTATGGCAAATCCCTTATTTCGCTTATTTAAAGTAGAGAGGATTGATAAGAGACTTTACTGAAGTTCTCCAGATCCAATTATCTTAGGAAATCTACTTCCAGTTTGTAGCGTCAAATCCATCAGGAAGTGGAAACTTGCTAATGGGAATAATAAAGGGTTGGCCTCAAGTGGGATTCCTGGGTAAGAATTCAATCTTGTAAAATTCCCGTGGATAGTGGCAGCGATGGCACTCGCCAGGGCTGCGTTGCGATGTGTGATCTGTTCGTTAGGAGGTTTATAATGTCGCCTTAAAAGGTTTTCCTGTCTGGGAAATCAGAGAAAAAATCAGGATTAGAAACAACCCGTGGCTAAACAGTTTGAAGTCATTATATAGGAGCTGTTTAAAACAGCTTGCAATGCTTTATTGCTTTATGCTTTATTGCATTGATCCCTGTGAATAGTTAAGTCGATGCATTTAACACTGCAACCGGAGATCAGAAAGAAATGTTTTCGAGTTGTAAGTTTAAGGGTCAAGATCAAGTCGTTACAACTAAAACGTCGATTCTGGAAAAGAAATAGTTTCTTTAACCCAGTCTTTCACGAATAAAAACTTTTCATTGTTTTAAATAATTTTAATTCCTAATTGTTACTTCCATTTGCAGTCGGTTCACGGATACTGTTGACTGCCATGTGCAGTTAGTTGGTTCGTCGATGCTGTTTACTGCCATTTGCAGTCGGTCCATGGATGCTATTGTCTGCCATTTGAAGTTGGTTCGTGGATGCACGGTACATTTTTCGATTGAAAGGGCGGCTGTGTCATCGGCCAATGGTTGCGACGTTTGTGTTGCCGAAACACTGCAGCCTTCTGTTATTTCGATTGCTGGTTGCTGGACGCTTGCTTTATATTCAAAAATTATATGGGTCGCTGTTTCTTCCTCCTGATTGTATAATCTACGGTTTAAATCATAATTGAATAAGTCCATGTCATTTCGAGTTGTGTAAGTTTTAGTATCAAGATTAAGTCTTTATAAGCTAAATAGTCGACTCCGAGAAAGAAAAATAAGCATTGCCGTTTTTTAACCTGGCCTTTCACAAATAAAAACCTTTCACTGTTTTGAATAATAGTAATTGCAAATTGTTACATTTAAAAAAGCACAATTTTTTAACGAATTCCATAAATTGGTTGTTTAATTAGAACCTTGTACATACTAGAAGAGGATAAGGGGCGACAGAAAAGTGGATTTGCATACTGGCGAATTATCCTAGGGCGAAGGCCGGCTTATTTGCATTTCCTTCGTTCGCAACAGCTCCAGATAGCATTCATGGCCGCATCGGACCGCTTATTAATGTACATGTAAAGTTGATTTTTAAATCTGCTAACGAAATTTCAAATGCTAAGCCAATTTTGCTCAAGCGGTGAAACGTTATATTTTTTAATTAAACATCCGGATAGGAGGAGGGGGTGGATTTAATGGATACTTTTATACGGAAATGTAAATCGTAGCCATTTGGCAGGTATTTTTTAATCCGGACCAATTTGAGGCAGGCGCGCAGTTGCCCGGGTGGAATAAGGGATAAAGTTACTCAGAGGAGTCTTTAAATCCCTCGACCTCACTCAATTTGTTCTGAGTTTTCTTCAACTTTAATAATTTTTTATGAAAAAACCGCTATCCCCTAATTAATGTAACTTTCATTAAGACGGAACCGGTTCAATTTTAAATTTAGAAGACTTTAAAGATCAACCCAAGGAAATTTAAAATTGAAACTTTTCTGGAACACCAAAAAGGAGGCCTACCTTCAAGGATTCATTTTCCACTTATTAATCCAATCCAATCTTCGCTTTTTGCTTTTCCTACAGTGTATATTGCCGAGGAATCAATTTTTTGCATCTCCAACATTCCCTAACATTTTTTAATACTTTTTGTACGAGGGTTCGCAACAGCAGAAGTCACATCAACCCTCGTGGTGTTGATGTTTTGACAAAAAAAGCCCATGTGTAAGTATGTCGGGTTCGAATACAATGCCGCTGGATTCTAACCCTGGCCCTTAACTTGGTAGTGATGATCGCAGTGTCAACGACTTACTTAACCGTTATCTGGAACTTTGCTTTGAACACCGAAGCCTCTGTTTTATTCTAAACAAAATTACAGTTTTTGAGGTGTTTCCATCCTGTCATGAGCCCATTGTACTACGTTCACCCAAATCAGAAATGTAGTTTACGTTAGGTTTTGATTCTTGCTATCTATTAATAGTTATTAATTATTGTTTTTTTCTACAAAGGCAGGAACTGTCAAATCATGTAGATGGGGATGGGGAGAGGAACCGGCCATTGCTGGAACTCTCACGGTTTAGGATTGCTGGTCGATGATTGTGTTAAGAGGTCACAAGGACACTGTCTTTTTAGGTGGTATGGAGGAATGTTAAAGAGGGAAGTTGAATATAGGATTTGATCTGTTGGATTCGTGTGGAAGTTGTTTGGATCATTCCATCACTTATGGAATATCTAGGCCTTGGGTAGGTCAGTGAAAAGAGTGTTGAGAATCCGACGGAGGACTTGTGATTGAAAGGAATGGATCCTTTGGAAGTTGGATGTTGGCTAAACTCCGTAAGTCTAAATCAGTTAATTAGTGTCTTGCATATTGTTAGTTTGACTTCTATCCGGGTAGAACTAAAGCGGATTTGGTAGAACGTTGGTTTAACTTAGCACGGGTGTACTTTTTCTAGGTGTGAACGTCACGCGCCGGCTCTTTTCTTCGTTTAGCTTGATGCGCCCAGAGTGTATGTAATGAAGTCTAGATCACCTTGGGGCTAGTGTCAGAATGTGAGGAGAGGATTGCGGTGCCATCGGTGAAGACCATAACGCCCATGGTGTATATGTGAGAGATGTAAACCGTGTAGAGGATTGGTCCTAGGACACTCGCTTGGGGAACGCCGGCGTTGATGGGTTTGATGTCTGAACATTCAGAGCCGTTTGTCACCTTGAACCACCGATCATCATGATGATAAATTAGTATAAATGTTCATAATGGGAAGAATGCTTTTTAACTTGTAAAGGGCACCAGGTACTATAAATTATATAATAATGGAAACTGATGATTCTGCTCATTGTACTTAATCCATAATAAAAAATGATGGACTTACTTAAGGTTGTTATTCGTTATGTAATCACTATAAATAACATAAAGGTTAAAATCTCCGCAAGAGTGAGGATAGACAGACCAGGATGATCAAAACCAACCAAACTATAAATAATTCTTTCACTGTTTCACAGAGAGGAAAAAAAATTCGCCAACTTGTAATATAACTTGATGTGCATATATTTTCGTAAATTAATCAAATTTTTACGTTTTTTAAAATTTAATAATTGGGTCTTTGTCTAAAAAAGTAAAAAATAATTAAATTCCTAAGGAAAATGAAAAATGAAAAAAAAAAGACGGACAGATAAAATTTGTTTTAACTTTGTTTTAGATTTTTAATTAACATTTCAATATCGCTCATTTCCTCCTCTTGCCTTAATTACATCTCGAAGACGACGCCGCATACTTTCTACCAGTCTGTAAAAAAAGCTGGAAGTTATCCCGTTCTTCATGAAGAGTCCTTTCAAGATCGTGGAGGCTATCAGAAAGAGATGGACGTGCTCTTATTCTGAGGTTATCCCATAAATGTGCGATGGGGTTCAAGTCTGGAGAACGGGCTGGCTAGGCTTAGACCCTGATGCTATGCTGTTGAAGGTTTGTACTGTGCGAGCGACATGTGGACGAGCATAGCGAGTGGACGTCATAGACCCTCCACGAACAACACCCAAAAATTCCTGACTTCCTAACTTTCATTTCGCCTTCTCCACACTCTTTCAAACCATCTGAAGATCGTAGAGCAAATCAACACTCATCTGTAAAACGTGCAGCAGAACAATCGTTCACAGACGAATGGCTATGTTCTCGAGATAATGCGATCCGTGTAACTATGTGTTTTCTGGTCACTTCTGGTCGTCTTCCGGGTCGAAAAGCCATCTGTCCATGCTGACTTCATCTTCTTCGAGCAGTGCGTTCAAAACCTTGGACACCTGGAACTTCCTGGAGCTGATGTATTGCTTGAACGACTGTAAGGTGCCGGTTCGCAAAATTTTCAAATGCAAAATACGGTCATCCTGAGGTTCTGTTACCTGTCCAGTCCAGAACCGGGCCTTCTATGGTAGGACGTAGGACCCAGTTTCTCGAAAACGTCTAATGGCGTCTCGCAGTATTTCGTAGGGTAATCCGATGGCAATAGCCGCATACCTGATGGAACGTTCATCATCAAGAAGTGCCACACCAAGCGCAACAGCACTAAGTGGCAATTTTATTTTTAAAAATTGAAATTAAGAAAACAAATATGAATATTGACCAGTTTATTGAGAGAGTTTAACGAGACTGAATAAACATTTTAAATTCCTTAAAAATAAACATTGAAATATCCTTTCTCGTTGTTTTGGATTAAGGATTAATTGTCTAATTGATATTTCCAATTGAAAACTTAGCATAAACAAATATTTAGTCGGTATAAACACTCAGACAAATTGAGGGTAGTATTTTCATTTATCGAGAAAATGGAAAATATTATATAGTCCACAAGGAAACTGTTACCATAAATAAATCGGCGATAAATGAACATCGATTTGACATCACGGCAATAAACAATAATGTAGATCGTAAGGAGGAGAAAAAAAAACATGAAACAATAAATACAGACATTTCATATGCTTACAGTCCAATATGCTGTGTAATTTTAACCAGTGTTTATCGTTAGCGTTGTTTAGCGTCCCTCTTAAGATAAATGAGTCTAATTATCAAATGCGAATTCGGTTAAACAAAAGTGAGAAGTAAGATAGATGGAGTAAGGCAAGGGAGAGGGCACGCATGCGATTGCACGTCCCTCCTCTTAAACTTATACTCCCGGAGTTGATAATTTCCTGGCCAACTTTCATTGTTGAATAACAATCCGCCGGGACAGCACGTATTACCATCTAATTAAATATAATTTTAATTAGTTCTTAAATTAGTTGTACAACGTCGGGGAAATTATCGTCGATTAAATAAATTATACTATGACCGCCAAGAGCACTTATGCGCGTATGTAACACGGTTGAATATGATGACAGCCCATTTTATAATCGGCCTCAAGTTCTTTTTATATAGTTTTTTTTATAGATTACCATGAGGATTTAAAGTTTTAAAAAGACCGCAATTAGGAAAACATTATTTCGAAAGTTGGCAGAGAATATAAAGCTTTTATGTACAATCAAACATAATACGTAAGTAAACGATAATTACACAAATATACACAACAAAGGTTTTTATGTATTAAATTGTCTTCCAATTGGTCTGTAATTACAGTCATATACAAAGCACAATTAAAATTTTATTTATTTATTTTGATTTTTATCAATCATTTTGGACTGCCTCCCTGGGTTGTCAGACACGTTTTGCCGTTTCGCCATCTTCAGTGTGTCTGGGTGTTTTTCTTAAATGAAGTCGCTATAAGTTCGTAGGGGTTCGTGGGCTTTTTGTCGGTGGACTTTTAGCATCTTTTTCGTGGCCAATGTCACGAATGAAGGAAGTTTCTTCGAAATCTTATTGTGCTATCTGCACCACCGGGAATTAACGCTGAAGACGAGGAAATGCCGAAACGCGCCTATCAGACCAACCAGAGAGACTTACGGGCAGATTGAGATGTAAGGATCGAATTTAGGTTCGTCACCGGCAGACCACGGGCGGAAATAACTTTAATGTCTGCTTCTAAAATTCCCCAAATAGCTTATGAATATTTATAATAAATTAAAGACTACGAGGTGATGAAGCGGCAGTCAAAATAAAAGGTCGTCTCCGTTCTTCCCGCTCCGCCTCAGTCTGGTTTTGTCTGTATTTTTGGAGAAACATGCCTGACCAGAGCAGCATATTAATGGAGTATCTACCGTATTGTGTAGAGTTTTGTTTTAGAAACGTTGTATTATGATTGTACATCATCTTTGGCACATCCCAAAAGTTATATATCCATATAGGTTTTAATATGACATTATAAATGATTTTTTATTCATTCCATTGTCATGCCTAAATATTTAACTGATTTCCGATATGAAACAACTTCACCATTGAAAACGGTTGGTTTATCTATTAATTTTCTATTCGTGAAATTTATATGTTTGGATTTCTGGTCATGTACCTTTCAAGTACATGACCAGTCATGGACCCTGGTGATTGCTGTTTGCAGTCCGTTTAGGAATGCAATGGTACATTTTTCGATTGAAAAAGCTGTGTCATCGGCAAATGGTTTACCATTCAATTCCATCTGTTGTTGCTTTGACAACGACACTTAGGATGGTGATGATGATGTGGGGTTTATGTTCCCCAGCACTGCAGTCTTCTGTTATTTCGAATAATTCGATTCTTCTATTTAGAGTACTAGGCCATTGATTATTATTTGTACAGTTCCTTTCCTGGTCGGTTGCTTTATATTCGAAGATGATCTGGGTTGCTGTTTCTTCCTCCTCATTGTACAATTTACAAATGGGATCATCATTGAATAAGTCCATGTCGTGTAGATGCTTTCTCAGATATCAGTGACTAGTTAATAGTCCTATCTGAGTTTAGACCTCTCGAAGTTTATCAGTGAGTTTTCCAGTCACGGTAAGGGTTATTTAGCATATGCTTACTGTGTTTAGCGCCCCTAGAGTTTACCAACTTCTCCTATTTTCTTCCTTGGATGCATTCTATGGGAATTCTTTTTTTTTTTTTCTTGCAGATCCTCAATTGACCGGTGTGTCTGCTGATACGTTACCCAATGTTCTCTTGTGTTCTGGTACCAAGAAACTATTTTACTTCTTCAGCCCTGATTCCAAACAAATTTTTTAACGTGGAACAGACTCTCCGAAAGGTAGGAGCTCAAAAGTTCAACATATTGTTTTGAGAATATTTTATTTAAAGCTTAGGCATTAAACCTTCTTGACAAACCTTGTCAAAATTTTCCGATACGTCTTGGAGTAAAGATAGATAATATATTTTACTTCTAGAGCTTTCGCTCTATTGCTGATTATTATTATTATTATTATTATTAGTGTTTGACTACTCATGTTAGAAACTTGCCAGTAGATTCTGCATTTAAAAAAACACCGAAAACTCCTATTTGACTAAGGTTCGAATCTCAACAGTTTCGGAGTTATTCCACTTTTTCTGTTGTTTTGTTTTTAAACTTCACGACCTGGCTTCAAATAAACAATGATAACTACAAAACAGATAGGTATTGGACAAATCCATCGATATCTTTGAAAATTGCGTTAAATTTCCAATAAGATGTGATTAAATGTTAACTTAAAAACGTTGGTAAAATAAGAATTTTAATATTTTAAATTTGTTTTCATAGTTGAAAAATTCACTATGGGGATTCTAAACTATTATCTCCAAACTTAGAGACCAAATTTCAAAAATCATACTCCATTTAATATCCTTTTTAGTTGTGTATTTTTGACGAGGGATCGCAACAACAGAGGTCATATAAACCTTCAGAGTGCCGGTGTTTAAAAAAAAAAAATCCATTTGTAAGTATGTAGGGTTCGAATCCAGCGGCTCTGCCTTCGAACCCAGGAACTTTACCTTCCAGCGATGAGCGCAGTGACAACGGCTAAACCGTTGCGGCAACCGACGCCCCTTTAGTAGTGTATGGCCTTTTTAATTTTCAAGAAGAAATTGTTGCAGGAAAAAAACCGCAATTGAAGGCGGAAAGATTAATAATAATATAAAAAACTTAAGGAAATTCTGAATTAATTTATTAAACGGTTTTTTAATTTTGATTCGAACTGCTCACCACATTCCGCAATGTATATTCGACGTGCTGCGGTCGGATTAAACCCGCAAAACCCATACATATAAAATCCATATATCAGCGTATACTTCATTAGAAAAGTAGCCATAGTGTTAACATCACATAGATAACTAAAAACATTTAATCTTAAAACTCTTTTATTCCGGAGAGCAATAATACAATAAGTCTTGAATCTTGAAAGTTTGATAAATGCATTCAAATTTCCTTAGGGTTTCTTTTTAAATTTTCCGCCTTTCCAATCCGTCAGCCACGGTATTTTCCTTTCCAACATCAATTTCTTCATATTTGAAAAAAGTAATCACAAAAGAAATTTCACCACTGAAAAGGATATTAAATGAAGTACGTTTTCTGAAATTGCTCGAGACCAATTTACCGCCCAAGCTCCAGGCGTGTCTTTTTTTTTGTTTTATCTTTCTTTAGTTATTCAGAAATCGTGATATGTGGTCTGGTGTGATGGAGGTTTCAGAAAAACATTTTCTTTATCGTGCCAACGTTTCGATCATTATTGAGATCATATTCAGGTCTCAAAAAGTCTTGAAAGAAGAGGTCTTAACGCGACACGCAAGAATGACATAATTACACAAAGACAAACACTTTGAGCCCTGAAGATGATCTTAATAAAGATCGAAACGTTGGCACGATAAAGAAAACGTTTTTCTGAAACCTACATCAAACCAGACCGCATCTCACGATTTCTGAAAAATTATCGATTAAGGGCCACTATTCTCCATACATCTTTGTTTAGTGTTGAATAATTTTTCTAAGTCTAGTATTTGTTTCGAGTATTAGCTATGTCCCCGCTATAAAGAATATTAAATGGAGTACGATTTCCGAAAATTGCTGGTTTCTAAGTTTGGAAATAGTTTAGAATCATCATAGTAAGATTTTCAATTTCGAAAATTTTTTCTTCAAAGTTCTCGTGAAATAACTCCGAAACTGTTAAGATTTGGACCATTGTTAATTAGCACTTTTCGGTTCTATTTTGAATGTGCAATCTACGGGCAAAGTTTGTAATGCGAGTAGCCGAACACCCTGTATAGTAGAGGCCTGTTGGGGCATCAACCCCATTCCATAGTCGGTATCATGGACTGATATGATTCATGAACGTGTGGGAAAGGATCGAAGATAGCATGTCGATAACAAACAAACAAATTGTTGGTCGTTCAAGAGGGTTTTGTTTTTTCATGCTGTTACAGGTCATTTTTAAGCCCCTTCCTGACTCACCCAGGGTTAGATCAGTGGGTACAACATAGGATCACAATGTGGGCTTAAAACAGAGATGATTGGGTTTGAAATTTAGCGTAGTTTTCAATGGTACCAACGATTTGTCCAAAACCATTCGATTCTGGAGTTATCATCGAGTTGAAAGCGGTCGTGAAATCTTAAAAAATCAAAGAGTGGAATAACTCGAAACTTTTGAGATTTGAGAAGACCACACTTAATTAGGACTTTTTGGTTCCATTTTGAATGTAGAATCTACCGACAAAGTTTGAAACAGGAGTAGCCGAACACCCTGAATATGTAGGATCCATGGTTGAGTCCTTGGCGCTGAATCAAAACTCCTAGAATACTGCTCACTTTTTCAATTTTTAGACTCTTTAGCATAACTTTTACGAATAATTTTTAGATAATTGAAAACATTGAGATGGGGTGGTTCAATGATAGTTCGTTTGGTGGGTGATTTGAGAAAGTTCCCTTAGGGACATACTTAAGTTTTATTGCTGTGTTAAATAAATTCCTATTTTTTCGACTTTTTTGCAAAATTTCTCCTGTTACCAATTCGAATTATATACAATGTTTTCTAGATGTTTTCGAATGAAGGATGAAAAAATGAAAAAGTGTCGTGGAAATTTTTAAACAAGCCTCTGATATTCGTCCCATTGACGCATTTACCATATCGGCCGTTATCAAATCATTAGCACGTGTGGCAACAATTGTTTTAACAAGGACTAATGAAATTATCATATTAACTATTTTCCTGGGAGGGGGGGGGAGTTTACAAAAGTTTGGGCGTGAGTGAGGTCTTTCACCCCATGTCGAGCGAGGATGAAAATTATATTGGCTACACTGCATTAAAAGGGAAAACGGAGCGGGACACGACATATTGATTTGTGGTTTAGGGGTTTGCACGTCAAGAAAAGTTTACAACGGCCCGGAACAACTCGACTGTTTGTATCTCGCATTGCTCAGCGTTTATCGTTCGACGTCAACTCGCATTCACTTCCAGTTCAATCCAATTCTGCGATCTTAGCCCTGAGGGCTGACCGGCTGGGAAAAATAAAGCAACCGTGTTCACGGTTCATTAAAGGCCCTTTTATACTCGAAGCATCAATTAACACCGTGTAATTTAGCTAAAAGGCCGGTGAAAGGACGGATTCAGTGAATTTACCGTTGAAGACCGACTTTTTAAAAGGATAACACGTAATGTTTAACTCTTTACGGTGTAATTGCGCTAATTGTGTTACAGTTGTATTTTGTATAATTGTTTTTATCTTGTTTCTAATAAGAAAAACCGCTCGGCGAGATGTCCCAGAATTCCTCGGAGTACCTGTTTTCACTCGTATCATCCTTAAAAATGCTTTATATTTAGTGGTTTTTTGACAAAATTGCTTTTTCCAATTGCTTAATCTTTTTATGCAAGGTTTTGGCTGAAATGAAAAATTTAGTGTCACGAGCGGGATTCGAACCAACGACATTCGGCATAATACGCCGCTTCCTCTACCAGTTGAACTAATGTGACTTCGATCCACTCGGACACCAACTCTCCATCTCAACCTACAAAAAATACTATTTTATTCATTCGACACCGACAGACAAAAAAATTCCGCCCACTTCTCATATTACTTGATTTGTATATAGTTTTATATATTAAGCAAAGTTGCAAGTTTTTTAACGTTTAATAATTGAGTCTAAAATAAAAAATGTATATAAAAAGTTGGGCAGGTAAAATTTGTTTTAATTTTGTTTTAGATTTTGATTTTAATATCGCTCATTTCCTCCTCTTGCCTTAATTATATCTCGAAGGCGACGCCGCATACTTTCTACCATTCTGTAAATGTCTCTTTGCTGGAGGTTAGCCCTTAACGAAGAGTCCTTTCAAGATCGTGGAGGCTATCAGAAAGAGATGGACGTGCTCTTATTTTGAGGTTATCCCATAAATGTGCGATGGGGTTCAAGTCTGGAGAACGGGCTGGCTAGGGTAAGACCCTGATGTTATGCTGTTGATGGTTTGTACTGTGCGAGCGACATGTGGACGAGCATTATTGCGCATTAGAATATGATTGTCGCTGATTTCATCGAGGATAGGCAACGCATGATGATCCGAAATTTCATTCACATAGCGAGTGGACGTCATAGGCCCTCCACGAACAACAACCAACTCAGTTCGACTCTCCACTGAAATTCCCGCCCAGTTCATCACTGAGGCATGCTAAAAAGGCTAGTTTGGGGGAAATTCCAGGCTTCGTCCATTTCATTTCGCCTTCTCCACTCTCTTTCACGCCCATCTTGAGTTCGTAGAGCACATCAACACTCATCTGTGAAAAGTACGTCCAAAGGTCAATGGTTATGCTCTCATGCTCTCAAGCAATTGCGAGATTTGCATCTCTGTTCTCGTCAATTCTGGTCCTTTTATGAGGCGAAAAAAGCATTGTATAATAACTATCGAATAATACTCAATTCTTAATTAAATTTCTCGGGACACATCAAGAATCTTGTTTGCGAATGTAAAGCTGCAGGTTGAGTACTTGTTTTGTAGCTAAAGGGGAAATTTGGAATGACCGAATCCTCCTTACTCATATATAATACTATTGATAAACAAAATCCTTCATTGACATGCCAGTCTAATAATAACGGGCTGCGGATGAAAATTAATTCCTGCTCTTCCAGGAATTTCAGTCTGATTGGGTTATACGTAGTAACAAACATTTATTTCTATTAACGGAGCTAAAAATTGTTTAATAATTCAATTAGCGTCCTACTTACCTTCTCATGGGTTATATTAATTTTTAAAGTTTTTTTCGCCAGTTCAGAATTAACACAAGGTGGGGCCGGAATAAATCCGATTCATCCCCGTTTCATTTCCGCAAAAGGGATAAAAATGCCGTCCTGAAGGGGTGTTAAAATGCTGTTAGTGGGCGGTGAACCGTGAGACTGAGATGAAAGAACAAAGGCCGGCGTTGTTAGGCGACGAAAGCATAAATCTTAAGACAAAAATAGAAATAGCACGACAGACAGTCGGGATACGCGCCGTATCGCATGCAAGTCCTTCCCTTTAAAAGAGGGTTTTTGATAAGTTAAGACTTGTCGATACTCGGCTGCCAAACCCATTAATGAGGTATCTTTGAATTTAAATCGTTCAAGATAAAGAGAAAAAAACTTTTTCAAGACTTTATATTAAAAATCCTTAAATCCTTCATAGCAAAGTGGTTCGGCAGCGCAATTCTTTAAAAACTGTCCCTTTGAAAATTTGCCTGATGACTTTCGAATGGAAGGACTGGATGCACTGGACAATTGATGACCTGTCAGTACCCCACAGTTCCACTCCGTGAGTCCATATTGGCCTTAGGTGCAGTGTTAAGTTTGTATTAGTTGTCAAAGTCGAATTCCGTCTTAGAAGTTTTCGTAGGAGTTCAAGTCTTGTCTTAAGTTTTTTTATGTCTTGTGTGGGGACATCAGTCTGTTGTCGACTTCAGTGGAAACTGGTATCTCTTTGTTGTTGATGTATAATGGATAGCAAGACATTTTCAGCGTAAAAGTAAGTCCTCCATTTTTTACACCAGTCATCGATAAGCTCAAGGTGTTCCTGGATCTTGGAGGTAGCTTGGACAGGAATCGAGTTCGAAGATAGGATTGCAGTGTCGTCCGTGTAGATGGTGATAATAGCGTCAGGGTGTACTGATAGGTCAGAAGTATAAATGATGTGAAGTATAGGACCAAGGATCCTTGCCGTACGCTGCCTATATCTGTTTGTCCTCCGAGAACATTGCCTCACCTCACTCTGAAACCTTACCCTGTCGAAAGTCCGTGCTAAGTATAAGAACGTACCGGGGCAATACTCCTTAGAAACAAAATTATGCTTTTTATAAAGACTTAAAATCAATTCTATCTCCCAAAATCCAGGCATCGAGGATAGACTTATAAAATCGAAACAATATCAAGACCAAAATGTCACAGCATTCAAACGGATTCCTGGCCCAGCTGGCATGATTGTGAACAAGCCCTTTGCTCCTCCAAAAAAAATCTCCTCCATTCCTTCTTGAAAAACTAAGCCCATTTAACCGGCTTCGAATCGGCCAGTCCCGGCTCGCCCACTGTTGGGGCGTGTCGCCGTTAGCTAAACGCCCGAATCGTGACGTGTCCACTGTACCTGCCATCTTCAACACCTCTCCCTCAATGTTTGCCATTACCAATCCTCTTCCGTCCACTTTCACCAGAAACCCTCTCTCTCGGCCTTTTTATTCTCTCTCTTCTCCGCCAACTCTCGAAGCATACACGTTTCCCTGAGACTTGTCCTTTCCAAAGTGAAGAACAACACTCGCTTGTTTGTTTACTGTACAAGGTTTTCTTTATTGGATTAGTAGAGAAAAGTTTTAATTATTTATTTCTTATAAAATTAAAATAAGAATTTAATGCACGCGTCCAAAATCTGGGAAGATATGACCGTACTGATATTAGCGTACACTAGTTCTCGTTTTTCATATTATATTTCCTACTTAGTCTATGATATTAATTTGGAAAAAAATTCTATTTATTTATTAATTAAAAGTCATTATATTTAGAATTAAAAAAGAAGAGATAGTAAGAAAAAGCGACAAAAAGTTTTATAGATATTGAAAATAATATTTAAACATTATTGAGAATCTGTAAGTAAAAATAAGTTGATTGTTGATTCTGAACTACAAAGCTGAGTGTCTAAAAAAATTATGTATTTGTACAACCGACGTTGAGCCCTGATGAAGGTGCAAAAAATACCGCAAGCTTGGCATAGTTTCTACACAACATTCTTTGGACTACAACCCCGATCCAACCAAATATACTGTGAATAGTAGCTGGTCCATAGCCTTTATATTATTTATTAATTAATTAAAGAAAACATGTCGCAGCATACACAGCCAGACACACAAATTGTGCTTGACAATGGGTAATAACGTCGAAGTAAACTTACTTATTTGGGAGGTAACAAAAAACGGTTTTTTTATCATAAGGGTTGACTGGCTGCTGTAAAATCTTTTTATTTTTATCTCTTTTGTTTTTTCTTGGCTCAACTTCTTAGCCCTTCTTAGCTTAAAGATAACTCTTTTCGGCTCAAACAGATCCTAAAACTTCTTGTCCCACTTCTTCGTCCTAATTCGTTTTAATGCTGTAGTTGGTTCGTTTCCGATCTTTTTGAACTGCATATCCGATTTTATTATCTGCTCAGACGCGTTTGTGCTTCTCGTTACCTTCATCGACAGACAGTTGATGATGGCGAAAAGCGTATTCTAGTCGAAAAGGCAAATCCAACGAGGTAAGGTTGGGCAAATCGATATGATCGGAATCGTTAGGCGTTGACAAGGCTCTCATCACTGTAAGGTAAAGGTCTCGGGTTCGAATCCGCCCGCCCTGCATTCGAACTCGACATATTTACTAATGTTTTTTTTTTTTCAAAAACATCCCCCCTCCCGAAGGTTCATATAACCTCGTAGGTGAAATACCACCGGTAAAAAAAACGATAATAATAATAATTTCTAGTGGGAACAAAGTTTAAAACACAATTACCTTATGCATAAAATTTCCTGTTTTAAAATTTTAATTCGACATGCTTGAAAAGTTATTTTTCTAGCTTGAACACGTCATATTTTCTAAGTATCTTTTATTTGCTCGCGTACTCCTGTTTTTTTTTTGTTGTGCAAATTCAAATTCAAACCCTGCCAAAATGATTTCTGTTGAACCAACCGAAAAAAAAGTCGAGTAGGAAACTTTGAATAAAAGCGTATAAATTTGAATAGAAACATACAAAATACGATGTTCGAAATATTCAGACGGCAGTTGAAAACCGTTCCAACTATCCAGTCTGCATATAGATCCGTGAGATGGATAAAGTTTAAGAGCAAAACCGGATCGATAGGACGTTGGAGGGTTCATGCACTCGCATCCACCCACACCCAACTTCACAATTCGGTCAAGTACATCTTCAGTCAAAACGTTTATCCACGCTCAGCATGAATACATAACACTCATTACAATTTATGATAAGATTATTTTCGTATGATGGATGTGGTTGGACTTGCAATATTTCATGTCACTCTGACAGGTTTAAGTTTAGTTTTGTTTTAAATTGTACCAGAGCGTGTCATATAAATCATATTTTTTTGTTGATATGTACAACTAAAAGCTATTCGAATGTGTTTTAAATCATGCGAGATCAAGAGGAAAATAGTACGAAAGCTTTAGTATTCTTGCCGGAAGGTGATACTAAAATGGAATCAACCTCGCGAAACAATTCGATATCGGCGTAAAAGTACGGAAGTCAATGGGAGGACAGCTATTCCTGGACAGCCCATTATAGTAAAGAACACAAAATGCGGAGTACGGGATGCCGGTCCATTTTTAGAACATGTAACTCCCTTTGGTTTGTGGTTCTCGTAAGCGAACGGTTGAACTTGAAAGGAAAGATGTTCCGGATGTACGAAATGTCGAACCGGCTTGAAATAAATACGCCTCGTTTGACGGAAAGGGTCAGTATGTTTTACCTAAAAAAAAGGAGAAAACATTCATTTTTATTGGTGTGTATTGAAGACGGTTGTGGAACAAAGGCTACTACTGATCCATCGGTAAATCTTTCTCCATCGTCGTCCCCTTCGGTAATAATAAATAATCGGATTTGGCTTTTTATTAGTTTTGTGTTCTTTTATGATCGTGTACTATTGAATTCTAAGAATATATGAACTGGTTGAAAATAGGCTTTTCAATTTATCTGGGTATTTTTTGTTTTAAGATTACTGAAGTAGTGTTTATAAGGTAAACAATGTGACCAGTGGTCATTCGCGATAAACGTTCCCCTAGTAAACTTAAAAATAACGACCATTCAATTCAGAACGGGGAACAAAATTGTCAAATTATTCTCTTGTAAATTTTATAGAATGATCCAATGGATGAAATCAAATTGGCACTATTCGTAAATTGAGACAGTAAAATGTAAGCTCATGTAAATATTTTTTATAGCGTTCTTTATTTTTATAGAACACAATTAAAATTATAGTTTTCAATTAATTAAGCTTTTGGTTGAGTTAAAAAGTCAGGGTCACAAGCGGGATTCGAACCCACGACCTTCGGCTAAATACGCCGCTGTTCTACCACTTGAGCTGTCGTGGGAAATTGATGGAGGAAAGGAAAAAACCGTGGCTGATGGATTGGTGAGGTGGAAAATTTAAAAATAAAATTTAAGGATATATATATATATATATATATATATATATAATACACATCTCTGCTATGTCGGGAACGTCT
>CM077100.1:8005495-8041589 GCA_039619505.1 Cimex hemipterus
ATTGGCTTAGGATTCACCTTTAAAACTATTTTAAAAAATGTGACAGAGGCGAATAATGTTGGTCGTCACACATTCATGAGACATTAATCACTTATTTTATCGATTTTTTTAAAACACTGTTACTCAGTTTGACTTAGGGATGTTCAAAAAACGTGATGAGAGATGGGCAGTAATAGTTGGTCGTCACACATTCACTTAGTTTGGTTTAGAATCATCCTTTAAAAATTACAAATAACATTGCGCGACAGACGGCTAATAATGTTGGTCGTCACTGTTTGTTGACGATTGACAAAATATACATAGATTTTTTTATACCCTCCCACCCACTTTGGCTTTATTAGCTGTTAAAAAATGACGAAAAATGTGTGACTATAGAAGGCAAAATAGCGGTCGTCACACAGCCATGACAACATTGAAAGTCGTTTTAAGAAATTTAAAAAACTCAAAATTTCCCATCAGTTTGACGTAGAATAAGCCGTTAAATATGAATAAGTAATCCCACAATGTGTGACGACTTAGACTTGCCACAAGTTGGTCGATTACACATCATGGTAAAATTCTATTCTATTTTATGGATTTTTTTTTTAAATAAATGCCTCCTGATGTTTGAACAAGTTGTGAGATAAGACAAAAATTCTAAAAATGTGTATCACGATCTATACAGTGACTTTTTGTCGTCATACATTCAACAAGAATAGACTAGAAAATGAGATCGTTATACTTAACAATTCATAATATATGTATCATGTATAATTGATTGATACCTAATAACCTTATACTAAACGGGAAATAGAGTTGGTTGTCACACGTTGTTGCCAAAATTGAATGAAAAAGTCGATTTTTTAGAATTTTATTTTACAGAATGCCAGGGTAGTTCTACCCTAGAATAATGTGTTGAAAAAAAAGTATGACTACAAATGATGGTTGTGAGTGTTTTCACTCAATGAACCAAATCAGAACGGAGAAGCAAGCGCCGCTTTGGACGCGGGATGAAGGGAAGAAGAAAGAAAAACGAACACGCTGTCCTGGGATGAGCAGAAAGCCCTATAGGGAGGCACTCCAACTAGCAGGCTGCAGCAAATTGGCAGCTTATGAAACATTAAAGCAGAGGAAATACATCGTCAGGTTGCGTTCCACCATCACGTCTCAACTGCTTAAGTTCCTTATCTCCATTATTGTATCCAGCCTGTGAATAGACAACCATCATAAAAAGCCAGATCACCATCTCCTCTCTTGGGCACCTAGCATCATTGCCTTTACGTCCAGAAGGCGTGGTAACCTCTCTAAAGTACAAGCTGTACTCCTGTCGGCCTAGGGTTGGCATGGGCGGGGGTGCCTTAGCAGAGTCACACGACGGCCAGTGCACTAGATTCTGTTTGCACAGACGGGGGAGGGTGTATGGCCATTTGTACCACGGAATAACTGAAAAGATCCAAAATCAGCCCTTCGTGGTAGCACGTGGTGACGCCCCTGGCGGGAACTTAGACAGAGACTGTTTTCTGCTTGTGACCTTCGTGAAGGTTGCATATGGTCAGCCACGGAGACGGTCGGCCGGACGACAGCGTATAGGTGTTGAGCACGCTATGATTATGCTGAATAGCCGCTCGAGCGTGAGTAAGCGAACGGAAACGGGTAGTGAATCGGTTTCTCTGACTCGAGTATGCTTTGCATTGTTGTGCGTATGACCGGCGTGGTGCTCTTGGGAAGGCTGAGACTAAGTCGTCCCTCGAAAGCGGTGCTCATCTAGGGTGTGGTTAGGAATTCCACTTTAAACAAAACCGCGGCCGGGGCGGATCCGGTAGTTTCTCCACTAGGGAAGCCCCTATACTCTGGGAGATAGAATGGCCTTCACTATCTAGGGAATACCCTGGAGAACAGACTGATATATTTCGGCTTGTTAGCCCTTTGCGTGCGACCCGATGCACAATGCGGGCCCGACCATTCGGAGTGGACAAGCGGAGAGCGAGGTTGTCTTGGCCCTTAGGAGCTGGGGTTGCCTTTACATCAATGCTGCGTTGGTAACAGCATTCCGTCATATGCTTAGGTGCGTCAGCTCTCATCTTGAAAATCAAAACTTCAGATAAGGCCAAATACGCCAGGTGCGGACGTTAAAGATCCTCTTGTCTTGTGACGAAGAGTTCTCGGGAACCTCATATCTAGAAGCCAGCCGACGGTTGCGGATGTCGATGAGCTGGATAGCTGTGGATGGATGGATGGGTACCAGGGACTGAGCACTGCAGCTGTACAGCTTATTGTACTATACCCCGGCTCCATTTTTGGGGGAGGGCTCACAACACAAAGCGAACTTGGGCCCCCGTTGTACCAGTGTTCTTCCATCGAAGAAACTCATTTTTGAAGGGGGTTGGGACCAGGTTCAGGGTCGCTGAGACCCGGTCCCGCCCCTTCCATTGATGAGTGCCGTGTCAATTTCTTTTAATTGCGGCCACCGGTCCCCTTAGGCGTCAGAAAAATTCCAGAGGCGACGGTGGGAATCGAACCCACGACCGCGGGGTCTACTAGCCGAGAGTCTGACGCCCTAACCACTCGGCTACCGCGGCCCCCTATATATATAGATAGCTGTAGTAGTCGGGCAGTTTCCTAGTCCGCTGTCGAATGAGCTATGAGTCCTAGTGTGAGCTGTCAAGAATACCTTGTTGTTTGTGGCTTTTGATGGCTACTCCCTCTATCAGTTAATGATCAATGTCGGAACCCGTTGATCCCTACTTAATAGAGGGATGCTATTTGGCACACTGATGGCACATTGGCCAAACATAGGTCACGTCTGGTAGAAACTTTAGTATGCCAAAGAAACCAAAAGCAGTTGCCACATAAGTAATTAAATGTGTTGTGTGATATGTATAATAATGTTTTTTTGATATTTTATGTGGGATAAGGCAGGAATAAGTACAACACAATTCTCATTTTATTTCAATGAGGAAACTGGTTCCATGCCGCCCTTCTGTCTCGTTTCCATTTACACATGATTATATTTATACTCATTTTCTATCACAATCGCTGTACTTTAAGGTTTATTTTAAAGCTAGTAAAGTCATAGAAAATAACATTTTTCAAAAATAGCAATAAAAATGCTAGTACTTCGGGGTTTTCATTTCTTTTGGGTGAATCAAAGCGGCCATTTTTGCCCAGCATTTGGCTTGAAAATACTAAAAACATAGAATGTCGTTTTATGTCCCAGATTGTTTTTTTTTCTTCTTAAACGTCTGAAATACACGCAAAAAATGTACAAAAGATTTTTTTATTCTCACATGGCTTAGAGTCACGTTGGCGTAGGTTTATGTAAGAAAATAAACGGACTTGCTTTTGACCGTTTTGAAAAGGCGTTGGAACGTTTTCATATAACAAATAAACTGTGAACCCGGCCATCACGGCTGGGAATTGACAGTGACAGGTGTTTTAACTTTCCTGCGCCCCTATTTACAACTTTACGCCATCTCCAGAATTTCGGTAGCTATCGATAAAAAAAAGTCCGGTTATAGTTTTAATTAAAGTCAATTACAATTAAATTGCAGTCTATTGGGGGACGTTCGAAGGAGGAAGTCCACATATTCTGTTGGATTTCGCTCAAGAGGTTCACAGTCGGAAATTTGATCCGAGAAAGCTGGAAAGGTTTCGAGGAAATGTTTATGAACTAATAAGAGCGGCTGTAAAACAGAACATTTTTGGACATTCTTATTAGAGCAAGTGAAAGAGAGAGGGGGGTAGAGAGTGTCTTACTGAAACATAAATAGCGAGAGGTAGAGGAAGAGAGATACATGGAGACAGTGACAGAAAGACAGACAAAGCGAGAGATAAAGAAAGAGGGACAGAAAGAGTGAGGGATATGGAAAGCGAATTCGAAGAAAATAATAGAATGGGAGAGAGAGACAAAAAACAAACAGAGCGAAATATAGAGAAAGAGACAGAAAGAGTTAGGGATAGGGAAAGCGAATTCGAAGAAAATAATAGAATGGGAGAGAGAGACAAAAAACAAACAGAGCGAGATATAGAGAAAGAGACAGAAAGAGTTAGGGATAGGGAAAGCGAATTCGAAGAAAATAATCTTGAGAGGGAAGGATCGAGTGAGAGAGAGGGGACAAAGGGAAGAGAGAGAGAGAGATTGACACTGAAGTACAGGCGAAAGTCAAGTAATAAACAGAAGCCGTAGTTTCAGGAACCTTCTCAATGTGAGATTGCTGTGATAATAATTTATCAACTTTCCTTATGTTGGGAAAATGATAAATGCTCGTCCGGATACCACGAAACACAGAATGATTTGCGATTTTGGCCAGCTTATCGCGCGGATTAATTAAATTAATAAATTCATTTATTTAGTGATCTGATTGACCAAATTATTTCTTTAAATTAATTCATCTTTTTATGCAAGGTTTTGGTTGAAATGAAGGAGTTATTGTCACGAGCGGGATTCGAACGCACGACCTTCGGAGAGCGGCGAATCCCGCTCGTGACATTAACTTTTTCATTTCAACCAGATTAGTTAATAAATAAATAAATTAGATTATTAGCCATTTTGTAACTCGTAGCTTTATTCACTCAATAACTGACATAGCGAACTTGTTTATGTTGTTCAAAATGTTTCAGATTATTTTAATTTCAATTCAAACAGACTTTAGTTCAAAACACACTTTACAGAAAGGTTAATTTCATCCTTGAAATCCGAAGCAATGTTTCTTCTGTTAACATTCACAACCCTTCCGCGCAATCTAAAATTAATCTGTGTGCCAAGGAATGTTTGGAACGTATTCGTCTTGTAATCAGGCTTCCGGCTTTCTACCAATGAGTTATGAACATTTCCCTTTTGAACTTTGCGCATGTTAAGGATCGATCGTTGGAAAAAAAATATATATATGGAACCCAGTGAGTGAAAAATGCTTAACATTGAAAATTTCTGTTCAAAGTATATAAAAACAATTTACCGGATTGAAAGAACCCTTACTCCTAGCCTACTAATCAATTTGATCGCTAGAGTGGTCAAGGATAGAATCTCATATACGGAAAAAGCGGTAAATTGGTATTGAAACGGGATCATAAGGAAAATTTTGGAACTGAGGAAAAGAAGATCGGCTGGGATAAAAAAAGGATATGATATCCTGTTTATCGTCCCCCTCCCTCTTACGACCCTGAAATGCCACGTCCTTTGAACTTTGCCAAGGAAATTATTGAAGACACGGTTTAAAAACCAATTCCTCCTTTATTGGAATTTAGAACCCCCGACCATGCCGCTGGAAAATTTTATTAAATTGAAAATACAGGAAGAATCTATCTATCTTAGTATCAAGGAACAGTACATTTTTTAAAAGAGACACTGAATTTAGGACAATTAGAAACTCACGCTTTCATTTAATAACAATAACAATTATTATTATTATTATCAGTACTTTACTTGACATTGATTTAAGCTGCTTTAAACACAGAATGGAGATTATGTACAAGCATAAATACGTATTTGATTTTGACAGACGTCAAAGGAATTTCCTTCAGAGCGAAACCACCGAAAATTTGTGTGTTGTTCGATTTCTATTATACCATTTTTTCCTCAATTTTATCTTTGAATACAAACAGCAAATCAAATATTGCTAATTTATTGGTTTCAGTTCCATTTTATAATTACTAATTTTTGAAGGCGAGATTTAAGATTAAAAAAAGGCAATGCCACGGATGGGATACAAACCAACAAACTAACCTGACGCTCTAACTTCCTGAGCAACCGTGGGTTCGAATCCCACCCGTGACATTAACTTTTTATATCAAATTTTCAAGTTATGAAATCCACGGCCATCTCTTGGAATTGTTCCATTCTCATCTGACTGAAGACAAGCTGGTAAATAATTTTAATCTCCAAAAAATATTATGTCTCCTCTGTTCCTTCTGTTCCTCAAGGTTCACTTCCTAGCTCTTGTTTATTTAAACACTAAAACCTCTCGTTTATTGCATATTCATTTATCACTCTTTGTTTAAGATGTCAAAACCTTCCGCTCTATAGAATCCATTGGTGATTATTCTTTAGAAAATCATCTAAGCAGTCTTGAATACTGGAGAAACCTATCGGGGTGGCCGGATTGTTGAAGCGTCTCCTCTTGGAAACCCGGCACGCCCCATGGAATTCCAATTGGTAAATAATATACAAAGAGTTATTGTAATGCGGTATAACCCCCCTAACATTAAAGACTCTTACGGGGCATCATATTGTACGATAGGTTGAACCAAAAGGGTGTGAGACCTAGCGAATTTTGACCAAATGAGACAAGGATAAAAAAAGGCGGCCACAAGACCTTCTGCACCTCGACCTGAGAAGATTATTGTGCTACCCTGCTTTCTTTATAACTCGCTGGCTTATTTCAGGTTATTAACCTTCAACAGCATTGACAGCGGTTCCTTGCTGCAGGATCTTGCTTGTGGTTGTTCCTATCCTAGTAGCAAGAACCTGCACCTACATAGACCTTGACAGAAACACAAAATGGTCTTCTCCCCTTTCTGGCAGTATCTGCACAGTGTTTCTTCTGTCTGTACTCCTATCCGGTGCATATGCTTTCTTCCGCAGTGCCCCATCGGGAGTATAGCCAGAAACCTGGTTCGATTGCGGTTGATATTAAATAGTAAATTCCTTTGTATATTTTGCAGATGGCCTTTCTATGAATCCCTTTGCGTGCCTCATGTCTATGGTATTGTACCACCAGGTTTTGAAGAGACTTGTTCACCCCCCTCTTTGGCTTGAACACCTATATACCGTCACGACGTGTATTGGGCAATAAAAAGAGAATTTCACGAATACTAGGTTTGGTGAATGAAAAAGTCACATATCTGGGATCGAAGTTTCGGTGGCTCAGGAGGTTAGGCCGTCGGGGCGCAGTTCGGAAGATCTTGAGTTCGAATCACATCTACGACATTGCTTTTTTGTAAATCTCAAACCCTTGTTTTTCAAAACTAGTAACAACAGCAAATGAACAAGTACTTTCAAAATTTAATTCATTTATTTTTTTACCCTGCCAGCCCATTGCCGCTTTCCTGATTGTTGGAGAGCTATGATTTCTGATGGAAACTGTGGGACTTCGTAATTCATTTGTACATTTATTATAATAAATCCATTCCAACTAATACCAATTTCGTTTTGGTGGTACTACCCTCATTTGGGCTAATAAACCCAGCAATAGAAAAAGGTAACTTTTAATATAATTAAATTTAATAATTAGAACGAATTGGCGAGACTCTATAGTAGTTTGTTATGACAAGGGTATTTAACCCACCATCACTATATAATAATATGTGACTAACCAACTTTGGTGTGTCAGTGGGATAATCGATTTCCGTCACACGTAATTTAAATATTCAAGCAAATATGAAATGAACTATGAAATTCTCATCAAATGCTTCAGAATTTTTGTGAGATTCATGGATACGTCACAGTATGGCTGAGAGAGAGAGAGAGAGAGAGAGAGAGAGAGATATTTTTAGAAAGAGTACTCATGATTCCTGGAGGCTATTAAAGAAGCACTCCCTCCCTCCATTCAAGCTAATAAATTATATTTGATTTCTCGTGGCAAATTGTCTGATATAATAATATATTAATTATACTAAATTATTCCATAACCTTACTGTATTATAAATTATATCACTATTTTCGTGGTCCGCTCGACCAATTAATATATCAGAATTAATTACGGTTTTTAGTTGAGATGAAAAAAAGTTAATGGCACGAGAGGGATTCGAACCCTCGACCTACGGCTAGATACGCCCTGCACTACCGCCTGAGCTATCGTGACCTCGATTGAAATATGGCAAAAGAAGGGAAAACTCGTAAGGTGAGGTTGAGATGGAGAGTTGATGTCCGAGTGGATCGAGGTCACGATATCTCAGGTGGTAGAACAGCGGCGCATCTAGTCGAAGGTCGTGGGTTCGAACCCCTCTCGTGCCATTAACTTTTTTTCATCTCAACTAAAAACCGTAATTAATTGTGATGTATTATAAATATTAGAGTTAGCACATTTGATCAATTAACCTATTTCAGGTGCACCTAGAAAAACGAACGGTAATGAATAATAATAATAATGTGTTCAATTTGTCTTTATCGAGAAACGTTAGCAAGTAATAACTCTTAATTCCGTTTAAATTTGAAAGCGTATATAAAGAGGAACACAAAAAACTGCTCGTATTTTCTCCCGGCACCCAGCCCTATGTAATATTCATGAAAACATTTCAACAAAAGTTTTCGGACCAACATTTAATTTCGTTTCGAGAATTTCATGATCAAAATCCTACTCTAAGCATATCCGAGGGAATCGAGCTTTTAAGGGGTAACCAAATACCAGGCTTGCACGACGGCAAAGCGTTGCGTTACCTTAAATCCTTTTCACATCCTTTTCACAATGGATTCCGCAACGATGCTGAAACATTCCAGGAAGCACCTTAACTAAATATATTTTATTTCTTTATTTTACAACAGCGTACAAAATGCAACAAGAAAATGGTATTACAAGGATGTGCATATACAGAATTTTTTATGGGCATTTATATGCCCGGCACCGTCCAGTGAATGTAAGATTGGTCTTTTGGCATGAAGTAAACAGCAGACCGAAGAGTTGCCCAAGTTTAGACCATTTACCCATTCAGAAAACACATTTCCACTGTATTCATGGATACAGAAATATCTTTTTGTTTAGATTCCCTCTGTCGTGCGCGGATTGATTTGATCAGCAAATAATTTAATCGTTATATATCATACCATTATTGTCTTTGGTTAGTCTGCCAAACGCGTTTCCTCATTTCGCCTTCTTCAGCATGTCTGTGTTCCGGGACCATTTTACTGAAATAAACAAACAATTTCTTATTTCTTCAGAGTCAGTTTTGTAGAGGGTAGCATAGGTTTACAGATTGTTGTCTCAGCCTCCTCTAGGCATAATCGACATTGGTCATCTGCCAACAATAGTGTCCAATTTGGTGAGTGCTCTGATCTGAAAGCAGATCCAAAAAGTTAACTCGCGTTACTGAGATGAACCGCTCTGAAAAAAGGAGAAGTTTCCTTCCACTCCGAAACCAACTCTTCAGAGGTCGATTTTGCATTTTATCTTTACCACCAGTCCGTAACTTGACGATTCCCCGTTTCATTGACGGACTGACGACATGGCTGTTGTGCGGTTGCTCAAGGCAAATAATAATAACTTTTCACCCCTTTGCATCTCTGATCCAGCGGCTCTCAGCTTCTAATTCGCCTCCAGGTTGTAGTGGTCATCAGTCCTGTCGTAACTAGCGTCCCAAAATAAAGCATTCATGGACCTTTACATAATATAATACGGCTGGCATTTCTATTCTCCCAACAAACCTCTCCTCTACCTTTCTATTTTGATTTATAACAGTTAATAATTATGAAAATATTAGGGGGATTCAGGATATTTGTTAGATGTTAACTCGGGTTAATAAGACTTGAATAGAAAAAGGTCCAGTAACTTCGTAAACGCCCCCTTCTTTTCTTAGCATGTTAAATGTTAATTTTTCCGCAATGCATGTGCGAGGCGATTGGTAGAACCAAAAATAAAGCCATAACAGTCCTTGAAAGCTTTTTGTTGTTTGTTATGGCTTTGTTTTGTGCCAAGGTGCCAGGAGTAGTTAAAAAGGAAAATATCATCTATGCGCTCGAAAAGTAATAACAAGTGACACGCCTCAATTCGTGCCGTCATAACTAACCTGTATTCTAACAGCCTACCAGTTTATTGGATAGGGGATGTATCTATTATGAATGAGAGTGTAAGGTCAGGTCAGAAATTAACAAAAGATATGTATTGGTCTGATTTAATTAATGCGCATTTAAGAATAAAAAACAACTAATTACAGCCACAAACAAAAAACAGCTGTTAAATTCATGGCTGCCATGTTGGTAACCTACGCCCTAACGGATAGCAATGTTACTATACCTTCGATGTAACATCTAACTTTCATTAGGTTTCGTGATCCTCTTGACCAAATAAATTCCTTTCAATTAAGTAATCTTTAATTAAGGTTTTGGCTGAGATAAAAAAGTCAGTGCGGGATTCGAACGTGCCACCTTCGGGTAAATACGCCGCTGCTCTACCACTCGAGCTATCGTGACCTCGAACCACTCGGAAACAACTTCCCATCTCTACCGAAATTCAAAAGTAACCACCGTGTACTTTTGAAAATTATACAAACGCGTGGAGCAAGTGTTTCGCGTTTAGAGCGAGTGTCCTCCTTCCTGAAGCGTACAATGGTTTCGAATCCTTTATAGGACATGGCAAAATCGTTCAATTAATTGTAGCATCTGTAAACGTTAAGGTACATATCCACCCTATACTTAATCATCAGAGTGTCTTTTGAGGCTGACTAAGATCAGATTACTTCGATTGTGGGAGGGCGCAAGGCAGTGCGCTTGGACCAATCTTCTTTAAAAACTTTTCTTCATATACCGCATATGTTCCGACTACACCTACAACTCTCCCAGATACAGCCGTACTATCCTCTGACAAGCTTCAGTTCCTTCAGACGGTATGAATAGATGTATCACATGTATAGAAGACTGGTCTGACGGTATTAATTTTATATAGTGATGAGGCTCGCGAGCTGTTCAAAAGAGTTAAATCGCATTAGGATGAACCGCTCTGAAAAAAAGAACGGTAGCTCTGATAGTAACCTTTCAGCGATCGCCGTTTAATTTGAATTTTGTATTTACCACCACTCACTAACTTGACAAGTGATTTCACCCCATTTGCCCCTCCAGTCACTCTCACCGCTTTTCGCTCCAGTCGCTCTCCCCTTGACTAATTCACCTAATGCTAGGTCGTCAGGAGTCACCTTTGTGCGTTCCCTTTACTTGAAATTTCAATGTTCAAGAAAACCGAATGTTTACGGTTCAGCTCTGTGAGTTTTAAAAATTTGTGTTCTTTTTATTTTAAGGCCAATATACATGTTTATTTCCAATATATATGGGACTAATTTTATTGGTTTATACATTGACAGGCAAAAATTCCACCTGCTTGTAATATAGCTTGATTTGTATGTATTTTTATGTATTAATCAAAGTTTCATGTTTTTAACGTTTATTAATTAAATCTTTGTTTAAAATAGTTTAAAAAATGTAAACTGCTAAGGAACAAAGACGAACAGATAAAATTCGTTTTAGATTTTTCATTAAAATTTCAATATCACGTATTTCTTCCTCTTGACTTAATTATATCTCTAAGACGCCTCGGCATATAGTCGGGAAATGTCTGGAAATTTTTGGAGGACCATTGGACCATTTTGGAGGTTAGCCCATTTTTTCACGAAGAAACCTTTCAATTTCGTGGAGTATATGACGAAGTGATGGATGCTCTTATTCGTCTTTTGAGGTTATCCCATAAATGTTCGATGTGTTTCATGTCTGAAAGGGCTGGCCAGGCTAAAATGTTATGATCTTATCCTGTTGAAGGTACGGAATATGGACGGGCGTTATCGTGCATAGGAATAGGATTGTCACTGATTTAATCGAGAATAGGCAACGCATGATGTTCCAAAATTTCATCCACATAGCGAGTAGCCGTCAAACATTCTCCACGAACGACAACCAACACTGTGCGACTCTACATTGAAACTCCTGCTCACACCATCACTGAGGTTTGTTGAAAAGGTCGGCTCTGGGAAAAATTACAAGCTTTTTACCTTTCACATTCCTTTCACACTCTTAAACGTCCATCTGGAGATCGTAAATAAAATCTACACTCATCTGTAAAATTACAGACCAATCGTCCAAAGGATCAATGGCTGTGTTCTCTAGCAAATGCGACCCGTGCAACTCTGCCTGTTCTGGTCAATTCTAGACCTCTTATGGAGTGAGGGGGCCATCAGTCCATTCTGATTTCATCTTCTTCGAGCAGTGCGTTCAAAAACTTGGACATATGGAACTTCCTGGAGCTGATTTATTGCTTGAACGACAGTAAGGTGCAGGTTTCGCAAAATTCTCAAAGTCAAAAAACGGTCATCCTGAGGTTATGTTACCCTACCTCGTCCAGAACAGGGTACAGATCTGGTAGGACATAAGACCCAGTTTCTCAAAAACGTCTAACGGCGTATCGTAGGATTTCTTAGGGTAATCCGATGACAATAGCCGCATACCTGATGGAAAGTCCATCATCAATAAGCGCCACACCACGCGCAACATCCTCAGCACGATGTGACATTTTCAAGTTAATAAATTGATATTAAGAAAACAAAGATGAAAACTAAACTGTTTATTTGAATGAACATTTTAAATTCCGTAAAAATTAAACATTGAAAAATCTTTTTTCCATGTTTTGGATTAAGGATTAAGAGTGTTTACCTCTAATTGATAATTCCAATTTAAAACATAGCATAAACAAATATTTATCGAACAAACATTGAGAGAAATTAAGGGCAGAATTTTGTTTTAATGAGTTAACGAGAAAATGTAAAAAATCAATTGGGTGGAATTGCCTGTCTGTATATTTTGATTTTTGTTTTGTATACTTCTTCACGAGAAAAAAGTAATAAAATTACAGTGTTACGTGTATTGCCGGATCTCAATCTTCTTCTCTTAATTTTTGATTTTTTTATTGATTGACATATATTGTTAGCAATAATAGAAAAATATTGAACAGTTCGTCATTTCTTTCATATGACGACCATGTAATTCAAACAAACAACCTTTACGATTGGCACGCCGAAATTCGAAAAAGCCGCCCAAATTTACGCTGGATTACGGGTTAGATCAATTTGTCGAGCACGAGAGGTGATCCGTGAAAAAGACCTGATTCATTTCACAAATTGATCGGTTTTGGTTTTAGTGTTTTTTCACGTATCTACTGCCCATATTTACCGGCAGATAGAATACTTTCGCTCCTTTTTTTCGGTAGCCTGGTTTCTAGTAACCAGGTACTTTATTTCCATTCACGACAATTTATTATCTTTTGATTTGACCTAATTGTGTCGATGAGATGACTTCGCCAAAAGCGTGGTCATCCATTTTGCATCAGTTCAACCCTTCTTCGATATATTGTTACATCGGCCAAAGATCCGTAGCTCACATGTTCATGTGGCATGTTTCTGTCAGCATTCGTGGTTAAAACTATAAAATAAATCAAGTTTATAAAATTAGTCGGGCAATTGCTTTATACACGCACTATAATCATTCTATTACGATCAAGTCCTTTATTTATCTCTCTTTAATTTGCATACAATGATTTATTTAAATTTACATTGATCAATTCTATTTTTGATTATGGGTAATTAACCTAGGAACCTAAAAACTGAATTAATACATTTGCAATAAATTACACAATTTCAGGTTTAAGATTCAGATGCTACTGGGCAGATGTAAATGTAATATCTCGGGTTTTTTGTTCAGCTCAAAATGTCATCATTGTCGGAACATGGTCATTAGGTTCGTGGTGTATTGCCCGTTTTTGTTGATAGCCAGTCATCTTTGAGTTTAATCATGACATATTTCCAAAACCTTTTCACGTCCGGCAATACCGTTTTTGCCTGCTGTGTCAGATAGTAGTCTTAGGTCACGTGGGATGTTCTTTGCTTTATCACCAAAATATGTGATCTTGAGTTAACGGTTTTTGTTGGCTAATTTTTTCCCTGTCGACGTGTTATAGGTTGGCGTAAGAATTTCTGGCGGAAAAAGTATCCAGAGCAGATTCAGCAGCATCGACAGTGGCTGCGTTGTAAATGTTGCGCAGATCACCTGCAAAAGCCTTGCGGTCTTGGCAGTCAGCATAGCGCTCTGTTTTCAATATATTCGGTTTTAGAGTGGATGCTGGGTGTTGGTCTGCGGATCGGTGAACTCATGCTGAAACGGTACGTGGTCAGTATGGTATTCTGTTTTTTTTTTCGGACAGAGAAAACTTTCAATCTTTTAAAATGAATGTTATTAACCAAATCATCTTATAATCCGAACACCATGCCTGGTGGATTTGGCTATGCTTGAGTTCAAAGATTTCCTCCACGTACCAACGAAATACGATTCATTGCGTCAAAAAATATAAAAAATGAAAAAAGCAAACACAACATACGTTTTAAACACCCTTTAAACCCTTAAATCGAAATTTTGATCGCAACAAAAAATAAATATTTTTGGGCTGGATTAGGGGCAGTTTTTTCCCATGGCAGCTGTTCCACTTCGAACAAATTATACCTTCCTTGGATTTCATTTAAATTCGACATCATTACAACAGTATAAAAATCTAATTTTTCCGGAAAAGACAACACCGGTTCACCTTTATATCATTATAAATAAGAAAAATAAGGATGGAACAAAATCCATCCAACATCCAGCGCACCTTCCAATGTCAAATATCCTTACTAATTCACTAACCTCACAACTACTTCAACGTCCTTTTTGTCAACCACCTGATCCGTTCTTGATTCTAAAAGTTTCACCCTGACTTCTCGATCCATCCTAACCCTCTCTAAACCTTTACATCCAGAATACCAAGTCGCCGGTTTCTCATGACATATGGTCTGGCATTAGTTTTAATTATTCAGAAATCGTGAGATGCGGTCTGGTGTGATGTAGGTTTCAGAAAAACATTCTCTTTATTGTGCCAACGCTCGTCAAGGTGAGTGCCCACGCGACACGCAAGAATCGCACAAATGCAAAGAAGACAAACACTGAGCCCTGAAGATGTTCTCAATAAAGTTCGAAACATTGGCACGATAAAGAAAATGTATTTCTGAAACCTACATCACACTAGACTGCATCTCACGATTTCTAAATAATTATCGATTAACGGCCACTAACCACCAGACATTAGTTTTAATGCTGTGACAGTGCGTATTTGTGTAACTTGTACTAATATGTATAGGCTGCAAATAAATAAAAATATTTCCAAAATTATAGAATTAAAAGAAGTTACGCTTTTGTTTCTGGAAACATCCCTTGAAATAAGGATGTTGATTAATCTGTGAAATGTTCAATAATTACCGTGATTATTTAAACCATAGCACACGAGCACCACATGGATAAAGTGTTATTCTCAATAACACCGGGTTTGTTGTGAATGATAACACTGACAAAATTATATCTTTGGTTGGCAGCGAATGTATATTTAATTTGCATCGAAAACGGGGATAGCAGGAAGGGTCGTGTTTTTAGAATTCGACTTGTTGTTGGAAGTTTATCGATAGCAAAAACTTTGGGGCTAATTGTTAATTTCGGAAAAACAGTTATTATGATATCTGAAGTGGCGTAGGGCCGATTTGCCGTGTTTGAGAACAAAATAAACGAGTTAGAATAAAAAGTAATTACTTATAGGAAAAGATTCGCTTGCTGAATAAATTTATTATCAAACTAATTACCCTCTTTCAAACACAGTATATGATCGCGTTTTTAATTTACCATTCACAATAAAATGCTAATAATTCACCTTTTATATACATTTTTTTTATATAAGGTCTCGGTTGAGATGAAAAAGTTAATGTCACGAGTGGGGTTTTGAACTCAGCACCTTCAATTCGCTGCTGCTCTAACTACTTACTTAGTGACTTCGACCCACTCGGACACCAATTTCCCATCTCAACCTACCAACTTTCAAATTTTCCCAATTTTTTTTCAAAAGTCGTGTAAACAGGGTTTGGTTCTCAGAGACTTACGAAATGGCCACGGCCGGTAGATCGTTAAAGCGTAATGTATTTAATAAATAAAACAACTATAACTTCACTAACTGCTCCCCGCGGCCAATTCATAAGCATCTGAGAATCGAACCCTGAGAAGGGGGAAAATTCGAAAGTTTGTAGGTTGAGAAGGGGGTTGGTGTCCGAGTGGATCGAAATCACTAAGTAAGTGGTTAGAGCAGCAGCGAATTGAAGGTGCTGAGTTCAAAACCCCACTCCTGACATTAACTTTTTCATCTCAACCGAGACCTTACATAAAAAGAGAATAATTAATTGAAAGAAGTCAATTGGTCAGCTAGACCGCTAAAACATAATGGCTTGGATATAAAGTGGACTTTTTTATACAACTCACATATTCACGCCAATAAATATATTCACTCTCAATACAGGGACACTAATTACTACTTACAATAAAAAAACCTTGTTTCTCCACGAATCGGAACAGGGGATCCTAAACCAAATTGAGGGCCAATGGGTTACTCATATTAAGCCATCGACCCTCTCACACTACACATTCACGCTAATAAGTACATTCACTCTCAACACATTGAACGCAAAATGAGATATGGGTGTGTACTATGTACAAAAATCGGAACAGGGGTCCCAAGTATTCTCTGCTCGAGAAAAAAATTATCCCGCCGATTTCCGACACGGTCTCTACATGGAGCCAAGGAATGACAGCGTGAAATTAAGTGGGAGACATCGGCAAGCTTTCTCTGAATGTTTACACGAATATACTTTATCAGTATTGTTAAGATGAATTTTTATAGGGGCGTTGGTGACCCGGTTAAGGCGTTGAATGGCGCTCATCACTGTAAGGTAAAGGTCCCGAGTTCGACTCCAGCGGCACTGAATTCGAACCGGATAAAAAACAATAATAATTGTTATTAATTTATCGATTGGTATGCAACTCGTATCTTTTGTTATTATAAAGTAATATTGGTAACAAATGCAAATTAATGGGTTTCCAAGGATCCTATATTGATACCATTAGCTTTGAGTTAAAATTATAAAAGTGTTACCACGAAAAACGTATAAAAATAGCATGATTACAGCCGCGTCCCTTTTGAGGAGTCTCAATGGAATTTGTAGCAATTAATTTGACTGTTTTCCAAATTGTCCGGCACGACTTGATTCGTTTAATTTTGATGTCGAGTGTGAGAACGACAGGTCGCTCCTATTGATTTCGGATTCTTTTTTCTTTTTTTTAATATTCATTATACGTTTGTTGTTGATGTCAAGCCTGGAGTGATCGGAGACCAATTCCAATCTTGAATTGTTAACGGAGCCCATTAGGGTTTTATGTCTATTTTTTGAATGTGTACGCGAGGAGGGGAAAGGCGGATCGATCGCACCCTGCCTTTCTGTACAATTCAAAATTAATAAATAAAACATTTAGCCGACCTAGTTGTTAACTTCGTTTGTAAAGCCTAGAAAATCGGATTTTCAAAACGTCAGAATTCAAAATTTGACAGCAAAGGGGAACAGAATTAACAAGCGTTCACGATGTAAATATGGAATTGTTTACTCAAAACCGAACAAATTGGAAGAGGTAATTGCGATTCAACCATACATATACACAGCATTTTTTTTTTATAATTATGTATAAATTCTATGGTTCCATTGAGTTTGTACTATTTATTCTTCAGCCAATTAATAATTCGAAAAATACCGATATAAAATGATACAAGTTTTTTAACCTTCCCTGATTTAACAATAACTTGCATACCACTCTTTGAATATGGTAAATTAATTACTGAATTAACTAAATATACGTGCGTGTATGTGTGTGTATTGCTTTAACATGTCTGGTCGTATTCATACTACTAGAGTACTCAATATCCCTTTGGTCATGGCTGAACCCACTCCATTCTCGCTAATAACTTACTTTTAATCTCTAGGCGTCACAACCCCACCCCAGTACTCGAAAGTCCTTGGGTCGGGGTTAACTACCCGTTTATTAACTAGATTCATATTATAACGTTAATGTTATAACGAACTGTACAGTATACTGTACCCCAAATCAGGGTTTTGGTAATTTTTGTTTAAGCTTTTTTATCTTGTGGATTTTTCCACTTTATTCTGTTTAATAACTTTGTCTACCATCTGTCTACGTGATCTCAAGTTCCTCTGAATTTTGCTATAAAATATAATATCACTAAGAACTATTTTATATTTCCACTCTTACCCTAATGTATGAGCCGGAGTTCCTGGCCAAACTGGCACATCCGCTTTCTGGTATGATACTCAGATGCCAGACGGGAGAATTACGAGCGACATCAGACACGGACCCGACTTCTTGGAATATATTTCGGCGTAGCAGGGATGACATTAGTAAACGGTACTCGAGCTGGAGAACTGTCAGACTCCGCTCTGTGTCCTTCTCGCCGTGTTATCGGTATCTACTCCGCCATACTTTGATCTTGGTGCTGAGATCGCGGTTTTCACCTCGTCTTCACAGACGGGTCTTAGACGAAGATGTGGCGTGCGCGTTGTGGAGTATGCGTCTACTTCATGGTCGCTCCTACCGTACTGTAGCGTTGACACGGCGGAACTATATGCGATTTAGAAAGGTGGTTGATTTGAGACTATGGTGCTCTCTGCTTACTGATCGGCACCGACTCCCCCGGCGCGGTTATTCTTGACCGTCACAGATCTTATCTTGCTGTAGAGAAATCATGAGCTGGAGCGTATCGTTAAAACGGTGGTTGCTGTCTGGACACGATGTCTGGAGAGAAACGAAAAGGGAGAATAGGCGAGTAACACTCAGCCGTCCCAATCTCCGGACAAAACGATATGGCTCCTGGAGGTTAAAAATACAATAGCCATCAAGATAAAAGAAATTGGCAGCGTCGGTGGGCCGGATTGGAGATGCTTTTGTGGATGGAAGACCCCATTGTGTACCCTTGGAGGAGCAGACTCGTAGATGAAGGGTCATCCTCACCTTAAAGGCTATGCAAACGTTTTGGTTGTGTCCAGCATGCAGAGAAAGGGTGCTCAATGAGTAGTACCTGATTGAAAGGTGCAATTTCTTGACTCCATAAAGAGTACTACCCGATGTAAAATTATTTACGACTTAGGTGTCTAGCTCTCTAATTATTTTAGAAGTTAAAAGTGAATGAATTTACTAGCGTGAATGTATAGCGCGAGAATGCAATTCTAATATTTATTAAACAAAATTATTTATCGCAAAATAAATTTTATTCCATGAAGAAGGCATCAAAGACGCTGAAACATCGTATAAAAGTCTTCTTTATTTTCCTTTAAAACAATTGCATTGAAAATTGACTGTTGTAAAACGTGTCAGCATTCTTCCATTTTAAGGGCTCATTAAAATCTGCTGGTATGCGATGCGAAGTCGAGCGAGTAGAAGCTGAAATCGTAAATAAAGAAGCTCTTACTGAATTTACATGGATCGCTGTGATGATGCCGTGCGTTCCGCACGACGAGCTTGCTGTAATCGCAAATCATTTTATGTTGTCATGCAATCTAGACGAGCTTTGCCGGTTCTTTTCTCTATAAAATTGACGTTGAAACAAGATAAACTTTACATAACGAACTTTGTTAATGTTATTATTACTATTAATTATTATTATTATTTTATTAATTATAATTAATTATTATTAATTGCTTTGAATTAATAACAATAATTATTATTCACAACAATTTTACGCAACAACAATATGAGACCACAAGAATAGCGCCACATTTTATGCTCTGACGATGACCCGAATAAAGGCCGAAACGTCGGCGAAAAAATGAAAAAGGTATTTTTCTAAAGTACCTCATTATTGACCGCTCCTCATGGCTCCAATAAATTATTATTGATGGTTAAACTGTACATTTTTTGACTCTGTGTGATAAATTTTAGTAATTGACTTCCAGAAACTTTATTTTTCATGCAGTGTTAGTTGTTCGCTTACAATCTATTTTAATCTAATTTCCCTTGGAACATGCTCACTGTCAAGGAAATATAGCAACTGATAAATATAAAATACGTTTGGTGTAATTTCGCTGTGTTTACAAATTTTAATATTGGCCGACGTTTTACAGGAAGAATTAGCCGGGCAGGGCGCGATCGATGGTATCGCATCATCCCCGAAAGAAGATTTGGCAGAAAGCCGGCCTCGTTTTCCTCGTTGGGGGCGGCGGGCGGGCGGTGTCTGCGACCGAGGGTAGTGACCACGTGGGCTTTTGCGTGTTTTGCGGAGGATGCGCAAGCTTCGACCTCCTGTTGCCTCCGGACGCCTTCCCTCAGTCCACAGGCCGATTCCATTTGGTTCGCACTCCCCGACCTATCCCAACCCTGAAGAGGTCGAAAACGGCACACAGACACCTACCTCTTCGGGTATGACGAATTGACATGAACGAACACGGCCTTCTTATTGGCTCAATCGATTACGAAACTATTTTAACTTTTTAACTCAAACTTAACCCTCCCTTTTGCCGTTTATTTTGACATCGGTAAGTGGACTTTATCTTTTGTTGCCGTCCATGAGTCTGCTTTTGTGTTTCACACCGATTTCGATTTGTCGTAATGTTCCTTGAACCAAAAATTACTTTAAATTAACAAAAAATTGTATTTAATATTTCAGACGAGTTTAATTTTCGACTGTACAGCAATGAGTTCGAGTTAAGTTTTCTTTATTACTAACGAACATATAAAATAATAATTATGACATTTTCGCGTTTACGGTTTTGATTTTGATAGGCGAAATAAATTTTGACAACTGCGTACACATTTTCTCCTTCGCCAGCGTTTTGGATGAAATAATGTCGAAAGATTTTTCAAACGTAACCCATCAATTTTTCTGAAGGTATGTTTTCACTGTGGTACTAATTAATTCTATGTGGTTATTAATGTTCTTTTTTGTTCTGCATGACAATTGGAGGATGTTGTAAAAACACCCTCCATTAATTTGGTTGACAAACAATCAAAACTTGTACACATTTTCATTTTGTTTAATATATAATTGTTATTTTGTCCGGAAAATAATGAAGGTTTATGGTTTTAAAAGACAAACAATTAAATGAATGATTTTAAACATTTTTTTATTAATTAAAAGACCTTCCATCATTCTCAATATACTTTTCCTAACGTGACGGAAACTTCTGAATACCCTCTGAATAAAATTTTGAGTCTTTGTAAACGCATTTTCTAATTACTTTCGATGAATACATTTTTTATGTTGTAAAACGTCGTCCAGGGGCCTGACAAAATGGCAGTCGGTAGGTGAGAGGACTTCAGAATTGGGAGGTTAAAGCAATCCTGAAAACCAAGCTCCAACATCTTTCGTACCACATTTTCTTGAGGACCGAGCTTTATCGTGGAACAGAATTTTCCGGTTGACAAAGGATAAATGATGCTATTTTCTGGTTCATTGTCGTGACAGCAGTACATTTACGAATTGTAGTACGTTCAGATTCAAGAATCTTGCAAATCAGTCAAAATGAAGCCCATCAAAGGGTGATTATTACTTTTTTATGATCATTTGGGGGCTTTGGAAAGTATGGTGCCAGTGCCAAGTACGTGTGCTGATGTCGTAGAGTATTCATTTTATGCCGCAAGTTACAATTCTATTCAGAGAATGTTAGTTTATGTTTGGGCAAAGAAGTTTTGCACAAGGAACCCAGGTTTCGAGTTTTTTCACCTTTCCAATTGTCTTGACGTAGTCAGCGACGGCGGATTTCCTAACTGAAAGATTCTCCGCAAGTTCTAGAAAGGTTTTTATGGATTTTCGTCAACCCGAGCTCGCAGATCGTCATCATCTAGGGAAGAAATCCTTCCTCGATCTTATTTTTGTCGCCCTATCGAAATTTTTAAACCATCTCTGAACGGTGCTCTCATTCACACGCCATCGCCCCAGACTTCGAGGATGTTTCTGCCCGTTTGGGCACCGTTCCGACCGAGTTTAAACTCGTAAAACTGAGATTTTAGTAAAGACTGAACCCCCAGTAACGAAATGCTACTGAGGTAAACAAAAATTATTATTTGGAAGAAGAATTAAAAGTGTTGATATTCTTACAAAAGAATAAGCCATCAAACGTAATCAGTTTATTTCATAGCGGAGTAATTGAAAGAAAACATGAAATCTGGACTATTTTTCGGATAACCCAATAATTTATAATTGTTTTTACTTTTTTGATTATTATAAATCCATTAGAATTACGTTTTACTTTTGTTTTTCTGTGAAAATTAGGGCATCGCCTAATATCTTAATCACACTCTCAGTCATTATCGAGGAGGTCTTATTTTGGTCAGTATCCAATATATTTTAGATGGTTCTCCAATAAAAATTGAATCAAAACCGAGTACCGATATACACATTTGTTTCATATAGTCTCTTTTTACTCAAGCGTGTTTCGATTTCATGGCATCCTCTGTGAGGAACGCAGACTAGGTTCACGGACTCGCAGACCGAAACCGCCCGTTTACATTTCTCACCCATTTGGACGTAATCTTAATTTCAAAACGCGGCTAACCCTGCGAAATTTATTCCAATTTTTTCCGCATTCCGAAGAAAAAATAAACGCTTAATGTCGTCCGTGGGCGAGGTGAAAATTATTCCGGACAATTGCGTTAAAGAAACTACGCTCTAATTGGTCATTCCTAGGAAATTAAACCTCACGAGAAAAGTAATGTACAGCTTTTTCAATGGGAGGTTTACGTCCGACCACTCCACCACATGTCCCTTGGTGATGGGTCGATACATCGGGACTTAAATTTAGCCCAACAAATTTCAAAAGGCCAGGAAATCGAACGGCAGACTGTGCATGTCCAAACCCTAAAAAACCATGGCGGCTTTCTTTTTCTCTTTCGAATTTAAACGAATACATTGGCATATAAAATTTTCTATAATAATTTCTGTTAGATTACACATGCAAATATCAATCATCTTCCTCTTTAAAATTCGCTCTTGAATATTTCATTCATGATCCACTTATATTTTTAATTGGTTAACCATTGACAAGTCATTTTTTTTCTCTTTAAGCCAGATCAAAAAGGCGAAGAATTAGAGATTAGATTGAGCGTTAGATTGAGATGATCGGCTACTCAACCAAAAAATCCGTTTATCAAATGGGCCAGCAAACCGAGAAACAGCCAGACTACAAGGGTTAGTTGACACAAACGATCCCAATCTTTATCGATTTAATAACACGCTCTTTCACCTCGGTTCTCTTTGATAAATCCTAACTCGTCCACAAGTCATGAGCGGGTTTAGTAGAGAAACGTACGAACCCATTTGTCATGTAAAAGTAATAACGATTCAAACAAATGCAAGAATCAATGAGGAAATAATGACCAATAATCTTTGGTGATATTTACAATGGTTATGGCCCTACTTGTAATAAATTGATCTATCAAAACACTTTTTATCCAGAAAATGACTTTCCGGTCACAACCTACTTAATGGGGCAAGCCGTGAGAATCATTCCTTGAAATTAACAACAAAAATCTACCGGCATATATTTTTTTCATAAGAGATGAACGGACAGAGTCAGATGTAAAGAGAGAGAGAGGATGTTTTTTTTTAAGTGTAACATTGCTATAAATACTACTTTAAAAAACTGAAAAATCTGCACTTTAAGAAATGGACAGTCAATATAGAGCGAAAGAAAATTAATAAAAAGATAAAAAGAAATAAAGGGTGAAGTGTGTCTGTGTGTGTGTGTGTGTGTGTGTGTTTGACATGTACAAAAGAGTAGGCAAGAAGAAATCAAAAGGAACAAACCTAAAGAAGAAAGAGAAATTGAGATGAAAAGAAAGAGAGAATGAGATAAAAGGTTATAAAAGAAAGAAACTGTGTATGTAAGTAAGTGGGAGGGGCGAGAGGGAGGGAGGGAGAGAGAGAGAGAGAGAGAGAGGGACCGGAATTGAGAGGAGAGGAGTGAAAATTTTTATTTTAATAACGGTTAGAAAGAAAAGTGTTAGTGAGAAGAAGGAAGAAAGGAAATGAGAGTGGGTGAGAAAAAAGGGAGGGAGAAATAGAGATAGATAGAGAAAGGAAGAGAGAGCGAAACAAAGCAAGAAAGAGGGAGGGAACGAAGAAATGAGAGACACAGAGAAATGGGGAGAACCGGAGTGAGTGAGTGATAGAGATATAGTGGTAGAAAAACTTAGAGAACATTAAAAAGATATACGACAAATTTATTTTATATTATTATTTTATTTTACATCTTAGAAAAGAAAGAAAAATATTAATAATAATACGATAAGATAATAAGATAATAAGAAGACTGCTTTCTAAAAACAAATGTTCAATCAATAAAAAGAACTAAACGGAGAAGTTCGTGAGTTTGACATGTACAAAGACTAGGCAAGAAGAAATTAAAAGAAAAATGAAACCTAAATGAGAAAGAGAAGTCGAGATAAAAGAGAGGGAGAATGAGATAAAAGGTTCTAAAGGGGAGAAACAGTGTATGTAAGAGGGAGAGAGAGAAAAGAAAGAGAGAGTAGAGAGGAGACTGGAGGATATGTCGTTGTTCTTGTTGGGGGTAACGGAAACAAAACTAGAGAGAAAGGTGTAAAGAAGAAAGAGATAAAGAAAAATGGATAGAAATAGCAGATCATAAAATGGAGGATGAGGGAAGAGAAAGACAGAGATATAAACATGCAGAGAAAAAGAGAGAGGAGGTTAGAACGAGAACGAGAGAGATATATCGAAATATAGAGAAATAGAGAAATAGGTGTAATGAGACCGGGTGAAAGGGAGACAGATATTATGCCGAAACACAATTAATTTTTAGCCATACTAACAACCCCCACGTTGGTTGAACAAGTGGATTAATAAACACGGATTAAGTGGTTTCCGGAATAGGATTCAGTTTCCTACTTCAACGATTACAATTTAGCGTTATTATCATTAATTACAAGTGTTTCACAAAATGGATTGATTTCTATGTCGTATTTTTAAAAAGATATTTTCCCCCAATAAAGTGAAGACAGAATCATTTTATTAAATAGGTACAACTCGGGTTTCTATAGCGCATAAAACATCTTTCACTGTGAATTATTTTTGCTTTTAATGCAATGATATAAATATACCACCTTCTCTGACAGGAAAGCAGGGGATGTTTTTGCTTCTTAAAATACACCCAATACACGACCACTTGTTTACTGTTTTCTACCTAACGAACGAAATCTTAAAGACTGCATTAGGCAATTATTATAGTCGTAATAAACAACCCTGTTAAGTTAACCTGTGTATAACAACTTTTTTTTAGCTGAACAAAACCTTTTTAACTTGGAAATTATGAAAATATTGCGCAACAGGTTTAAAGCCCGCGCATAACAAAGGTTTGTTCAAAAGCTTTGACAAACAGACAAATATTTGTGAGAAAAGCAAGGAGGTTCATGAATGAGAGAAAAATGTTATTAATTTCTAGTTACAGAATGTTGTTTTTTACGACTAGACAAAACAGCACAAGACATTTCGGTCCGTCAGCTGATTTCAGCCGCATTTTATAAACGTCAAGTACTGTTTATATTTGAACATTAACATAAAAAAAATAATTTTTGTTAAATGTATTATTAATTAAATTCATTTATTAAAAACATTCTGAATTTGTGCATTTATATAGTTTTTGCCATCTGTTCCATGCGTTATTTCCATAAACTCTTTTTCACCTCAGATTCCAAAAGCATTTGAAAGTGAAACGTGCCTCCATTTCTGACAGATTGGAGATTCAAGATTGGTTAAATAATACTTAAAATTACTAACTGTATTTGGCCAGAGTAGGATCTGCAAGACCATACAAAGGCGCTGAACCTATACTTGGGATAACAAAAGCAAATACAGAATCCTCCATCACCGAATGGATCAGAACAAAACAAAAAATGAATTGGATAAACTTTATCGGCGTTAGACACTGAAGCAAGAAAGTAAAACTACCCTCACCAAGACTGATAAACTCACAGCTGAAGTTGAAGTGAGCAGACTCGGAGAAGTGCTAGGACTAATAACAATGATCCCATTTGCAGATTATGTAATGTTTAGAAAGAAACAGTCACAGATAGCCGGATACAGCCAAGAACCTATATATACGAGGGATAACAAATACAGAATCCTCCGTCACCGAATGGATTCGAAGCAACAACCACAAAAAGCCGGATACAGCCAAGAACAAACTAGGGATAACAAAAACAAATACAGATTGGATCCGACTAAAACAAAAAGAGATGTAGATAAACTCTAGCAGCGCTAGACACAGTAACTTACGATGAAACAACCCTAACCAAAAATGGCAAAAGCACTGCTGCAATTGGAGAAGGCCAAAATCAAAGAAATGATAGGACTACTAACCGGTCACTGGCATCTGAGAAATATCTACATAGCATGGACATATATAACCATGATTCCATTCGCAGATTATGAAATGGCTAGAAAGAAACAGCCAAGAACCTACATATACTAGGGATAACAAATACAGAATCCTCCGTCAACGAATGGATTCCAATAATACAAAAAGAGAAGTGGATAAACCCTCTCGGTACTAGACACATAAAACGTATACTAGAACAACCAAGACTGGCACGCTTACTGTTGGAGTGGGCCAGACTTAGAGGAGTGCTAGGACTACTAACGGGTCACTGGCGTCCGAGAAAACATCTACACAGCATGGACACATATTACGATGATCATATTTGTAGATGTGGAGGAACAAACATCCGGATACAACAAAAAGAGAAGTGGATAAACTCTCTCGGTACTAGACGGAGAAAACGTATACTAGAGCAACCAAGACTGGCAAACTTACTGCTGAAGTTGAAATGGACCAGACTCAGAGGAATGGTAGGACTATTAACGGGTCATTGGCATATGAGAAAACATCCGCATAGCGTGAGCAAATGATCCCATTTGTAGATTATCTAATGTGGAGGAAGAAATATCATCTTCGAAAGCAAAAAACACCGAGGGATCGAGATCGAAGCAACAACATACAATGACTTAATACTTCTGAGAAGGATTGAATCGATCGCACTGAACTAGGGAACTACAACGGAACAATAATCAACAAGGCTGCAGTGCCTGGGGAATAGAGACCCTCTTCCCAGTATCATTATCACCAACGTCATTATTTATTTATTATAAATAATTATCACTTATATTGTATGTGTTCATTATTTATTTCTTCACAGCGATATAGTTCGAATTTCTGGTAATGTCCGTTGGTTTGGAAATGTTCTCACATACACTTTTTCTCCTTCTGATTTTCTCTATTTTTTTATATCTACTTCACTTCCTTACTCTTTGAATGTAATATTTGATCGAGAAAATTTTCTCACTTTCACACTCACTCTCTCTAATTCATTCTCATAGTGTTCTCTCTCTGTCATTCTCTTTCTTTCTAGGTCTGTGAGCAGTCGTTGGTTGTAGGGTGATCAATTTTGATCACATTCTGCGATTATGTATAATAAAAAGTAAACTTCTGTCATTTATTATGGCTGTGAACATTTGTATAAGCGAATAACGTGGTGTTACATTATTTTTAGACCTAGGATTATAAATGGTATGAATTATACATAGAAACACCAGAAACCAATGCAAACACACACACCTATCCCATTTTTGGTCGTGTATTACTCTCTCCATCTCTCAGTCACACACTTTCTCGCTTTCTGATTCCAATACTCGCTCATTTTTATTTGTTCTGACGAAAACATTAACGATTTTCCGTCACTATTCCTTAACATGGACGTGTTCCGCCAGTAAATTTTTGTTGTTACTTTGAAGAAATGTTTGCCTTAGCTGGCCCAATTAAGTTATAAGAAAGATTTTTCGGACATTAAATGTGTTCTGAAAGTTAATTTATTACACCTTGTTCCACAACTGTTGTTATTGTGAAATTCTTCCCTCGTTGATTTTTCCGTTTGTTTGAATCGTTTTTATTTTTCACGTGGACATGGGTTCGAACATATCTCCAGTGATTTGATCGTGTCTTGGGGCCGAGTTACGATTTATCAAAGAGAACCGAGGTGAAGGAGCGTGTTATTAAATCGATAAAGATTGGGATCGTTTGTGTCAAGTAACACTTGTAGTCTGGCTGTTTCTTGTTTTGCTGACCCATTTGATAAACGGATTTGTTTACCCTGCTGGTTGAGTGGCCGATCCTCTCAATCTAACGCTAGACACAATTCTTTGTCTTCTTGATCTGGCCCTCTTTAAAATAAAAATAAAAACATTCACGAATGGATTCTAAAGACGAAGAAAATTGACATTTGCTTCGCGACAAAGAAAATAATCTGTCGCAATTTCCGTTTAGTTATTATTATTATTTTTTAAAACCTTTTTTACTTCGATCAAACCATCTATATTTTTCTGTTTCGTCCTAACTCACAGACACACGTCTCTTTATTCACGCTTGTAGTTATAAATTTGTCTTTTTTGTTCCAGACAACATTATGCTATGGGGAGGCGTAGACTGTGAGTCGGAGCTGCTATATGGTGAGATTATTTCAACTACGATTCTTTTGAAATCCTTTATACATTTTAAAAATCAGAATCATGCTCGTGCTGAATTGCTGGCTTTTTACTTTATTTTAATTAAATACGCGGGACAGGGGAAAAGAGGATAACAACAAAATTTAATTATTAGGATAAAAACAAAAAATCTATTTAAAGATAAATTGAGAATAGAAATTTTAGATTTACTGCTGAAAGCCATCTTCGGGTGTAGGAAAATGGACAGACATATAGCCGGGAACACACTTACCCGATGAAACGCTATGCGTCGCTACCGATGCCACCAGACGCCCCGACGTAAATCCAAAGTACAATTTTCCATAAGGTTATATTACCTCCGTGCCTTAATCTGCCCGATGCTCTGCTACGCTACCCTATTCTACGCTTTGCGATCCCCACTGCCCAGATTTTCGTCGGGTAGCATGGAGTACAGTCGAAGACAAAAGAACCGGACCCTCATATTTTTATTCAGACTACATGAATTATTATACAACACACTTATTTTATATAAACCAAATTAACCGATATCAAAATTTCATTAGTTTTTATTTAAAAAATAATGATTTTAATGGTTTGGTAAAAAATTGATCAAAACACCGGAATATAATTTCTTCATATAATGAATTTAACTAACAATTTACTACATGGTTTTGCTCATAAGATTTAATTAACAATCTATTTTATGGTTTAGAGCATAAAATTACACCGGTTTCGTCGAGTAACGTCAGAAAAGGAGGCTCATATTTTTTGTGGTTTATTTCGAACTAAGTATATGCAATTTCGTCGTTATATTAGAAAAATAATTTTTTGTATGATGGTTAGGCAGAAAATTTGGGGCACGCGGTAGCCGAGTGGCTAGCTGAGAGACTCTCGGCTAGTAGACCCCGCGGTCGCCGGTTCGATTCCCGCCTTCGTCTCTGGCCCTTTTTTCACGATGCCCCTCCCCCCAAAAACAAACACGCAATAATAAATAATTATAGAGAGTCTGGCTAGATATGCAATGTTCATGAGGCCATTAAATTTAAAAAAAAGCAGAAAATTGATCAAAACATCGGAATAACTTTATTTAAAACAATTAAGTTTAACAAACAATTTATTACATGGTTGTGCCCATAAAATTTAACTAACAATTTACTACACGGTTTTGCTTATAAGATTGAATTAACAATCTATTTTATGGTTTCAGTCATAAAATTACACCATTTTCGTCGAGTAGCGTCAGAAAAGGAGGCTCATATTTTTGTGGTTTATTTCAAACTAAGTATATGCGATTTCGTCATTATATTAATTACAACATTCTTATTTTAATGCAAGTCAAATCAAACGAGATCAAAAATTCATGCATTTTTATAAAAAATATTTTTTTATGATGGTTAGGCAGAAAATTGATCAAAACACCGGAATAACTTTATTTAAAACAATTAATTTTAGCAAACAATTTATTACATGGTTGTGCTCAAAAAATTTATCTAACAATTTATTTCATAATTTGCTCAAAATAATGTATTAAGAACAGAAGAAGCGTTGCGATTGTGATACTGATTTGTGATACGCTCTGTGACTACGTGGCGTACGCTTGATATCGCATAGATTTGCACACCCTATCAAAACGTGACAAGGCGTCGAACAGCATCGGGTAAGTGTGTTTTCCGCTTAACGCTAGGAAGTAAACAAAGCATTATTTGTTTATTTTGACTACGTCAGCTCCTAAGTACCTGTAACTAATGTAGGAAGATAATGGATTTAATTTTAAACTTAATAAAATGAGTTGTGCATTAAATTTGTCCATCATTGTATTTATGTCGTTTTATGTTTTGTTATATTGAGACTGAATGTATTTCTTAGCATAAATATGCAGTATGAGATTGCCGAAGCCGGAATATTGAATACCCCATTGTCCCTCAATTAGATTAATTATATAACAGGTGTAAATGATTGAGGAATATCCAGTTCTCCACCACCCTAGCTAAGGGAATGGCATGTAAATTGGAAACAACGTATTTAAGCTTGAGTGAGAGTATGAATGGGTTTGGATCTGAGCGGCCCTTGGCCCAAACCTCGGCGGCCGGACGGGCAAGATCAAGGTCCGACCCCCGAACTCCAAATCTCGTTGTGGAGAGGACGATTTTCGAGATCTGCCAGTATTGTAAATGTACTATTGTAAATTACACGAAAGTTGGAATTGTCCGTGAGCTTATATGAATCATTTTTAGGTTTAGAATGATGATGATGAAAAGAGAACAGGAAGTGGGGTTTATGGTCCCCAAGCACAGCGGCCTTCTGGCTTATTGTACTTCCAATGATCCTTAGTTCAGACTGTCGATTCGATCCTTCTTTTAAGGAGTACTAAATCAATGACTGTCATTGCTACAATTACATTCCCGGTTTTCTCTCTGTATCCGAAGACATGTCTCCTTCTTTCTGCACAGAAAATACATGATCCGGTTTTCTTTTTCTTGAAAGTGCGTTATCAAAAATTTGAAAAAACAGGCGATGTTTTTGTTGGTAGCAACAGAAAAAAAAACCCAGCTTACTTTAATAATAAGTAGGTTTATTTTATCGGTTGGCTACCCTATTGTTTCGAACGTATGTAATTAACGGGACATCATCGATTTAAATATACCAAATATCACCTATACCGTTTGGTTTGGAATATTTTATGTAATTTCAGATGTTATCTCTCGAGCAAATGCTTTGAGGGCTGGGAAACGAGGGTCAATTATGTGCAACTATTATCCGAAAACTACCACAATTCTCGATTTAAGATTGTAACCCTGGGAACGACGACAAAACGAACAATATTTCGATACGTAGTGTTCGAGGCTTGATCGAAGCGAGGCGTTATTTTTCAACTTACATTAGACCTATATACACAGGCCTTAATTCGGGGCGATGAAGCGAATTGATTTTAGTCGTGGACATATTCATAAACTGGAATGCAATATTTGCCCACTAAGCCTGGGAATATTGATTTTTGGGCACCCCAGCCGGTAATTTTCTCAAAAACCTCTCCTAACCTTATCGTGCGCAACAGATAGGAGAGCTGACGCGATCGTAGCTATTTCCCTAGTCATTGACAGGTAAAATTTCCTGATTTTGTTGATAAAATTAATGAAATAATGTACAATTAAGACACACTGTTGTCCGGTTGCTCGAGTTTTTACCCATCACCGTTAATCTAACACCAGAAAATAATTTAAAATAATCCATTATATTTCGTAGTCTGATTGACCGGATAACTTCTTTCAATTAATTCATTTTTTATGTAAGGTATGGTTAAAATGAAGCTAGCGTGACGAGCGGGGTTCGAACGCAAGACCTCAATACGCCGCTTGAGCTATCGTGAATTCGATCCACTAGGACACCGACCCTACAAACTTTCGAATGTCCCCACTTTTTTTTGCCATTTTTCAAATGCCGTCTAATCAGGATTCGTTTCTCGAAATTTGAAAGGTTGTAGATTGAGATGGGGACTTGGTGTCCGAGTGGATCGAATTCACGGTATTGATTAGAGCAGTTGCGTATTGAGCCGTAGGTCGTGGGTTCGAATCTACAACACTAACTTTTTCTTCTCAACCAATAATATACATAAAAATAATAATTAATAATGACAATTACTGACTTTTTTAAATTTTTTTATACCAGGTCCAAAAATATACGAAGGTTCTAATGCCTTTTTACCAATGGGTCCTAGGAGCTGAGAAATAAAATTTAAAGTGATGTTTTATTTACTCCATTTACTCCACCTCTTTGTTCTGCATATATTTCAAAGTTATTGTACCATGTAATACACAACTTGGATGATAAAGTTCGTCAGGTGCTTCTGCACCTCAAATGCAATAAAACCGTTCGTCTGTACCACGATCCACTCTTACCCTTTCGCTGATATTGAGCATTTATTTTTTTAAACTACCTACGCTTTTCGTCATAAATCTACCCGTAGCCCTTGAACTATTCATTTTTGTGGAAATTGAAAAAAAGCATTGAAAAGGGCGTTAAATTTCCATTAAGAAAGCATTCTTCTAAAATTTTAAATTTAAATTTTTCTTTTAAAAAAATTAAATCTTTCAAAAACTGCTAAATTTAAGATTAATAGAGAAAAAACTAAATTTATTATTTTATTGGATAAATTTGCGATAGAATTGGGAAAATTTCGTAACATCTTTTTCATATATACTATTCTTTAATTACATTGAAATACAAAAATTTTATGCTAAATTGGAAAAAAGTGACTGCGTGAAAAAAAGGATGAATTTAAAACGACAATTAAACAATTAATTTTTTTTAACAAACACTAAATCTTATAAAAATCACTAAATTTTAAATTAGAGAAAAATAGATTTGCAACCTTATCGGATTTAAGCACAAAAAAAAAGAAAAATTCAACGTAATTTGGTTTTTCACTTTGTTTCTATTATAATTAGATTTTTAAGTTGAAATTTTGTTCTTTTTTGTTCCTTTTTATTAAGTTAGAATTCGGTTTTACAAGTTATGTGTAGTGGTTCTATTTTGGCTGTGTTTAGGGCAGATATTTTGTCCAATTTTTCTCCTTTGGTAGTTTGCTATGTTTATTGTTTCTTTATTATTTTTACGTTGAAATTTTCTTCTTTTTTTGTTCCTTTTATTAAGTTAGAATTCGATTTTACAAGTTATGTATAGTGGTTCTTGTTTGGCTGTGTTTAGGGTAGACATTTTGTCCAATTTTTCTCCTTTGGTAGTTTGCTATGTTTACTGTCTCTTTACTATTATTATATTTGTACGTTGACATTTTATTTTTCTTCGGGCCCTTGTATCAAATTAGAATTCTGTTATGTATGCTGTTCTTTTTTCGGTGTGTTTAGAGTAGATATTTTGCCCAATTTTTCTCCTTTGGTAGTTTGCTATGTTTATTGTCTCTCAATTATGTGTTTTATTTGATTTGTATGTTGATTTTTTTTTTGTTTTTTTATTAAGTTGGATTTTACAACTTATGTATAGTTTTCATTTTTTGCTGTGTTTAGTGTAGATATTTTGTCCACTTTTTCTACTTCGGTGATTCGCTATGTTTAATGTCTCTTAATTACGTGTTTTATCTTATTTTTATGTTGATTTTTCTGTTTGTTTTTTTTTAATTTAAATTAGAGTTGGATTTGACAACTTGCGTGTATTGTTCTTGGCTGGCTATTCTGTCCAATTAGTCTGCTTTGGTGGTTCGCGGTTTATTGTCTTGTTTAAAAAATTTTACGTTGATTTTTTTTTCTTCACTTATTTTCATTATAACAAGAAAAATTGGACAAGATATATGCACTAAATACAAAAAAAAGGAAAAAACGACAATAATAAAGAAGTTGTAAAACCCTAATTTAACCTAATAAAAAAGAGCATAAAAATGAAAATTTCAACGTAATTTGGTGCACTATTTTTATTGTCTCTTTTGATTTGATGTCTTGTTTGATTTTTACGTTGAACTTTTCTGTCTTTTAGTGCTTTTTTTTATTAGGTTAAAGTCGGGTTTTACAACTTCTGCATTGTTGTACTTTCATTTTATTTTGCCTGTGTTTCGTATACATATTTTGTCCGAACCTTATAACAATAAAGCGCAAAAAGTACAAAATTCAACGTAAAAATCAAATAAAACACATAACAGAAAGAATTAGAAATATTGCTTATAATCAGTTGCGTATAGTTTACAGGGTTGTAAACTTCATTAATGTTTTATGGATAAGAGAAATCGTTTTAAAATTATCGAAATTTTTGTTATTTTTGAAAAACAATCGGAGGCACTATGGGGCCCCTGGGCATCAAGAAGGTTAAAATGAATTCAGACCGATTAGGTCTAATATCAAGATTAAGCAACTAGACGTTTTCATCATAACACTGCGCAAAACAACATACCGTACAAGTGCAGCTCTGTACCGATTTGGCAGCAAAGGACAAAGTGCTTCTGTCGTTAAATTAGCAAACTTATTCGGAATGGCACAGTAAGAAAAAAAAACGGTTTCTGCCGGAATATTCAATAAAAGACGACAATATCAATTCTGGCCAGATAAGAAGAGAAAAAAACTTGAGGCTGTATCGTGTAAAGAACTTCCACACTTCTTAGGGTAGGTGGATGGAACCGAAATACCATAGACAAAAAAGTCAATTGATGTATGTTATTATTGCAAGTAGAGATTTGGTATAAAAAAGCTCTGTTGGCTTGTGATAAACATTCCATAGTTCGTCACCTTGTAGTTCTGCAAGCATTCCCGATGCCAAGATTTTATCCAACATCCAACCAATGTGTGGTGTTTAGTAACCGTTAGTGTGTGATTATTCGGAGATCCTGAGCTGCGGTCTGGTGTGACGTAGATTTTAGCAAAACATTGCCTTTATCGTGCCAACGTTTCGATCTTTCTTGAAAACATCTTCAGGGCACAAAGTGTTCGTTTTCCGTGAACACGTATACTTCTTGTCTGTCGTGTTTAGAGTGTCCAATATAAACACGACAGACAAGAATGACATCTAAACGGAAAACAAACACTTTGAGCCCTGAAGATGATCTCAGTAAAGGTCGAAACGTCGCACAATATAGAAAATATTTTGCTACTTTTTCACACCAGACCGCATCTTACGATCTCCGAATAATAAAGTATAAAATTATTATTAACTTGTTTAAGGAAAAAATTTATAAATAATGGCTGCTTATGTTATACAGAGATTACTCACTATATTTTTTTTAATTAGATTTATATCTTTTTTTATTGTAAACTTCAAATAGAATATTTATAGAAAAAGAAAACCGTTACCTTTGAACTATTATTAAAAACCTAATTAACAAAATTTAAAACTATTATAGAAAATAAGTGAATTAAAATAAAGGAATCACGGAAATAGGAAATTTTCTTCTTGATGTTTTCCAAATCAGATTATTCTGCCATAAAAAGATAAAGTAGCTAACTTGGAGTCGGTGTGCTCGAAATCTCGAAATGGAATGTCCCCGTGTTAATCTGCCTTTCAGCCTTCCCGTGTCTACCACGAGTTGCAAAGTTCATTGTCTCTCTTGTATTTATGTTAGTTTCTTTGCCACAAAAGACCCAACAAAGTCAACATGGTTAGCATAAAGATCGTGAATACCCCTAATGATACATTGCGAAGGGGAAGTTTGTATGCAGACGATACGAAAAATGTTCGTCCTGTTTATAAAGTACTTCTGGATGACGGATACCCGAAGCCAATTTGAGACATTTTTTTGTATTCCATGTGTATTCGGTGTACAGAATTTGATTATGAACTCTTTTTTTTTTTTTTTTTTTAATCGTTAGGGGTATTCACGATCTTTATGCTGAACATAGGCAACAGAAATTAAACGAACAACACAAATGTTAAAACATTTTATTTTAAGAGATGAATATAAAATATTTTAACATTTGTGTTGTTCGTCTATTTTCTATTTCCTATTTTCAGTGTAGATATTTTGTCCAATTTTTCTGATTCGTTGTTTCACTATGTTTATTGGCTCTTTGTTATGTGTTTTGTTTAATTTTTGTTTTCTTTTTGAAATTTTTTATAAGGTTTAAGTTGGGAAATAAACTTCACCCACGAGAAAAAGTTGGATTACTAGATTAACCCCATTCACCCTTTTTCACGCCTTCACCATTTTTCCCCCCAATTTAGAATACAATTTCTGCATTTCAATGTGATTAAAGAAATTTGTCCAATAAAATTGTAAACTTAGTTTTTTCGCTTTAAATAACAATAACAAAGAGACAATAAACATAGTGAAAACCTAATTACGTTGAATTTTTCTATTTTTTTGTGCTTAAATCCAATAAGGTTGCAAATCTATTTTTCGCTAATTTTAAATTTAATTATTTTTTAATAGATTTTCGTGTTTGTTAAAAAAAATTAAATTGTTTAATTGCCGTTTTAAATTCATTCCCCTTTTTTTACGCTGTCACCATTTTTTTCCATTTTAGCATAAATTATCTGTATTTGGATGTACTTAAATATATATATATATATATATATAT
>CM077100.1:8042578-8063300 GCA_039619505.1 Cimex hemipterus
GAGAGAGAGAGAGAGAGAGAGAGAGAGAGAGAGAGAGAGAGAGAGAGAGGAGTTCCTTTGCTTTAATTTTGGAGAGATTCATAATCTCTACCTGTCATATTACAGACAGTTTAATATTAAAACCTTTTCACGTCCTGCAATATGATTTTGGTCCGGTTTGTAGGTGTAATAGGGAGTCAAAGTTCAGAAGAATGAAATGCGAGCCTGTCAGTTCCACGTAGGAAAATCCCAGTTCTATGCAATATTATATATTTATTATTGTATGTTTTCGACATTTTTCCATCCAACAGGGAAAATATTTAATAATTCGATTTTGCCTATAATCGAACGGAAATTTATCCAGACCAATTTTATCGGAACATCCATCTCAAACTGGTTTTCCGTTTTGACAAAAGTATTATTTCATATAAGATTAGAAGTTCGTCGCTGACCCGAGAAACGGGAACTTTGCATCTTCTACTACTAGGTAGTACTAGGTAACAATAAAGTGTATTGCACACAAGAAGAAAATTTTAAAAAAATTACATCTAATTAACAAGAAAATAAACTTAATACGGCAAGGCAACCGTCTGCTATTGATTGACTATTGACTATTTGCTATAAAATAAACGTACAAATGTATTAAACTAAATACACGCTAAATGTAATATCTAAAACAAAATATTAAATCAAAAGGACGCAAAACTGAGAAGTAAAAATCAATGAGCGGAGCTGAACCAGAAACACCAAATATCAAGGGAAAGAGCGGAGGAAAATAGATGGGCATTAAAAGAGAAAAAGAATATAGAATTACTAATTAAATTCGTTTAATGTTAGCCTTCGATTGGCCCAGGCCGCTTTAGCATAATTTACCAAGTGCGTCCAATCTGGTTCATTGAGCAATCTGATGAATCTGTCCATTGATACGGTTCTTTCTCCGAACGCCGACAAAATATAGGAGGACGGAATGGGGCATTCCGGGGCAAAATGGAATATGTCTCCCTTTACCCGGTAATACTACTAAGTATTATGTTACAGAACGATCGAGTAAAGACGGATTGTCGATGGAATAGAAAATAACAGACAGAATAAATGAAATTAATGATTATTAGTTCGAGATTTATAGAAGAAGGAGAAAGGAGTGAACGAGAGATAAATGTATAAAGTTATATAGAAAAAGGGAGAGATAAATGGCAAGAGATAGATAAAACGATATACAGGGATAAAAAAAGGGTGAAAGAGAGGAAGAATAAAAGAGTGTTGGGGAGAGAGAGATATACATGATGAATGAATAAATTAATGAAAGACGGATAGATCGAGATAGAAAAACAGAGGAAAAGAGAGAGAGAGAGAGAGAGAGAGAGAGAGAGAGAGAGAGCGTGAGTAAAAGAATGAGTAAGAGCGAGATAAAAAACGGGAGAGACAGAGTGAGATGGCGAGATAGAGTGAGGGAGAAAGAAAAATGGAAGTGCGCGCGCGCGTGAGAGTGTGTGAAAGAATGAGTAAAAGCGAGATAAAAAACGGAAGAGACAGAGTGAGATGGCGTGATAGAGTGGGGGAGAAAGAAAAATGGAAGTGCGCGCGCGCGTGAGAGTGAGTGAGTGAGTGAGAGAGAGAGAGGAGAGAAAGAGAGAGAGAGAGAGAGAGAGAGAGTGACTAGTGAGTGAAGAAAAGAGAGACAGAAAGAGGTATATAGAGAGTGAGTGAGAGAATGAAAGATGAAGAGAGAAAGAAACATAGGGGGGTGGGGGTAAGTGAGTGAAAATGTGTGTGAATAAGAGGAAGAGCGTAGAAAATAGAGTGAGTGTGTGAACGTGAGTGACAGGGAGTGCGACTGAGTATGGTATGGTATGGTGAGAAAGACAATAGGAAGCGGGGTTTGCACTCCTCAGGCACTGCAGCCTTCTCGCTTATTGTAGTTTCCTAGTTCCTTGGTCCAGTAGAATAGACGCAATCCTTCTTCTTAGAAGTATCAGGTCATTGACTGTCGCTGTTGGAATTTGATTCCCTAAGTTTTTTCCGTGCGTTAGTTTAAACGTCCATTGAGTTGTTGCTTCGCATTCGAAGATGATATGAGCGTTTCCTCCTCCTCATTAAACAATCTGCAGTTGAGATGATCGCTGAATCGATATATACCCATGTTGTGTACATGTTTTCTCAGATGCTAGTGACCGGTTAATAGTCCTAGCACTCCTCTGCGTCTGGTCCATTCCATCTGCAGCAGTGAGTTTACCAGTGTTCGTGAGGGTTCTTTCATCGTACGTTTACTATCTCCAGCATCGCTAGAGTTTATCTACATTTGTTTTCGATTTAGTTTCTCAGATGCCAGTGACCGGTTATTAGTCCTAGCACTTCTCCGAGTCTGCTCACTCCAACTTCAGCTGTGAGTTTAGTTCAGTTCTTGGTGAGGGTTGTTTTACTTTCTTGCTTGCGGTGTCTAACGCCGATAAAGTTTATCCAATTCATTTTTTGTTTTGTTCTGATCCATTCGGTGATGGTGGATTCTGTATTTGCTTTTGTTATCCCAAGTATAGATTCGACGCCTTTGTATGGTCTTGCAGATCCTACTCTGGCCAATCTGTCTGCTTTTTCGTTACCCGTTCGTTCTAGTGACTGAGGACACGAAAGGGAGAAAGGAAGAGAGGTAGAAAGAAAGACGGTAAGTGAGGGAATGAGAGAAGAATGAGAGGGAATCAGAGAGTGAGAAAGAGAGGTACAGTAGATAGCATACAGTTATTTCTTTAAATGAACACAGTATGTTAGTATAAGAATGGAATATCCATATAAAATTACGGTTAATATCCTTTATAATCCGTTATTATAAAACCGTCTGTAACGCATCTGTATAAACGTGTTGTGATAGAATATTCATGAATACCATTGAGTACGTCTGTAAATTGAACAGTCGTGTTCCATCATAGTTCAGAAATAGATTTTGTCTTATATGCTTTAATCAAGAAGACATTTGCTTACAACCATTGTTCAAAATGAATCCGCCCAGAGTAGAAAGTAGACGTCGTGAAATGACAGCATAATCTGGCGCTTGGGATTTTATGAGCTCACTGACGACAACAAGATAAGTGACTCAGGCAAATCTGTTTCACGAATTATATTTGCATCATCGGTCGATCGATAAGGGAACAAATGAAAGAACACACGACAGGGGAAAAGGCACGTGGCGTCATTCGTTACACGAGAAGAATCGCTCCATATCAAAGCATTTGTGTTAAACATTTTTTTAAAATGAATATTGATAAATGATTAGAGTTGAACCAGTACAATAAAATCATGGGGGGGGGGGTCTTTTATTTTGAATTTTTTATGCTGCTGAAGAATGTACTTAGTAGTAGTATGTAGGATTGTCATCGATTTGCATTACCCAAATATCTGCGCGAGGCGTTGCAGGTAAATTGATCGCTTACCTGATCTAGATCACTTTATCTCATATAAAGTGAGATAAAAAAAAGTCAGTGTCACGAGCGGGATTCGAACCCACGAGCTTTGCCTAAATACGCCGCTGCTCTACCACTTGACCTAACGTGACTTACATCCACTCGGACACCAACTTTCCACCTCAACCTCACTTTTGAATTTTCTCTCCTTTTTGCCATTTTTCACATTTTTTGTCTCATCAAATACCTTACATGAAGATTAATTAATTGAAAGAAGAACTAATGGATTTAATAATCATCAAACTTGGAGAGAAGGTTGCTAGCATTTCTAAATCATTGATTGATAGCAGGATTAGAGGTTAGTGTAAAATGTTATGCAGCTGGATCTTGCAACTTCCTTTATAAAAGGAACATTTAGGTCGTTTTGGATAGTGAGGTTGTATACACAGTACTTCATCCATATGGATCTATGGATTCTGCGAAAATTGGAAGGTGTTGGTTGAATCCCTAGTTCTATGCTCTATTTTCATGTCCGTTTCAGTATTGAGTTATGATTATTTTGTTATGGAGGGTGAGTGTAGAACTATATCTACGATGTTTTTAAATAAGCCGTATCCCGTTCTGTCTTTTCCTTTTAAGTCTATCAGGTTAGTCGTTTGTCTAGACTTCCAGTTTGTCAAAACACTTTTTAGGCAAAACTATGTGCAGTCAATCAATCAAAATGATCTGAAGTTCCGAATTTATCTCCTGACCATTGGGAACCGATTCAAGACGATATCGCCCTATGTATACAAACAAAACAACAAACAGGACGGTCTTTTTTGGCAAACGTTTCGCGCTTTGGCGAGACTTGTAGAGTGGCCAACGAATTGAAATAGATTTGCATATCACCGCAATTGTCGGCTCTTTTGACGAGACGAAAATCTAAAGCGGCTTTTCAGAAGTATTGCACATCCCAACTTCGCGTGAGAGCATTCTTCAGTTTGGTTCGGCAACGTTATAATGCCTGGTAAGTAAAGTTTAGAGCTTTCCGTTCACCTTCAAGTTCGCTTGTTAGAGCACCAGCAGCCACAATGACTCTCAAAATATCACGAGACCTGTTCGGTCTGTTCTAACTTTAATTTCATGACTAATGTCTCAGAAGTTTTTAACACACCGCGGGTGCCCCCGAAATTGACCAATTTTAATGACTTGGATGGTGAAATTACAGGTTAAAATAAATATACTGGCAATTCAACCTGCTTGTAATATAACTTGATTTATATATATTTTTATAATTTAATCAAAGTTTCACGTTTTTTAACGTTTAATAATTGAATCTTTTTTTTAAAAAAAGGTTTTAAAAAAATGTAAATTCCTAAGAAAAAACTTCGGACAGATAAAGTTTGTTGTAATGTTGTTTTGGATTTTTAATTAACATTTCAATTTCGCTTATTTCCTCCTCTTGCCTTAATAACATCTCAAAGAGGCGTCGTCAAAACTTTCTACCAGTCTGGAAATGTCTTTTTGCCGGAGGTTAGCGCATTCTTCGCGAAGAATCCTTTCAGGATCGTAGAGTATATCAGAAAGTGATGGACGTCCTCTTATTCGTCTTTTGAGGTTATCCCATAGATGTTCGATGGGGTTCAAAGTTAGGTAACGCATGTTGTGTTCCAAACTTTCATCCACATAGCGAGTGACCGTCAAAGACCGTCCTCCGTGCGACTCTCCATTGAAATTCCCGTCCACACGATTTCTGAACAACGTTGAAAAGGTTGGCTCTGGGAAATATTGGGTTGTCTTCGTAACTCTCATTTCGCCTCTCTCCACACTCATCCACGCCCATCTGGAGATGGTAGAGCAAATCTACACTTAACTGTAAAAAGTACAGCACACCAATCGTCCAAAGGACCAATGGCTGTGTTCTCTAGCAAATGCGAGCCGTGCAACATTGTCTGTTTTGGTCAATTCTGGTACTCTTCCGGGGCGAAGCCATCAGACCATGAAATTTGAACACCACGAAATTCCTTGTGCTGATGAATCGCTTTAACAACAGTAAGGTGCCTATTTTGCAAAATTCTCAAAGTCAAAAAATGGTCATCCTGAGGTTCTGTTACCCTAGCCCGTCCAGAACTGGGTACAAGTATGGTAGGACGTAGGAGCCAATTTATCGAAAACGTCTAACGGCGTCTCGTAGGATTTCGTAGGTTGATGCGATGGTAATAGCCGAATATCTGATGGAAAGTCCATCATCAATAAGTGGCACACCAAGCGCAATATCCTCAGCACTAAGTGGCATTTTAAGTTTAATAATTGAAAATAAGACAACAGACGAAACCTAAACAGCTTATTGCTTCAAAATTCAAATGAGACTCAGTAAACATTTTAAAATTCCGTTAAAAGTAAACATTGAAAAATCCTTTATGCTTGTTTAGGAAATTAAATTATTATCAATTAAAGCCGTGTTTACCTCTAATAAATATTCCCAATTTCAAACATAGCATAACAAATATTTATTGGTAAAAAGAAAAATGAGACAAATTAAGGGCAGAATTTTCTTTTATCGAGAAAATGGAAAAAAAGCAATTGGGTGGATTTTTGCCTGTCAAGGTAATACATGGTTTTTACCACACATTTTGGTATGCTTACTTTCGCTGTTTTCGGTTTGACGGTTTTAGACATTTCGGCACCATCAGTCATTGGTTTATGCGGTTTTCTGTTTAACCGGGTCGTTTTTCTATATCTTTTTCGGTCCGTGACTGTCATTGTCGGCCATTTTCCTCTTTAATTTCTACAATCTGTAAATGACCCCAGTGAGTTGTTTATTTGTACGTTCATGACGGCTTTCGTGTTGGTTGTGCTGTGTATTTCTAGATTTTAAAGTTTTTCCATTTTTCGTACGTTTTTATTCAACTTTATTGCTTGATAGTAAAGCGTTCCTTAAAAGGCGCACCTGTCTGTGCGCCTCAGTATTCCGTATTGGCTGTATTTACTTGATGTGCGAAAGAATCGATCGACTTAGTGCGGGATTTGTGTCTAACAAGCGTTGTGACCAGTGATATAAACGTAAGGCTTGGATTTTATTTTATGCGCAAAATACATTGTGCTATTTTACGATCGAGGTTTAAATCCAGATAAAGCACAGGTTCTGCTTCATGGAATCTGAGACCATGTTGACATGGAGGACCCCGTTTTATCACGTTTTGCACCATTTGCCTATTTCACAACGCAATCTGGTCTTTATCGATATTGACAAGTCTAGATAGGTCGTGGTCTAACAGGGAGTTCAAATCATACCCAAGCTTGAGGCACGCCAGCTATGAAAGACTCCACTCAGCACAGATGCACTTAACAAAGAACTTGCAAATGGTTAATACGACTGATGTATATTGTACAATCTTTCAGGCAGATTTTTGTATATTTATAACACTACTTCATGCCGGAATTATTTTTCAGTATCTACGAAGACTCCTAGACATACGTTTTTTGTTTTGTGTCTCTAGGCCAATTTACTTCATAGTTTGTACGTCTAGTTCTTGTCGAGGATTGGAAGTAGTTTTGTGTTGTCCCTAAACCGACCTCTGTTGTTTGTTATTATCTGCTTAAGGCCTATGTATGGTTTTGCAGATCTTCCTCTGGCCAGTTTGTCTCCTTCTTCGTTACCCAGAATTCCCCTGTGCCCTGCCACCAAAAATATCATCAGGTTGTTGTGTTTTCCCAGGTTTTGGAGATTTGGCTACATTCACTGACTAGTTTTGATAGAATTCTTTTGCATGTCAATGCTTTAATAGCTGGTTGGCTGTCTGATCTTATGAGGAATTTTTTGTCAATGTAACCTCTTTTAAGATTTTCCAGGGCCCAAACGTTCATGGCATGTATTTCTGCTTGAAAGACCGAAGTATACTTTCCTAAAGAGTTGGTTGCTCATAGTTTGGCTTGTAGGTGTAGCCCTAAGTATGACTTGGATTGAAGTCGGTATTTCTGTGTTGTTGATGTAGAATGGAGGACAAGAACTTTTTTCAATGTGAACGTACACTGATTATATTTTTCAATAAGAAGATATTATGGCGAGGCTTCGAACATTTTGGAAAGCCCCATCATTAAAGATGTCTGACAGAGCAAACCCGCGAGGATAAGTGTACCAAAGTATTAGGAAATGAATAAATTTTCTGATAGTACTTCGGAGAAACTTGGCACAGCTCTTACCGCTTATTCAGGTTTGAACCAAGAATGACAGTCTGACCAGGCCTAGATGAAATAGGAATCCAGGACATTGAATTTTGACATGAGTAATGGGATAGGTAGGGTTGATAAAACGGTCTTGGTTCGATTCCCACCGCCGTCCCTGGAATTTCTGACAACGCGAATATATATTATATACGTATACTTTTGCCGGGTAATATGTGAAGCATGAGCGCTGATATAAACAAGAATATGTTGAAATGCTATATTGAGGTTTTGATTACTTTGGTCCGGCTATTTTCGCTGGTTTTGACCGGTACATTTAGGCTTTTCTCCATTTTTCGGCGAGTGTTCTATGTGTAATTTTGGGAAATCGATTGAAGTAGAAAAATCATTAGATTTGTTGAACAAACGAATACAAACTCCCACGGTTTATTAAGTAAAATCTAAAAAATAATCGATGATGGCAAAATACCTCATCTTCTTAAAAAGGATAATAAAAAAAGAGAAAGGAGGAATGTTTCATTCTATTGGCATTCCTCTTTAGAATTAAGAACTGCGTTCATTACGAAGATACCAGATCCTGTTCTAATTACAATCAAGTTGTTTATTGTAGTGATGAACGGAATACTTTTCGATATTGTCTTTTGTCCGAGAACGTGACGTCCAAATATTTCCCATCCAATGTCGAAACGGTTTTTATCTCATTTCTTATGGTATATCAGATACGTGAGACGAATCGACTGCGACAATCCGATAACCTTTTCTTCATTAAAAAAATATTAGTCGTAATTATCAAAGGCCACACATGTTTTCCTACGAGTAGATGCCTTTGACCACTCCACCCTTTGAAGGATCCAATGATTCTTCAAGATTCGAAGCAGGTCGGGATATACGTTTCCCTTGGAAGTACGAGAACGGACGGTTAATCCCTCTGTGGATCGTGGCGAAAGCCACGGACTTTGTCCTCTCATAACAGTAGTACTGAACCTGTTCCTCCTTGTTCGCCAGCCATCGAACCTTATAAAACGACAACTTCAGCAGCCTCCAACCAGCACCCGTGTCGGACGTAAGTGCTCACCCTGGCTAAAAGCCTTTTTGAAAAGGGAGAGAGTATTGTAGCACCACTATACAATGCCACCTGTCCACTAGACCCACCAACTGTTCCAACATCCTGCATATCCAATTTAAATTCCGTTAGCACCTGAGAATTCCTTATAAACTTAAACTCGTACTACCCACCGTCGCGATGCAACCCGGCGTCGCTATCCAAGCCACCTCCAACACCCAAGAACTCCTTGAGTTTGTTGAAGACGAAAAAGTGGAGAACAAGAATGAATGAAGAAAATTGTACAAAATGTACGTTCACAATAAAAAAAGTCTTGCCTTCACACAGAGATACAGACTTCCTTTCAAGTCACATACATAGGACTGTACCCAGACAGTAGACGTACATGGATTCCCACAGACTTACGAGATGACAATTTAACAGAAGACTAGGACAACTACGAAGCCTCTAGGACCAAAATCTGCCTGAATCATCAAGACTAAACTAACGGTATACAAGGCTGATTATTATTTGGATTCATTTTCTTTATCGTGCCAACGTTTTTCAATCTTTATTGAGATCATCTTCAGGACCCAAAGTGTTTGTTTGCTGTGTAGATGTGTCATTATTGCGTGTCGAGTTGAAAGTGCCCTATCTATACAGAAAAAAACATTTAAGTCCTGAAGATGATGTCACTAAACACCACACACACGTTGAACAAGACATTACCGCGACCACTTTGGACAAACGGAGTGGAACTGTCTCTGCCAAGTCATCCAACGTCCAGCGCATCCAACATTTCCAATCAAAAGTCCACAGACAAATTGTCAAAGCGCCTAAGTACATCACTAAATTCACTATCCACAACGACCTCAACATTCCTTTTGTCAAGAACTGATCCGTTCCCCATTCCAAAAGTTTCTCACCACCCCTCGATCCATTCTACCCCTACTGCTCGACTCCTCTGTACCCATCCCCACCCCGAGAATCCGCCACGTCGTGGATTAAGGCCTCGCACCTCCTTGCTCCTTAATCCCTCACACTGAGTACCATTGGTTCCTCTGAGTGCATCGCGAGCATTAGTGTTAGCGTTGCGACCGTGTGAAAAAAAATTTGTATGTAATTTCACATTTCCAGGATGTATGACTATATGGATAGGACATAAACAATTTTTAAAGACCATATATTAATGAGGATCGTGTCAACTTCACAAGACTTGAGGATCACCCACGCTCCTAAATTAGGACGTTGAGGACGTACTATGTTATGATTTTTCTCGTAATTTATTATTTTTTTAGACTTATGTTTCTTATAAATATTGTTTTTTGAGATAGCTGGATTTCCATAGACACGATTATCTAGTTTTTAGCGTTTAGAAAACTTATAAAGTAAGCAGGTTTTGTCATTTCATTCTATATTTTGACTCGGGTAGGGCGGATTTTAAATCTGGTTGCCGTGTGGGAAGGATACTCTGGAAATTAATTTGACTACGACATTCGTATTTGTTTTTGCCCCTTTGGGCAGGTCCATTATTGACAGCCGTTGACTACACCCACTCCTTTGAGCCAATTGCGAATTCAGATGTCGTCCTTTTGCTATGCTTGGAGAGTTGTGGCGGTGAACTAATTAAGAATTCGTCTTAAATCCACCACCACAAGAAGTTTCCTTCTGTAGCAAATAGTAACTCCTGCACAAACGCATTTTGATGTTAAGACAAGTTAATAGGCTGTATAATTAAAACATAACGAGTAGTCTACAGGCTTATTATACGGATATCCCGATAGATCCGTCATGGCCAAAATTATCTTGTTGCAAGGAGACAACAAAAGTTAAATCAAAGTCATTAAAGAAAACAGCGATGGAATATTTTTATTAACAAGGGGAGTCTACAAACGAGGGATGGCGTATTTTAAAAATTTTCTTTAGGTGATATTGGCTGAAAAATATTAGATTCGGGTCCAGGTTTTGTCCATTGGCACTAGGAGGTAGGTCAGTATTTTTTTAACAATTAATTATTCTTTCTATGTAAGGTCTTGTTTACAACACCCTTTACACATATTATACAACAAGCCTAAGTGAGGGCCGGTGGGTACTCGATATGCCGGCATCGACCTGCTCACATCACACATTCACGCCAATAAATACATTTACTCTCAACACAACCTTTACGCATACTATACCATTGCGTTAATGGGGGTACTAAATATTCCGCCATCGACCCTCCTACATCACGCATTCACGCCAATAAATGCATTCACTTTCTGAACAAATTACATATACACAACTATTATCACTATATACAATAGAACATACCCGTATCCTTCAAGAATCGGAACAGAAGTCTCAAAAACTGGCTGCCCTGTTCAAGTAGTATAAGTAAGAAAATAGGGTTAAAATCAACAAAAACAACGTCAAACGGTTTATTTTTGATCTCAGGTCATACTTTAATTAAAAATGTCAGGTACATGCCATTATGGGCAATCTATACTCCTCTGAGGCATATCTGGCAGGCTGTTACAATAATTCCTACTATGTGGAGGTTTAAGTTGGTAACAGTGCTGCCATCATAGGCCAGCCACTATGCTGATTATTATAACACTTAAGGTCTAGATGTGTGAGATGGTAACATGCGAACACTATAGGCAACTATCCTGGTTACTTACTAAAACACAGACGTTTTACAGCGTACCCCATGAGATATTGATTTAAAGAAGAGCCCTAAAAATAACAAACGAAGACAGCAGTTGATGAAACAGTTCATGTAATAGCAGATTGTTTACCTTTTAACCCAATTTACATTTAAAAAAAATGCCACGCGTACTGGTGAACTTGTACGGCGTCTCGCAGAAGAACTATAGTTTTTTATTCCCCCTTCCTCGCTCGGATACATCTCAAAGGCTTTTCCACGGATTCCCTTTGCTTCTCGGCTTGGGAAGAATTCGCTGAGGTGGCTGTACGGTTTCCTCACTTTTTGACAAGTGCCACTTTTAAACGGGAACGTCACCTAGCGCCAGATTCTACACGACATTTATCAATTTTGACATCAAACGTTACTTTTATTGCCCTCTGTTTCTGTGCTTTTCGTCTTGTGGAAGTTTGAGTCTCAGCCCGGAGACGTGTCGCATTTTTAAAAGGTATGACGCTTCTTGTCAGTTTGTATAATATAGTGAAAACAAAGAGAAATCAACACGAATTATCAAGAACGTTTTACTTTTGAAAAAAAATCAAGCGAAATATTAAACCATGATCAAACCCTAAATTAAAACGTCTGTACAACGATTCTCAGTAATATTACATGCTAAAAATAAGACGATTGTACAATAGAGATCTCACGGTATGTTTTATAGATTTTCTTTTTCGTATTGAACGAGCAGCGAAACAAGAATAATATATTCATGTCTATTAGAAGATTGGAAGAGACATGAGTGTACGTGCGAACATTTCTTATACGTTTGTTGCACATTTGTTTATATAATTATTATTAACAATTATCTTTCTTAGATTTGATAACAAATTTTTCGTATATTTTTTTTCATATTCTCTGTTTTTCTATCACTATATCTGTATTACTCACTCACTTCCGTTCTCTCCATTTCTCTATGTTTCTCATTCCTTCGTCCCTCCCTTTCTCACTCACTTTCTCTCTCTCTCTCACTCGCTTTCTTTCCTTCTTTCTTTCTTTCTCTCTCTCTCTTTCTTTATCTTTTACACTATTTTTCCTTTCTTTGTCTTTCCGCCCCTTTATATCTCATTCTCTCTTCTTCTATCTTTTTATTTTTCTCTCTACCTCTCTTTCCCTCTCTCTCTCTCTCTCTCTCTCTCTCTCTCTCTCTCACTCACTCACTCACTCACTCACTCACTCACTCACTCACTCACTCACTCTCTCTCACTCTCTCTCTCGCACTCACTCACTCACTCACTCTCTCACTCACTACCCGTTTTCTCTTTCTCACTCCCTCTCTTTCTTTCTTACTTCTCGTTCTTATTACTAGTATATTTTTTAACCTCATACTCGCTCACACACTTTACGGTATTTACATTACTTACTCTTTCAATGGATAATTTTCTCTTTCTCTATCTCTCTCTCTCTCTACTTTTCTTTATCTATCTGGTTAATAATGATCTATGTTTCTTGGTCCTATATTAAAATTATTACAAAGGTAATTTTTTCGAACACATTGCAAAAATAATATGCAATATAATAATTAATATTAGTAACACAAGAATAGTAGAAAAGTATAAAATTCCTGTTTCGAAAAAAGATCGGGAAGTTTCGCGAAGTTTCAGTTGCAAATAGCGTAATAATTTTACCCGTCCTTTTCCCAGATGAATTCTACATTTTCTACCATGAGAGGTTTAGGGCGTTTTGTCCTATTTGAACAAATACGTCAAAGATAGTGAATTACGAGTTTTATAAAGCTTCGTCAAAATACCCGGCTTCATACAATAAGATATTGTTATGTACTGAATTGGCCGGCCGGCACTCCGGGCCAGTTGTCCGACCATTTTTTAGCAGATAACCGGCCCCCGGGTGACAAAAGGTTTGACGGACGGACAGACGGCGATTCCAACAAAGGTAGCCGATTTTCAATGAGAACCACCAAAACGGGCATGAAATCCACGCCTTTTCAATGGTATTTCGCCAACTCCTCGACTTAATTCTTCTCGAGTACCGGCAGGAAAATCATAATCCCAAAATTATTACGGAATCAAGACCGACTTAATTCTGGTGTAGTGCCGAGAGGGAAATCATATTTTTAAATTATTTTGTAATCAAAAATTACTAAAGTAAATTTTTTATGGCCATTAAGTGATACTGGCATCATAATTTTGCGCTAAGTTTAAACCAGAAGCTGGAAGAATTATATCAAATTATTACTGTTGATTCGAATATCTTCTAGGCTCTCTGCAAGTATTATAATGTCATTCATATAGAGAAAAATTTTGAAAACAACGCAAACTCTACCCCCTTTAGTCTGAAAATCAATGAAATCATTTATGTACAGTGAAAACAAGAGATGGCTTAACAGACAACCTTGTCGAACTAGTTTACGTGAAAGAACCCAGATCTAGGGAGAACCTTATGCTAGCTGTTGACCTCCACACGTTAATATAAAGGACAACACAAAATAACAAAAGGAACGAAGACACTTGTACATAGCATAGTTAGTTATCCAATGATTTTTGAAAAAAATAAATAAAAAATTATATTTCGTGGTCCGATTGACCAAATAACCTTTTTAAATGAATTAATCTTTATGTAAGGTATTGGTTGAAATGAAAAAGTTAGGGTCACTGACGAAGGTCGTGGGTTCGAATCCCGCTCGTGACACTACCTTTTTCATTTCAACAAATACCTTACATAAAGATTAATTAATTGAAATAAATAAAACAATTTTAATTTTTTATCATGTAGTCAATCCGTGTTTCTGAAATGTGTTTATGAAACTGCCACCTATTTTGGAATTGTTAAATTCGAAAAATAGTTATCAACTTTTATTTAAAAAAATAGCAATAATTCACCATTACAAATCATTCCCTTCGTCAAATTTAATTTCTCCGACCATTTTTAAAAATTTGAGATGGTGAGGCCTCTGAGGATTGTAGCTGGGATCTGACCCGTCTAGTCGCGCTTGTTTTGTCTGTTACACTTTCTGAGTTAAATATTTATAACAGTATTGATTGTTGATATGTTTCTTGGCAATGACTGGTAGCAATTCTAATGTCACTATAACAACAATAGTGCTCAAGTTTGTACAACTTTCAGAATTTATTTAAAATTACAACAGTAGGGAAAAAAGACGTTTTATATGAATATACCCTTATCTCTTCGAAAAATTAATGAATATGCCGTTTCATTTGGTATTTTTTGGATGATTTGAACTCTTGAAAAAAGCCGCAATGCTTCAAGAAATGGGATTTTCTTTAACGTAAGGCAAGAAAAAAAAGGGTAGAAAAGTAGATTTTAAGGCGTATTTGTGTCTGCACCATTCCAAATGGGTTGTCTTAGATATTAAACGCCAAGCTATAAATTATTCCGATGGTAACATTGGACGGAATAATGGACAGATCCATCTTTCGACGCGAAGGCGTCGGCTATGACACCCAAGATGGGTGAAACAAGAAACAAAGACGAACCACACATTTGACAACATAATTAATATTAATTCACCATTTTCGTGGTCCGCTCGACCAATTAATATATCACAATTAATTACGGTTTTTAGTTGAGATGAAAAAAAGTTAATGGCACGAGAGGGATTCGAACCCACGACCTTCGGCTAGATACGCCATAGATATTTTTTTCATCTCAACTAAAAACCGTAATTAATTGTGATATATTAATTGATCGAGCGGACCACGAAAACAGTGAATTAATGATTTAAAATGAAGTACACTTCAATAAAGCACTCCGTCGCCATTTCAATTGTCATCGAGAATCCAAACCGATTACACGACATTTGAAATATGGCAAAAGAAGGGAAAATTCGTAAGGTGAGGTTGAGATGGGGAGTTGATGTCCAAGTGGGTCGAGGTCACGATAGCTCAGGTGGTAGAGCAGCGGCGTATCTAGCCGAAGGTCGTGGGTTCGAATCCCTCTCATGCCATTAACTTTTTTTCATCTCAACTAAAAACCGTAATTAATTGTGATAATTAATATTATTAACTTTCAAGCTAAAATTTTAAACCAGAGTGACAAACCGAACGAAACTTCGATCAGTTGAACTTTTCCTTTTCCTTCTGTCGATAGGAATAGAAATGTTACACGGTTTAAGGACGTTTGAAGTGTTTACAATTTTTTTCTTCAAATAAACAAATCAATATGTCAGACAGTTTAATACAAACTGATCGTTCCATGCCATCCTGTTTTTACTGGTGAGAAGACTGAATACGTCTGAAGATTTTACGAGCAGAACCTTTCTCATGAACGATTAAGTACAAACAAGTAAATCATTTTATTTATTTATTTTTTTAATTAAATTGATATTGCATATACAAACCAAGAAGTTACTTTGCTTAAAAATTTAAGTTCTTGGAAGCTATTGGTTGTCCTTCCAGGAATAATAAAGAAAAAAGACATATTTATTGCTGGGCTTTTATTTCAGGCAGCTGAATAAGTTAGACTTAAGAGACAACAGACGAGATCATTTTAACATGCAGTTTTAACCTAACACATTCACTCACTCATTCTTAAACGCATTATTTTGCCACCCAATACACATATAAACGCATACACTAACTAACATTGAGGGACATCGACGCTAATGTACCACACATTTATGCTTATGAATACATTCTCACGACACGTCCATATGTACAAAAACAGCTCCTTACGAATGTAGTTTTTAACCTAGATACTCATTCTTAAATACATTCGTAGTATTCCTACACAAATAAATAATTTACATGTACACCAACTAGTCTTTGAGGGTCGATGAGGATACTAGATATTCCGCCATTGACACACTTGGACAACCTGTTCACGCTTATAAATACATTCTCACGAAACTTTATGTTCGCAAAGTGCCCTGTTTCCAACAAGAATCGGAACAGGTTAGTCAAGCATTGCTGTACTAGAGTAGAATTTGCTTACCGAGGGGGAGGAATTCTTACACACTCTTCAAATAAATGAGTGAAACAGAGTACCCCGTCCCTACGTGCCGGACACATACGTCGGGTTTGGCCTGAAAATTAGTGTCCGTGTCAACCGCTCATGGCCGATTCTGAGTCGAGTTAGAACGATACTTTAGAAAAGCATTTAGATTCTCTAGGTGTCACTTATCGACCATGCACTTGTGCGTGTTTGTACCTTCATTTTTGACATCTGAATTTCTCACGGGAGTTCATGACAATGGGCCACTTCTTACACCATCTGTAATGTTGTAGTGTTCGTTAAGCTTTTCACAGGTTTTAGGTCTACGATGCCTGCAAATTGGGCCTATTAGAGAGGTTATGGTACCTTGTAGGACTCCAGAACAAATTTCGTAAAAGTTGGACAGTGCGTTCCTGACGTTTTTCCTCTGGGGGTTACGGTGATTATAGTCTCATTTTCTTCCACTGCGACCTAAGATCTATTGTATACTTGACCTTTCTTTTTTGACTAACTACCGTTGAGGTAGTTGAACTCTCTCATTCACATCTATAGGTTGAACCGTCCGGACTAATGCTTTGTAGTAGATGTCTCTGATGTTTCATGAAAGAGTTGTCAGAGTTTCAATTATTTTGCTTAAGTCCTGCCTTCTGAGGGAGGAGTACATTTTTGTTTACTTGTTGAGATGATGAGGAATTTCTTTAAATTGTTGTATTACACCAAATGAATTCATCCAGTGGTCTTTTGATGTATCGTTCAATTTTTCATTCTAGCTGTGCTTTGTGGATTTGAAAGTTACTCCGTACAATGAATAAGATTGCATTCAGGAATGAGTGTCTTTTTGGCGGTTGAAATGATGATAGCCCCTTGAGTTTAAATTCGCCGTTTAAATTCTATTGTCTAGCGAGTCCACTCCCTCTCTTCTGAAAGATATTCCAGAGAATCTCCTAAAACGATTGATCCATGCACTTAATTCTTTCAGACTTTTTTTATAGTTTGGTTTTAACTCCCAGCGTGGAGAACCCAGCTCGTGCGTTGTATAGACTATATGTCTTCATCCTTTGAACGTAAAGCATACTGTTTGGAGACCTTCCTAGTCATCAGCGTTCGACATCGCGTGAAATGAGGGTCTTCTGTACAATTTAAAGCGCATCCTTGCAAACACCTTACATTAATCCTTCGCTTCCTACCTCACATGACGTTTCTTCTGAGTTCGCCAAAGGCTCGGGCTACTACTACTGCCCTGTGGGAACCGGGTACCTCCTCCACACATAAGAAATTCCAGCTACACCCGCTACCATCCTTACGTCCTTTCCCGACTGCCGTGACGTGTTTTTCTCTGATGCGCATCTTGCGATTCTTTCGTAAGAGCTCTAGGCAGATGTCCAACGAATAGCCGAATAGGGCAAACTTTTGAGGAGGATGATTAATGAAATCGCCCGAGTTAAATTTATCCCCAGAAGCAAAACCTGTCACACAGTATTCCTCATTAACATTCCTATCCCTAAACACGACTTCATACGCTATTTTGGGTTCCCTCTTGACCCAAGTTTAACCTGGAACGGACACACACGATTAAAAAGACAGGATTTGAACAGACGTTTCGGACTACTCTATGCAATATGTCGACAAATAAACATGCTACTTTATAAAACCCTTCTGAAATCGATTTTGGAAAGGAATTATGGAACACTGTTAAATCAACCAATCCGACGAATCAAGTCCTTGCAATGTAAAATCCCCAGAATCACAGTTAATGCTTTCTTGTATTCTTCCAATACTAGCCACCAACGACCTCAAAATATTCTTAAATATAATAAATTAATAGCCACAAAATTTTCTTAGTTACACAATGAACTCTCCCCTCCCCTCAACTCATTAACCCAATCCATGTCCAACATAATCCATCCTTATAATCCCATAAGACGATTAAAGCGGATATGGCCCCGGGACCTCCTCGCCACGACATGCCCTCAAGAAATTTAATGTTTCAATGTTATTTGTAAAATATGTATTTACGCAATATATTATATTGTTATTGGTAATAGATATTTAAAGAAAAAATAAATAAAACAAAAATAAATAAAAATTCACCGGTGGTATGGTCGCCGAGGTCTGGCCACGACAAAACAGCGACTAGGCAAAAACTAAATTCTGTATATATCAGACGTGTGTATACGTAACTACACATTTGACTTTATGTTAATCAATCAATTTTCATTTTATATTTTGTTGATGTTTCGGAATAATTGCCATGCGGCCAATCTTAAGATTCAACTTCGTTCTCAGGACTTGCAATAATATATAAATAAACAATTTATTTGTATTGAAAAGAAAAAAATCGATATTTTGTTAGTGGTTTGGCTTATACCGGAAAGGTAAGAGTGGGCCAAAAGAACACTTCTGAAGACCAAATCCTACTGAAAAACTGACATCTCAAAAACTGATAAAGACACGGGAGCTGGAGTCCTCGGGGTGGAGCCGAAGACCAAACTGACTTTAATCTGAGGTGAATACGCTATAGTTTTCTGAAATAAATCTGAAATTATTGCACTTGAACAAATTGAGAAAGAAAAAAGCCAGAAACACATTCCCAGACGTCTAGCACCAGAGGTTTCTCATGGTAGGTAAAGGCAGAAATCATATGGAATTTTATAGAAGTCCTGGTAAAAGTCAGTGATACCAATGACCTGAACATTCAGAGCATTCGGAACCTAGAGGCAATGAGAAAGTGGACGTGTTGGCCAAAAATGAAACCAATATGAATTCCCTAGGCCCCGAATCCTATCGTGGCCTAGGACTTTGCCACAAAACACGATACAACCAAAAATGGATCGTTAATGAGTCCAAAATACGGCGCATGAAGAGATTTATACAAGGTCCATCCGCACGACTTACAAAGGAATTACTGGAAGGCAATCATAACTGAAACAAAATCAGAATTTTAGTTGGACTTACAGGATACATCCGCGTAAGAAGGCGCATGCGCCGATAGGAGTACAGGTAGAAGAAGTGCGCAGATACTGCAGGAAAAACACGTTTTACGTTATTGTGAAGGTCTAGATGTAGATTCTTACAACGAGAAAGGCAAACCCCACAAGTAGGATCCTAGACTAACGACCCGCTGGCAAGGCTTTGAAGGTTGATAGACGTAACTAGTGGGTTATCAAAACCAAAGGGGAGCTCAATAGATATGCGTAGATTCTTTTAGCCCCGTCCCTATCCCTTCGCGTATGCTTTGCATTGTTGTGCGTATGGCCGGCGTGGTACCCTAGGGGAAGCGAAGGATCGGCCCACTTAGCTGAGCTTGACAAGAGACCTTTGACCGTAGGTAGTTCTTATCTGGGGGGTGGTTAGCAATTCCACTTAAAAAAATAACCGCGGCCGGAGCGGATCCCGTAGTTTCTACGGTAGGGAAGCCGCCACACTCAGTGAGTCGCCTTCTCTATCTAGGGAGAATGCGGTAGAGCAGGCTGATGTATTTCGGCCTGTAGGCCCTTTGCGTGAGGCATATGACCCATGCTTAATGCGGGCCCGACCATTCGGAGTGGACAAGCGGAGAGCGAGGTTGTCCTTGGCCCTACACCAATGCTGCGGCGGTAACACACCCCCGTCGTATGCGGAAGTGTGCCAGCTCTCATCATGAGAATCAAAGCGTCCGATAAGGCCGAATAGGCTAGGTGCGGACGCTAAAGATCCTCTTGTCTGGTTGACGATGAGTACTCGGGAACGACATGTCCCTATCCCACGGGGTTCCGCAATAATTGTTAAACTAGAAGATTTTCCTATATAAAGAAAGTCAAATATTGAGAATAACAATGGCATTTCCACGGGGAAAAAATGTTGTAGCTAAATTTTCCAAAATTTTGGGTCATTTCAATCTTTTTTTTTGTCGTCAAAAGCATATAAAAGGATAATAAAAAAATAAACATCAGTGGATCGGATGGAAATATAGCTTTAAATCAAGTTCTAGTATTGCAGTGGGGCGGTAAAGATTGTTCGTTAGTGTATGGCCGGGAAGTTATATTTCACTCTCAAATCAAAACAAAGTTTTCGAATAACTCTTCCCGCTAATTCAAATTCGCAGGAGGAAAAAAGTACTTTCTGGCCAGCGGAAGAATTGTTACAATCTCACGGCATGATTGAGTGATGACATAATGGAATTGCCTGAATGATGGCGGGAGGTTGCCAATAAAAACGGACAATATATCACGAACACAATCATGCTTTAAAAAAAAATCAACAAAGATTAGGACGAATACCGTCATACATTTCTAACCGAATGAATGCTGCATGTAAACTTGTTCTTTTCTTTGGTCCTATGTTTCCTTATTGGTCCATAAATTTATTTTTGGTCAATGTCAAAGATATGCACCGATGCGTCTGGCATCTCTTGGCAGAATCGCTCTATTTTGCCGATCTTAAGTTGTATTTCAGTGTCCGGTATAAAGGACTATAATTTTTTCACAAAACTTGCGTTATGAGAGAAAGTGAGAGAGAGAGAGAGAGAGAGAGAGAGAGAGAGAGAGAGAGAGAGAGAGAGAGGGAGAG